>CAXKVW010000485.1:0-392726 GCA_964058825.1 Carex arenaria | reverse complement strand
AAAACAAAAAACTGACTTTAAGTAACCTTGCTCGGATGGGCCTTTGGGCCGTGCTGTTACTACGAAACATTCCCCCTGGAAAAGCTGTCTACTAAATGATCCAGATGGGCTCAAGAAAGAGAGTAGAATATGACTAAAGGCTACATAATTACTTTACATCTGAGATCATGTTAGTAGAACTTAATTAACCAAACCATGTAGTTATCTATTCAAGCACGAGATTTTATTGTCAAGTCAACCCATACAGTCAATCAATTGCAGGTCCTTGTACTTTTTTTTGGGAAATAGCGTGTGGATTCTGGTATTGTTGTTCAATCTACCTGAAAGTCTTCTCAGGACTATTGTGGATTTAGATGACTTTGAATTTTCCTCTTATTATCTCTATATCTCCATCTATAACAAATTTACTTTGTTATATGAATAATTTTTATCATTAGAAAAAAAAATGTATCACCACCAGCTTTTCCTTTCTTTTTAATGTTTAATTTGGAGATGCATTTTACACACAATATCCTTCGCTCAACCTCAACATTTTACACACAATTTACTTTGTTAAAGCTCTATTTCAATTTAAAAGATAACATTTTTTTGAAAAAAAAAAATAAGAATCGTGCTTTCATTTTATTATATTGAATGATCGGTTACAAGGATTTTATAACTATAGTTTGTAAATAAACATTAAACCCGTACAAGTGTACAAATTGTCACTAGCATGCCTTTAAGTTTTAATTAATTGACAACCAACATCTGAGGTCTTATTTGATGTACCGTTCCATGGAAAACTTATTTGTAGCCATTTGGATTTTTTATTTAAAGAAAAAAGATTGTACAAACAAAAGTGATCTTTTACAAACTATATCACCGACAGATATGGTCGGTGTAAATTATACACCGACAGATATATTGATAAAAAAAAGTTATTTACAGAGTTTAAAATATACAAAATGTAACTAATTTATGCTATACATGAGGTCGCCTATGGCAACCTATCTGACAGAACTCAATCACTCTCAATGCTAAGCAAATCGCACCCATTTCTTAATTTCAATTGATGTGTCCGTAATTAGGCGGGGGACCTCTTTACGCTGGTTGGAAAAAAGTCTCCTATTCCGTTCTCTCCAGATGGCCCATGCTCCCACCGCCCACACCACATCCCACAGTCTCGTCCGAAGCCGCGAAAGGCCCCGTCTGAACTTCAGCCAGATTCGTCGAATATCAGTTCCCCCTCCAATATCAAAACCATAGTGCACAGACAGTGCCGCCCAAAATTGTCTGGCGAAGATGCAGTCCCATAACAAGTGGTTTTTAGATTCCACCGTGTTCATGGTGCATAGGTGGCAGCCCGTCACAATCGCACAGCCCCTTCTCTGCAGTACATGCTGAGTTCGAATTTTATTATCTATCATCAGCACACCTAGAAGTCCCACCTAAAACCAATAATAAATTCAAATTTCAAGAACGCTGAACTTTTAACTTGATGATTTTTTTTTTGTAACAATCATGAATTCCTCTGGTTTTGCATTAAAATTTCAAAAATCATGTATAATAAACAACAACCATTTGTTTATTTCCCTCCTGTCTAGGGCCCAAGGGGACCGGGCCAAACCAATGTAAATTAGAGATTTCAAGTAACATATCACAATTTCTTTATCTAATTAGAGATTTCATGTAATCATGCTTCTTTTGCCTCTGTACTTTTGATAAAAGTAACATATCACAATTTCTTTATCTAATTAGAGATTTCATGTAATCATGTTTCTTTTGCCTGGGTACTTTTGATCTTCACTGAAAAAGTAACATATCACAATTTTTTCATTTCAGAACCAGGGCATCTATAAATAATAACCATACAGATATCTAAACATTGATAAATTACTAATTAATAAAGTCTGGCAATGAATGTAAGAATTGTAGGAAACTAAACTCGTTCAATTATATGATAACATTGCTAAGAGTTTAGTTTTCTCCAATATCTTATCTTCACTAAGCTCGGTGGAATTCAAATATTTATTTACTTTATTTATTTTTATGCAAGGTTGGGTTTTGAAGTTGAGAATCAGATAAAATCAAATAATTATTTTTGGAGAATAATGATTTGATTTTCTCTGATATCTTATTTTCAATTGCTCAATTGTTCCACGCTCTTCATATTGGTGAATGCCAACACAATTATTTGGCACCATCAGAAAAGCTAAGTGATCGTTTTTCTTAAATATTGTGATGCATATCAAGTGATCATTTTTCTCAAATGTGGTGATGTAAATTGAGTCTAACTATTCACTATTACTGAAAATGAATTTCTTTTTTTTTTTCCATTTTTTTTGTGCCAATGAGCATGGTTACAAATTTAATCAATACCATGTGGCTCGCTCGAATTTAATTTGAAAATATAACCTCCTGATCAACTCGCTTAACAAAATTTCAAGTGGAAATTGAATCGAGCAATCAAACTCAAAATTCAAAACGAATTCATGTCAGCGAGCTGTGTAGCAGATACAGGTCGAGTTCAGCATGAATTCGACTGATCTGTTATAAATATTTTGGCCCCAACAATGTCAAATCCAGTAGAGAAGGAGGACTAATGCCTCGTTCAAACTCGAGAAACTCTGAGCCTTCAATTTTTGACAATCGATTTCAGCCCTTCATTTTAAATTTCTAATCTTGGATCTGAATTTCTTAATTGTGAGTTCAAGACCAAGTCCAAAATGGGTGTGTATCCTCTAAACTAATCCAAATTCAAATTCAAATTAAAGAAAGATCCGAATTCAAATTAAAATTGAAATTTTGATTTGTATTACAGAGTTGCTTAACAGTCTGACAGTCCTTGAGTTCCTCTTTTTTTTTTTTGAAACTCTGATAGAGGCTATCAGATACAGTCCTTGAGTTCCTCAAAACACAAAAGTGACCGACTCTCTTTAATATTTACAATATTCTTATATTTAATTTTTTTAAGATAGCACAAGGTTAGATCATGACTGGAAAGAAATTAAGTTTATCTCAAATATGAATTTTATCAATATAATATCACAATCAAATATAGTTCTTATATGTACAGAAATTACAGAGAAGCCCAAAGGAAATATGAGATAGAGAGGAGAACGAGGAGTACAATATATAGTTATTTTTGAAGAATTGATGAGGACATTTCTAATTATACAATTTTTTATGGGTAGAGACCCAAATTTTTTTTTTTGGTGATTAGAAACCCAATTTCGCCTAGTCTTTTTTATAACACGCATAGAATTGTATTTGTTATATTTGATCATACTGAATATATAATCTTTATCTTATCATCTCGTTTCATAAAAGGACCTTGCTAAATTTGTTTTAAATAAAATCCAAACGGTCCTATTATAAATCAATATTAGTTTATTATATGCAGTGCATGCACGTTAAAATGTTATCAATACTATTATTTTTTTATAAAGACCGCTCTAATTAGCTAATGCTATTAGAACAAAGAAAAAAATACTATAGGATCACTGACATGCAGCCTCCACAAATACAACAGCACACATATACCAAATAGAAATCATTGTGTAAATTAACTTATTAATATAAGAAATCACAAATATTAAATCTGTAAGAGTGTAAACATCCAATATTTTGTATGTGGTTAACTGGTTATCGTGGTGGTGGTGGTGGGGTGTGTGTGTGTGTGTGTGTGTGTGTGGGGGGGGGGGGGGGGGGGGGGGGGGGGGATGTAAAGATTTTTGGGTAGGGGTGCAAACGGATCATATAATATATGAAAATTTGATACAAATATCCGATATCTGAATATCCATGCAGATACGAATATGATTTCGGATTTTAATTATCTATATCTGAATAGTAGATATATACCATATAATTTAATATATATTATGAAAATATTATGTATATATTTACAAATATCCGATATCCAATTCGTATCCGTCAAATATCCAATCTGTATTTGTATTCGAAAAATTAAAACGAATATGGATATGATTTTACCACTATCCGATCCGGTGCACCGATATCCAATCCGTATCCGTCAAATATCCAATCTGTATCCGTATCCGAAAAATAAAAACGAATACAGATATGATTTTACCACTATCCGATCCGTTTGCACCCGTATTTTTGGGGTTATAGCAAACAATGCTAGGATGTATATATTTATAGATATCCGATGTTTATGAATACATGCTGAACAGGTCACTTGACATGTACATATACTCATAAAACCAGAAAACAATTCTTGGTTGGGAAAAGTTATACAACATAGCAATTGGTGTGGCACGGGGGCTGGAGTACTTGCACCGGGGGTGTAGCACACATATTGTGCATTTTGATATCAAGCCCCAAAACATTTTACTAGATGATGATTTTTGCCCCAAAATTGCCGACTTTGGTCTGGCAAAATTATGTCCACCGAAAGAAAGTGTACTCTCATCGACAGTTGATTTGAGAGGGACAATAGGATTTATTGCTCCTGAAGTCTTCTCCAGAGGTGTCGGTGTGGTTTCGACAAAGTCCGATGTTTATAGCTATGGCATGATGGTTTTGGAAATGGTTGGAGGAAGAAAGAACATGAAACCAAGTGTCGGGAATCCCAGTGAAGTGTACTTTCCACGCTGGATTTATGATCGAGTCGCTGAAGGCGGTGAAATTGAAGCTTGCGATGTGACAAATGAAACTGAAGAAATTGCGAGAAAGATGGCTTTGGTTGGGTTTTGGTGTACACAAACAATCCCGGCTAACCGGCCATCGATGGGCAGAGTAGTCGAAATGTTGGAAAGAAGTTTGAGTGAATTGGAACTTCCACCGAAACCCAACATTTCTTCTCCTCCTCGCCAGTCCTTGGAGTTGGATCTAAGCTCGCTGCAATCAGTGGATGCAATCTCGGTGCAATCAATGGATAGCACTGCACCTTTATCTAATTCAGAGCCATCCGTTGGCCTGAGATAATCAGTATTAATTTAGTTATATTTTGCTGTCAGTATTTATATGATCCAAATTCAAGAGAACTCTCTTCTGTGCGGAGCGTGTATCCTTGGTGTAACAATAGATAGTATTATACTCACAATAGATTAATTTTATGTTAGAATGTTCTTCTTTTATTGAAGAACTCTGTGACTCATATCAACTATTACCTTTTTTTTTTTAAAGAACCCGGTACCCCAGTCCCGGCATATTTAGATGTCTTTCACGGTAGCCGAACCTGAATTTCTCTGTAGAGAGATGGGCTCTGTAATTATGACCTCTTAAATCAGGTTTTTTGGTATTTTGCCTAAAATTTACATTAATGGTGCGTTGACTTTGAGTTTTTCATTAGAAATTTCGACGAGTGACGGATGGAATCATCAATTTCCCAGTGATTAGCTTAAACTTTCAAATGCTCTAGGAAATATTATAAAAGCACATTGAATTCATTGGATTCTAATTTGGTTCTTAAAAAAATAGGTCCTTCTGTGTTAGGTTAAACATTTCAGATTACTAATAAACTTAGTAGCTAATCAAGCGATACCATTTTCAATATTTCATGCTCAGCTGCTGTCATTAATCTTGAACGCCTGATCTGAAAAACTAAAATGTAAGGCCCATTTAAGGAAAAAAGGACGCCATTTTCAAGCCCATGAACAGATGCACTGCCTTAATTTTTGCAAAATGTCAGACCTAGTTTGACCCAGTATTTTTATTGTTGTCGATGTAACATTTGAAAACGTTTACAACTTTCTGCAAAATCCTGTCCTACACACCCACAGTTACCAGTTATGTCACAACATATGTAGGTCATGTAATGTGACTCGACTCGCGTAGGCCTGTTCGGCTGCAGCCCGGGAACAGGAATGGGCACAGGAAATGGTGAATAGTAAACAGCGGGTTACTGTTCACGTGGGAAAAACAAAATTCAGTTCAGAACAGTAACAATCGGGATGGCAGCCAAACAGGCCCTAGTATCGTGTGAAGTATCTCTATTCAATTGAAAATGATATATTGGGTTAAAAGTGACCTTTTAAAAGTTTCATGGGGAGTTGGGGACAGATGATCCGAAGGAAGTGTGCATGTATGTACTTTACTCCTGTTAAGTTAGTAACATTAATTTTATTTAATATTAGTATTATCTTAGAGATTTTAGTGACTCTCCCATATTGATTATTTATATAACTCCATTGTTTTACAAAAATATTGACAGTTAAATTAGTTTGAATTGACACATTTCAAATTATGATCGTTATTTAGACACACTTAACAAGTTTCTTGGAAAGATAATTATATATAGCCATACAAAATCCCTTTTTAAAGAATACCCCAAATTTATAATTTTTTTTCCAATTCCCAGTGACAGTCTGGATTCTCTATAACAGATTTTTTTTTTTTTTTGGACTAAAATATATTTTTAAGGAATGAGCTGATCGAGCTTCTGGCATTGTTCATAAGATAATAAATTTCCTTTACAAGATAAAAAAAATAACAGTCAATTATATTTCGAAACTTGTATTCTGACAGCTGAATTTCCTTCCTCAAAATCAGTTTCCCAATTGTAATTCTAATTCATTCAAACCGCCACAACATATGACTGGAAAAAAGGGAATGGGCCCTCTCCTCTCAGAGTTCTTCAAACCCATACGTTTTACTGGAATTCTTTTTTTTCTTTTTTCTTTTTTAATTTCAAAAAGAGTACCATTACAACTAATTCCTAAAGATACTGGTAAGAAAGACTAAAAAAGTACCATTACAACTAATTCCTAAAGATACTGGTAAATAAAGAAAATTACAGGGGCCTGAATAAGGTCCTTGAGAAGAAGAGTGGTCCCTGTTCTAAAATGCCCTAGTACAATTAGGATTTGCATGATGGAAGTATAGAGGATTGAGCTTCTTGTCTATCTGCAACTCCAGTAGCACTGTGTCAGGTAAGAGGCCACTAAAGGATTGGCCTGTTTGTCTCACCAAATTTGCCAGTGTGTGCGCCTGCTGGAGAGCCTTCCTTGTTACGCGACATAGGGTATGGTGGTGGTGTTATTTATGTCCTGATAAAGCCTTGAGCATTGTGCCGCTTGCCAGGAGGGCAGGTCCTCTATGCAATTTCTCCTTACAGCATCTACTAGCACTTTGCAAATTGAGATGATCATTCTTTTTGCCTCATTTACCTCATGCTTTGTGCTTGTATAATCTTGAGTCCCTGCCATAGCACCTCCGCCACTGCCTGCAGTGGGTCCCATGCTGTGGTTGAGTTGTATACCATCATGAGGAGCGTATCAGTTTGATAGAAGATTGCTATCCCAACTCCAGTTATTGTCATAGTATCCCATGAGGCATCTGTCAGGATCACTGTGGTCTGCCCTGCTACTTTAATGTTTTAAGTGTCAGCATGCCTTGGAAGCAGGGTGGTTTCCTTGTTCACTATCTACATTGATTTGGCCTGAGCTATGATCCAATTGCCTGTACATCCAATTTCATCTTATTTATACCAGATGCTGACTAACTTATAAAACATCAATTCTAGATGCAATTGAGAAGCCAATTAAACACGGCAATTGCATTCTTACAGAGTTGTACCGTCTTTAAGCTCCATTACTGCTAATCTTTGTTAGGCTAGAAATTAATTGTTGGCCGATAACCTCCTCCAACTTTCTAAGAAATTGCTTCCCACTCTCTCTTGGAAGAGTTTGAACCTCTGATCTTGTAGCAACAATTACAAAATTTTCATTATCCTCCACATTTATTTTGTACAGCTCAACAAACACATCACTAAGGACACTGACCAAGTGCCTATAAAAGGATCCACTATCTAAAGGAGGAATCACATTCATTATTAAAACACCATTCTTACATAGGATCGATTTCACAGCTAGAAGAACATCTTTCTCAATAAATTCCAATAGAGGCGCATTTACCCCACTAATCACATCTCCAGAGTCCAAATCAACCATAATTGCATCAAAATTTGAAGGAGGTTTTTCCAAACTTTGTTTGCCTCTTTCTTTCTTTTGGGCATATCTTTTGATTATTTCAATACCATCACCAATGCTGATACGAAGGAACTTGTCTCCAACCAATCCAAAATGCATTTTAGCTACTTCTACCACAGACGAATCAGTCTCCAGTCCGTGTACATCAAATCCCAACCGGGTCCTCAAGCACGTCAGCAAAGCACCACCACCGACTCCAACACAGAGACAACTCGGCCTGATCTCACACGCAATTTTATCATCTGCTACTTTGGAAATTAGAGAGAGACCAGCAACCATTGGTGCGAGATAAGGCTGCACCAACGACCCTAGCTCAAGCTGAAATGACTTGGATTTCAACACTGACAACAAATTAGAACCAGAACAAGAAGAAACAACCAAATCAGGTATCAGACGAACTTGGGTCTGAATTAAATTAGGCATCCTCTTTAATCGAAGCCTTCTACGAATCTCAGGGGTACATGAATTGACCTGTTGAATAACAACATCCTCTATAATCATCTCTCCAACAGAAGGTCCTTTAAGTACCTCCACAGGCAATATGTGGAGAGCATCATCCTCAAAGGAAAGAAATGGCACTTGAGGTATGGAACCATGATCAAATGAAGACTTGGGGGAAAGAGCGAGTAGAAGAGGAAAAAGAGAATCTTGAATTGGATCAGGATCCTTATCAGGTAGGGGAGTTAAGCGGGTATAGGGTTTGGGAAACGAGCAAGGGAGGGAACCGATAAGGACAAGACGGGAGAAGGAAGGGGAGGATGTGGAAAGGAGCAGGTGGAGGTGTCCGGCCTCGGTGGAGAAAATCCAGTCGTGCTCACGGCCAGGTGGGACCAGCATGGCTGCGGTCTGAGACTGGGGAGGTGAGATGGGTGAATCGAGCACGGCGACGCGAAGCGGATCAGAATACTGATTTGGAGTATTTGGGTTTGGGAAGGTGAAGCACTGGAAGCGGCAAGGAGAGAGCTCCGAGAAGTCCATGCGATGCGAGCCTCCCTCACCCCCAAATTTGCACGGGGAATGTTATTTTGAGCGCATGAATTATGCTGAGAGAATTATTTTGTTTTTAATTCAATTTTACCTCTTATTAAATACCTTCTTATTTTGATGCTAAGTAATTAATTGACGAGATAATTTATTGAGACTAATAAAAAAAAGAGAAAAGGTTTCTATACCCATTGTTTTGTACCCAGATTTTACCCACACCCTATCCAACCCTATCCAACTGGGTTAACCGTCGTTAACGGTCAGTGCGTCCATTATATAAACCACCATTGCACGTTTCCTATTTTGGCGATTTCATTTCCGCTAATTCAAAAATTTCCCGATTTTACCCAGATTTTCCGATTTCATCTCCTCTCGCTTCCTATTTTGGCGATTCCTTTCTTTTCTCTCCCGATTGCATTCGCGATTGCATTTCCTTGCGCCATTACATCTCGCGATTGCATTTCCTTCCGCCATTACATCTCGCGATTGAATCTCGCGATCGGAGGTTTACTGATCAGAGGTTTACTAATCGGAAGTTTACTGATCGGAGGTTTTCTTCTATTAATAATACTGATCGGAGATTTGCTGATCTACATTTGTTACATTTTTCTTCTACGATTTTATTCTTGCGTGATATAATCTTCTCTTTATCTCGGAGGTTTACTGATCGAAGGTTTAATCATCTACTATAATCGGAGGTTTACGGATCGGAAGGCGATATCAGTAAGTAGTTCATCGCTCACTGAATCTAAATTAATAATCTGAATTTTGTTCAATATTATTTTCTCAATTTTTCCAGTAGTTCATCGTTCACTGTACGAAATTAGGTTTTAATTTTCATTTTTGCAGTTGCAAGTGTATCAATTGCCTTTCAAAATTAAGATCAAAGTCCAGATTTATGTTTGCAGTTGCAAGTTGTACGAAATTAGTTTTTCTTTCGTTCAGTGTTGATTTATGTTTGTTACATTATTTAGTTGCATTTGTTACAGTGTTTTATATTGATATTTATAGTGTTTTCTATTGTTTTTAATTTTGAATCTAGATCTTGTCTTCAGACTGTGATTATTACAGCATATGTGCTATCTGTTACATGATCTACTCCGTATAAATTACAGTATTTTTCTTAGTATGTTACATTATTTGTTCAGTCCTCTAAGTTACAGTCTGCATGATGTAGTCATCTGTTACAGTATTTGTTTACATCTGTTACAGTATTGTTTTATATGTGTTGCATTATTTAAGTCAGTGTTATTGCATGCAAATTTAGTGTATTCATGTTTGTTAAAGTATTTATTCATATCTGTTACAGTATTGTTATTCCTTTGTTACATTATAGGTTTGCATGTCTAACATAATTTTTTTTTTCAGCTGGTTGAGGTCATTCTACAGGTGATGCAAATTTATTTGTCTCCAGTTGTTATAGTATTGGATACTGATTGATGTTCAATCTTAGTTTAATTATCTATAGCTGAGACAGTTTTTGACACTGGTTGATATTCAGTATATCTGTTACAGTTTGTTCCTACATGTGTTACATTATTTGTCTACATTTGTTACAGTATGTTGATATTGATTGATATACAGAATGAGTTAATTTGTTACAATATTTGTCTATATTTGTTACATTATTTGTCCACAGTTGTTACAGTATCTTTTACAGTATTTTGTGTACATTTTTTTTGCAGTTTTATTTTCTTTGTAATATTTGTAGTTTTAATTCTAAGATTTGTCGTATTTTTTTTGCAGTTTTATCATCTTGCTCGCTGCCGTGAAACTTGTGACGATCTCATTCTGACGATCGACGATCGGAAGGCGACATTCAACTAATCGGAGGTTTAATCATCGAATATAATCTGAGATCGGAAGGCGATATCAGTAAGTAGAGATCGGAGCGATTCAAGGGATCGTACGGAAACTCTTGATCTCCTTTACCGATCTGTTCATTCGATTTGGTCTATATCTTCTCCCTGCTATGGATCAAACAAGGCAGGAATGAACAACTCTTGATCTTCACATGAGGCGGCCTCGTGCTGTGGTCAAAGATAATCGAGTATACGAATGAAGAAAATCTTCACAAAAAGCTCAAAGGTAACCAGTTATACTTGTTTTTAATTTTGAATCTAGATCTTGTCTTCAGACTGTGATTATTACAGCATATGTGCTATTTGTTACATGATCCACTCCGTATAAATTACAGTATTTCCTTAAGTATGTTACATTATTTGTTCAGTCCTCTAAGTTACAGTCTCCAGTTACATTATTTATTCAAGATTGTGCAGTATTTGTTCACATCTGTTACAGTATTGTTTTATATGTGTTGCATTATTTAAGTCAGTGTTCTTGCATGCAAATTTAGTGTATTCATGTTTGTTAAAGTATTTATTTATATCTGTTACAGTATTGTTTTATATGTGTTGCATTATTTAACTCAGTGCTCTTGCATGCAAATTTAGTGTATTCATGTTTGTTAAAGTATTTATTTATATCTGTTACAGTATTTTTATTCCTTTGTTACATTATATGTTTGCATGTTTAACATATAATTTTTTTTTGTTCAACTGGTTGAGGTCGTTCTGCAGGTGATGCAATTTGAAACACCAGTTGCTCACCCTTAGTTTTTCATTTCCCCTTACACCTCAGTAATTTTTTATTCTCTTTTTGTATTTTCATTTACATTTATTTGCTACAGTTCTAGAATTTGTTGTAGTATTGTACATTATTTGCTACAGTTATGTTAGTCATTTGTTACATTATTTCATTTCATATTTGTAGTACTGTACAGTTTTGATTTTCCTTTGTTACATTATTTGTTCATATTTATTATAGTATGTTCTCTTGTAAAATGTAGATCTTGATGCACACATACACAGAGAAACAGGTGGTGATGGCTATTCCTCAACTGCCTGGCCAACAGTTTGAGACAATCAAATGGCTATTTTTTTCCTGTGTGTAAGAAGAACAACTGGGAACATTGTGTATAAGTATTAGATAAATATGTTACAATATTTATTTACATTTGTTAGATTATTTGTCTCCAGTTGTTATAGTATTGGATACTGATTGATGTTCAGTCTTAGTTTAATTGTCTACAGTTGAGACAGTTTTCGACACTGGTTGATATTCAGTATATCTGTTACAGTTTGTTCTTACATTTGTTACATTATTTGTCTACATTTGTTACAGTATGTTGATACTGATTGATATACAGAATGAGTTAATTTGTTACAATATTTGTCTATATTTGTTACATTATTTGTCTATATTTGTTACAAAGTTATGTTTATAAAGTTTTTTTTTTATATTTTTGTTGTTTTATAGTTGTTATGGTAATTGTTACAATTTAAATACTTCATTGCTGTAGTATTTCTTGTTACAGTTTTGATACTTTATTGTTACAACTTTTCATAATGTTGTGTTACAGTATTTTTGGAATATAGATTTTGTCGTTATTTTTGCACTTTACGCAGCTGTTTTTTACTATATTCAATTTCATTAGTTTGAATCCGTAATTTTACAGATTATTTAATTTAAAAAATGAAAAAAAATAATGAATTTTAAAAAAAATGAAAAAAAATAATAATAAAAACTTCTAAAACGATAGAAATTTTTTTAAAAAAAAAATTAAAAACTTCTAGAAGGGGGAAAGTACACAAGTGGGCAGATTCTTAAGTAAAACAAGTACAGTTAACTGTCATTAACTGTCAAAGTACAACAATTTTGAAAGTACAAAGTACACCAAGTACAAAGATGTTGCAAGTTGCAAGTTATTATTTTTTACAAAATTTATCTCATATTTTACAGTATTTTATAATGTCTGTTACAGTATTATTACCTTATTGTTACAGTATTTTTCAGCGTCAAATGACAGTTGGTTTGGGTAAAAAGTGGGTACAAATCTTTGGGTACAATTAGAAGGGTCCTAAAAAAAAATAGTGGTAAACAAATTCTTCTCTATTTGATCCAACGAAAATTATTTGAATAAAAACAGATGGTCAAATTTTGTTAGTTCTAATATATACAATTAAAATTATAAAAAAATATAACATGTTAAATTCTGAACCTTCTTAAATGTTAATAAAAAATTTGTAATTTTTTAAGTATTTTATTTGTAAATTAAAATAGATAATTTTATTTTGTGGAGATCGTGTATTGTCATATGATTGGTTTTTTTTTTTTTTTCTGTTTTCAATTTTTGTGTTATTTTATTGCCCAAGGTAGAAGTAGTTAGATTGATTATAATTTGAAGAATCACCAGTATGACACTAACTTGGAGTTGCATCGACTGTAGTAGATTTCTAATAAATAATAAATAAGCAGCTAGATCAAGATAAAAATAATAATTCATGGACTCCTAAATAATATTATTTATGCTCACCTAAAATATATGCATATGAGAAAGAGAGAGTTTGCAATGCATGTCATTTTGATATCACAGATTTTTAACGTAGTTGGCCACTGGTACATATCAGGGCCATATATACCACAAATTATTTTACAGCTGATATTAGTTTTTTTTTTTTTTTTATGAGAAACAGCTGATGTTAGTTATATGAAACAAAGATAAGTGTTACAAAACAAGACCCAATAAGAGATCTATTTTTTTTTGTCCTTCTTCCTATTTTGTTTTCATTCTATATTGTAATCATTATAAAAGTCAACATAATTACATTCCTCATCTATGATTTCCATAAATATACAAAATCTGCCATTTAAGTCTCAGATATTTCTTTTCATTAATAGTAACTTAATCTAAAAGAAAGATTGGAGGAAAATTTATTGAAGGCAAAATTGATATAAAAGAGGAAAAAATTCTCTCAACTCTCAATAATAAAAATTTTTACGTTTAAAATAGCGCTCTCCAAATTACACTATCAAAATTATCCCAACTTTTGAATTTCAAAAAGAAAAAAACAAAAAGAAATCAAGACTTTGCACAGACATCTATCGAATATTCGATGAATTGAAACAGAAAGGGTAAATAGATACATACCCAAAACGGGGCTGGGTTTTTTCTGTGCTGGCCTTCTAGGCCTATGAGCCGGTGAGGCAATAATAAACCCAGTAATGTCATATTCTCCAACACTTACTACTGGACAAGGCTGTCTATTGAATGAGCCAGATGGTCCCAAGATAGAGAGTAGAAGATAAATAAATAATTAAAGGCCACACAGTTACTTCACAACTGATATCATGACAGATATTATGTTATTTGTTAGCGAAATTAGCACATGCGTGGACTGGACAGACCCATTCAGAAATTCAGCCCATATTTAGATTTTAGAGGTATAACTAGAAAAGTGTACCAGTAAGTTGGTATTAATCTAAATTATTATGAACTGATAATTTCCGCAAGGATCAATATTGGTCAAGGCAACCAGACATGGTTCCAATAGCTCCCGGTACAAGACGATAACAGCTCTTGGAAAGTTAGTAGACGTCAATTTCTCACCCCAATTACAATCATCGAATGGTGTGCTTTGGGTACCGCTGGTTGACGCCATACTAAAAGGAATTTGATAAATTTTGTTAAATATTGACACAATCGATATTTTCAGACACCAACATAAATAAATGTTTCTCTTTAGTTATTTGCAAATCATTCAAGACCAATTAGATGCGTTTCAAATTAATTTTGGTCTACAATACTAAAACCATGATAAAATAAACAATTGGTAATTCAATGATTTGTGGTCAAATTGGGTGCATTTTCAATCAATTGTGGTCTACTATACTAAAACCATGGTAAATTTAAAATTTGATAATTTTTGGACACTATCGGTACAATAATAGTGCAACACAAGCATAATTTCATACACAGTTGGTAAAATAACTAATTTATACCATTCGAGATATTTGATACAATTTACTACAATTATGATAAACTATATCTAATTCGGACAACATTCAAATTATTCGGACACCATTCGAGATATTATGGCACCATACAACTATATTTGACACCATAAACTATCTAAACTATTAACTACAACTAAAAAAATTAAATAATTAGGACACCATACACTATATTCGGACAACATTCGAGATATTTGGGCACCATACAAATATATTGGACACCATAAAAAACTATCTAAACTATTATATAAATAAAAAATTAAATAAATAAAAAATAAATAATTTTTTACCTTATTACCGCGGAAGGAGTTGTGGAGACCTGATGTTGACAGGAGAAGACTTTGACCAAGTCAACTGTCTTTTATGCCCATATGTCTATTATTAAGTACACTATTAATAATAAAAAAAAAAAAGTACACTATTGCTTTCCTTCTTTTCTACTTACCCTTCAAAGCTGCCCATTTAATTGTGACTTCTGTCGAATAATTTAACACTTTCATGTCGTATTAAATATTGACAATGACTTTACTTTTTCATTGGTTGAATTCACAATTAGATAATTAAAATTCTTAAAGGCTCTTTAGATATTTTCAGAGAAAGATATAGCATATATAAATACTTGCCTTTTACTTGGCTAGAGATTTCTTTGGTCATTGATCTTTAATCTTGTAATAATTTAGGGGAACTCCTGAGAGGAAGCTTGCAAGAAACTTCTTCTTTTCTTTGGAAATCATATTTCATTGGTAGAGATAGTCTTTGGCTCTTTTACTTTTCCAGAGAAATTTTCTTTTTGAAGGTTATATGATCAGTTCCAGGAATACTATGCGGCCACTTTAGCTTGTTTTATGGCCTTTCCTTCTTCATCTTTAAAGAATATATTTATATATATATATATATTTTTTTTCTTTCGTGTGCTTGATTTTTCTTAATGTTTCTCTCATTTATTTGTCTTGCTTCCCTGTTCTTCCTTCACCCCTGCCTATCTAGTTTATGCCCGGCGCTACCACCACCACATGAACTACCATGTAATAAATCTATTGAGATAAAACATCCCTTCTTCCTAATAAATGACACAGACAAAATTTGTGAGAGTGCAATAAATATCAAGTGCCTTCCTGATAATTCTCGTTGGCGAGTCTATCCATTTCACACAGCAAATGTCTGGTTTTTTTTGGAAAGCATTCTCTACTCCGAAAACAAGTTAATAGTTAGCGATCCAACACTTGAAAATGAATTAAATTCATCCAGCTGTGGAAACCTCCTCCTCTCCTCCCTAGCACCACCCTCTCAAGAATTATTTAATTATGAACAGTTTTTGTCTTTGAGTACAGACATCAAGTCCTTTTGTGTATCTTTAAATCAGTCCTTTCAAAGCCCAATCCTTGATAGAGAGTATACCTTGAACTATTCAGCTACGAATGGAGAACATCTTCCTAGCAACTGTTATAGGAAAACTCCAAATGCATCTTTTGAGTGGAAGTTGTCATTTGATGATGATGGGAGTGTGTTTCTCTTGTCAGTTCAATATTCCTACAACATTCAATCTCAGCTTGGATGCTTCAATCAAAGCATTGTCGGAGGCAACTATAAAGGTTAGTTGCTCACGGCAGAAAAGCCGTATTAAATTGTTCTTTAATTTGTTTCTTTTTTTATCTCATAATATGTTTCCAATTCATACTATTTGCGTTTATTTTTTCTTCCGGTTTGTAACATCTCTCACACTAATGTACTCTGGAAGAAATTTCAGATTCCAGTACTAATCACTCTCCACTAATTATCTCGATTTTGATTATTATTATTTTAACTAGTTCTTCTTTAAGCTGCTTAGATACCTGCTTCTGTTTCCTCTTTTTTTTTTTTTTTTTTGAAACAGTTTGACAGTGGCTGTCAAAACAGAATTACAATGCTACAGTAAGTTAAAACAACACCTATCACTACATAAAATTGAAAGAAAACCACTCCTCTCAGCAGTATATACGCCACAATCCTCCTTCCTGCACAATCTTTTTCCTCTCTGTGTTAATACAGCAAATCTGAGACTAAATTTTACTATTCAATTTTTCATGCTCATGTGCTCATTATTCTATATTGACCTCTATATTTTGTTTCTTTATGCTACAGGGAAAACGGTCAGAGCAAAAAGACAAGATGTACTTATAATTTGTAAGATATTATTTAGCTTGCATCCTCTCGATTCATTCCATTTCATTAGCATGTAAGATATTATTCATGCTCATGTGCTCAGTTAACCAGATATGGTTGCTAAAAATCTGGAAAAAAATTCATTTCATAATTCAGCAATATTAGGTTAAACTTACTTCTAGGTCCCCAAGCTTCATCTTACAGTCCACTATAGAAAAGAAATGTCAAAGCAAAAACAAGGAAGAAAGTAGCGTAATAGAAAATTAAAGCTTTTTTTTATTACCAGATTTGTTCTGTTCTGAATTAATAAGACCGGCGATAATGCTTGCAAGTAACCATTATTCTCTTGCTACTCCTTTTCTTAATAAACTCTCAATTTTTGTTGAACCAAGATAATTTTTCTATTTCTCAAGAATAGTTTCCTAATAATCTATTTGTTTTCCCCTGTTTCTTTTATTCCCGCTGTTTGTCGAACCTATATCATCTTATATGAAATCTAAATTATTTGTTTAAAGAGAAATTGATACTAGCTGTGCAACTTTTTGAGTATAAATAATATCAGCTGTGAGACCTAGGGGGTGAAAACGGAGCGTATAGTGGTAAAACCATATCCATATCTTTTATTAATTTTCCAGATACGGATACTGCTCGGATCGGATATTATTAAAAAATATATATAATAATATTATTAAAAAAATACTAAAGTTTATAATATTTATATATTTATAATGGCGAATAATATAATTTGTTCATAATATATATTAAACTATATGGTATTTACCTATTATCCGGATACGGAAAATCAAAACATAAAATCATATTTGTATCCATATCCACACAGATATTCGGATGTCATATATTCATATCTAATTTTTCGAATACGGATCAACACCGTTTTCACCCCTAGTCAGACCAGTATCCTAGCCATTATCTCTGTGTTGAGCTTCTAATGGAAGGTAAACATATATTCTAAAGTGACTTCATGGTACCATTAAGATCCAGCTAAAAATAAATTCTTAGTATAGGAAGTTAATTTTTTTTTTTAAAAAAAACTTGTGGAAGGTAATTTAATTTAATATATTATGTATTAGTGACTTCATTGTGTAATTTATTTTAAAGTGACTGTCTTACTATTTATATTTTTTTCTTCTGTATACAATAAATCTATTAGTTTCTAAAATTAATTAAAAACGTTTGCACTTCTATAGTTTGTAATGTGTATACATACTGATTACTTGAATTTTTTTCTTAATGTAGGTACAGCAGTAGTACCGTTAGCATTCATTGTAGCATGCCTTATTTTGATTTTAAAGCTTCAAAGTTTCAAAAATTGTGCCGGACGCATTTTATCAGGCAAACATAGATCTCAAGGAAATATTGAAATGCTCTTAGAAAAATATGGATCACTTGCGCCGAAAATATACAAATATGCAGAGGTAAAGAAAATAACATGCTCGTTTCAGGATACACTAGGTAAAGGAGGTTTTGGCACCGTATACAGGGGAAGACTGCAGGATGGCCGTTTGGTTGCTGTCAAAATTTTGCACAAGTCTTCAAGTGATAGAGAGGAGCTTTTGAATGAGATCCTGAGCATTGGCAGAACTTCTCATGTGAATGTTGTCAGTCTAGTAGGCTTTTGCATTGAAGGCTTCAAGCATGCTCTAATTTATGAATACATGCCAAATGGATCACTAGACAATTATATATACTCTGAAAATCCAAAAGCAATTCTTGGTTGGGAGAAGCTATATGAAATAGCAATTGATATTGCAAGAGGTTTAGAGTATTTACACCGAGGTTGTAATGCACGTATTGTGCATTTTGATATAAAGCCTCAGAACATTCTGTTAGATGAAGATTTCAACCCAAAAATTGCAGATTTTTGTTTGGCAAAATTGTGTCCACCAAAAGAGAGCATTCTTTCGATGGCTGAGATGAGGGGAACCATTGGATACATTGCTCCCGAAGTCTTCTCTCGGAGCTTTGGGGTTGTTTCAACAAAATCTGATGTATACAGCTATGGAATGATGGTGTTGGAGATGGTAGGAGGAAGAAGGAATGCAAAACCAAGCGCTGAAAATCCAAGTCGAGAGTACTTTCCGCATTGGCTTTATGATCGTCTTGTTGAAGGCAGTCCAATACAAGCTTGTGATGCATCAATCAAAACTGAAGAAATTGCAACGAAGATGGGCATGGTTGGTTTGTGGTGCACACAAACGTTGCCGGCTAATCGGCCCTCAATGAACAAAGTTGTGGACATGCTGGAGAAAAGTTTGCACGATCTGAAAATGCCACCAAAACCTTACATGTGTTCTCCCCCTCATTTCACCATATCATCAGATACTTGTCATACTCAAAGTTTGGCTTAAATTGCAAGCATATAATGCGCCAAGGATTTATATATTTGTACCATCAACTATGAATTCGGAGTCTGATTCCGACTATTTTATTTGGGCTAACTCACTGTACGTATATCACTGTACGGGTGACAGCTCACTTGTAGGGGTGTCAACGAAACCCATTTAACTATTTATACGATTTGTAACGTATTCGATAAAGTATGGATAAGAATATTTTTTCGCTAACTTCCTGGATATGAATATGAGTATGAAAAATATTTCGTTAGCTTATCAGATAATGGCACAGGCCGTATCCGTTGCCCTATATATAGGTTAATTGATCAATTTACATTATATATGATAATCTTTTATTTATAAGAGGAGAGATCCAATTACACCATTTTTTTTGACACATCATGACATTGTTTTTTTTATAATTTAATTTTGCGATGTCAAAATCAAAATAGTCGATCCAAACCGTTCAACATAATTGATATACTAAAATGTACTTGGAGATCAAATTTTACATTTGTTTGAATTTTTTTACTATTTATTAAGATGGTTACAAAATCGTTGTTTTTCAATGGTCCGAAAATAACGATTTTGTAACCATCTTAATAAATAGTAAAAAAATTCAAAAAAATGTAAAATTTGATCTCCAAGCACATTTTAGTATATCAATCATATTGAACGGTTTGGATCGACTATTTGGACTTTGAAAATGGTAGGTGTCAAAATGTGTCAAAAAAAAAGGTGTAACTTGATCCCTCCTCTATTTATAATACACACTTGGGGGATTTGGGTTTGAGAAGGTGAAGCACTGGAAGCGGCAAGGAGAGAGCTCCGTGATACTAGCCTCCCTCGAACGGAAATAAATCTGCTGTGATTCTTTGGAATCGCAGGGTCCTTACTTTTTCAGATCAAACCATTAATTTTTTTGAAATGCACGAATCTCAAAGTAGTTGATTTTATGTACGAATCTCGAAACAAATAAATGGTTTGATTTGGACAAGCAGGGACCTGCGATTCCAAAGAATCGCAGCAGATTTGTTTCCCCCTCGAACACATTGTATTCTCTAAATATATAGATACAGGAAGGAAGGGTAAATAGAAACCGAGCTGCCCAGCTGGGGTCCACCACATCAACTGGCGGTTCATTTCACTCTTCTTCCTCCACATCTCTCAGGCTCAGGCTCTCTCCCACCCAGTCAGAGGCGGATTTACAGAGACCCATTCCCACAAATAAAGGCCACATGAACAATTTGATTATGACTAGTTTTTAACTTTTATCGTTTAATACGAGCATTAAGTCTTTTTGTATATCTTGAATTATTCAGCTACGACTGAAGAATATCTTCCAAGCAACTGTTATAAATATATATTTTTCTTTTAATTAATATCCCAGTCAAGTTCAAATTCAATCCATGGAAAATTATTATATAAGTTTGCAACAGTAGCACGTCTGTGTCCCTATCTTCTCCAAAATTTAGAAATATCTATAACTTGAGAGATCTGTTGGTTCCATTTTCATTTTTAATGGCCGCTTCAGTACTGACTTGTCTTTTTTTCATTTTCTTCCTTCCCTGCTTCTCCAACTCATGTACACCTACGCTTCCATGTGATCCTTCTATTCAAATTAAGCCTCCTTTCTACCTCCAATCAGACTTTATAAATGATCCTAATTGTCAGGGTAATTTAATGATTGGATGTGACGATATTAATAAGCCATTTATTCTCTTATGGCGTTCTTTGTCATTACCATTAGAAAGCATCTCATATAACACCCACATCCTTAGGGTTCGAGATCCTTATCTTAGTAGTTCTTTGAAAAAATCTAGCTGTCGTCATCTTTATTTTAATTTTCCTAGTCCTGTCAATAACTTTACCAATGCGATGCATACTTTATTGAATACTAGCCTTTCTTCTGTGAGATGTGACCCTCTTAATCAGATACAATCACCACCCAAGATATTTGGAACGGATTACAACCTCAGCTACTCGCCATTTCTTGATGAAGATCATAAAACTCCACCGAATTGTTTGAGGCCTGACAATTCCGTTGAGTCTTTTGAATACATTTTCTCATTCAAAAATGACAGCGGACAGTTTTCTCTGATATCAGCTAGTTATTCAAGTGACCTTGTAGCACGGCCCGGTTGCTTTGCAAACTCGACAGAGGTTTTCGATCGTGAAGATGGTAACTTCACAAACTTGACAGAGGTTTTCGATCGTAAAGATGATAAGTTTACAAACTCGACAGAGGTTTACGACAGTGGAGATGGTAAAGGTTAGTAGCTTGCATATTTTTATCAATTTGTTATTTATGGACAGTTCCATTTTTTTTAATAGTTGCACAAATAGTACAGTACCATTTTTTTTGAATAAAATTTCCTTTCCCTTTTGGTATAATTAATGTTAATGGGTTCTTGACATAACAGTTCTAATAGGGACAAGATGTGAGACTTAATTTGACTGATTAAGTTACCTTTAAACCAATGACTGTTTAAAATTATTATAATAATAGCTAGCCCATTATTTAAAATTTAAGGCGTTCTGCTATGGTCCTATGGACCAAGATTTTGAATTTTTTTTATAAACCATAAATAAAAACAGAATGTTAGAGAACCAACTTGATTGGTTGGTTTTTTACAAAAACCACAAGTACCGAATAGAGGATACAGAGGTGAAATCTGGGACAGATATTCGCACAACGTAATTTATTTATCACACAATATTAATTAAACATTTGATTGTCTCTCAAACATTTGATCATCTTTCTTAAGGGCGCTGCTATTCTAAGAGCATAAATTGAGATTTTGAGGGCTCAAAGAAAATTTTATCGTTTAATTCCAGGTTTACCCTTTCTCTCTCCGACTTAAAAGGGAGCTAATAAAATGTGGGTCCTCCGGAGGAAGAGGAGAATGAATTAATTAATGGAAATCATTAATGGGTCAATTAATCTCACACTCAATTCAAAATCTAACTTGAGCACTGTCTAAAATAATGTTGATCAGCATCTATCATCTATGACCAAACTTTGATATAGTTAATCCGAGAAAGGAAACAAATAGATCAGTTAACTTTTTAAAATAATGTTTCCTTAATGTTTCCTTAAGTAACAATCCGAGAAAGGAAACAAATATTTTATTCGATTACTGCCTCTAATAGATCAGTTAACTTTTTAAATTGGAACATAAATATTTTGTAGCCATCTAAGACCTGATGAAAAGCAATTAGTAAATCTTTTTTGTGATTTTATTATAAAATTTGAAGTATATCAGGCTTCCTTTTTTTATATCATGATAAGCATGTTTTTTTTTATTTACAAGTTCATTATATATGGTGACCTGTAATTACAAACTTAAAATAATGCACTAAGCATATATTAAAAGGTTTTCAAAAACAAGACAATTGACTAAACTAAAAGGAACAGACTAAGCCATATGAAAAGACAAAAGTTAAATATTTCATAATCAAATAACATAATATTTTGTTTAAATTTTCCTTTCATTTAATTTCAAAAATATTAAAGAAAAAAATAATCTTTAATTTCTACTCTAGTTGGTGTTTAAGTTAATATATATATATATATATATACATATATATATATATATATATATATATATATATTATACATATATATATATATATATATATATATATATATATATATATATATATATATATATATATATATATATGTCTATCTATATATATATATATATATAATTGCTACTTTGACGAGAGGACATGCTTAGAGGATGTACACATCAGTTTGAAATTTTCTCTTATACGCTAACAGGAAACGTGGACAAGTTTGAATTATTTTTCTTATAGTTAGTGGGGTTATTTTTTTTTGAAAGGTTATATAAAACAAAACTTACTAAGGAAAATAAATTGAACTAGAAAAAAATATATGAGGGATAAAGTTGTCTATTAATTTGAATATCAGCACCTGTGAAATCTGTGATTTCAGCTGTTCTGTGGTCCTCAACTCCTCATGCTATTTATGTATCTTTGGTTCTTTTCATTCAATTTAGTTAGATTCCTTGAGTTAATTTATAACGAATTACTAGTTACTATTACACAAGTTTTACCTAACTAGACATGGGGTGGGTGTGTGTGTGTGTCTATTTTTAAAAAGATCGGAAGACCCATTCCATTAAGATAATTACAAAGAGAACAGTTAAGCCAGGAACAAGCCCAAGTTAATAAAGTTTATAACGAATTACTAGTTAATAGCTAGTACCTATTTTTGGGTAAAATAATAAAATTTCCTTTCCCCTTTGGTATAATTAATGGGGTCTTGACATAACAGCTCTAATAGAAACATGATGCAAGACTTTAAGCCTACGACTGTTCAAAAGGGGAAAGGTAATATTCCCAATTTTTCCTATTTTTCCTTTCAAAATTGCCTGGCCTAGCTTTCATGTGAAATATTCCCAATTCTTTCGTGCTTGTTGAAAAGGATGCTAATTTTGACCTAGACTATTTTTTAAAAAATCCCAATAAATAATTTTTATTATAGCTAAATCACAAATTTAGATCTCCTTGATGATCAGTACTTGCACATTCTCATAAAATTATGTACTACTGGTTGCCTATCAGAACTTGTTTATTTTACACTATTAGCCACGTATACAAGCAAAAAAAGAGAATAAATTATTCTATCAACTGCAACCTGAACTTTATTCCCTTTTCTTTTCTTTTATAATCTCTTCATTTTTTTTTAGATTGCAAGAGATACATATACAGAAAGAGAAAGATACTGAGGATTCAAATGTTTTTATTGTGCCTCTACATTTTTTTTAATTTATATGTTAAAATAAAAACTGTTAATTTTTATTATTTTCTCTGCATGAAATAAATATATTTTTATTTTTGGACAATTTGTATATAAATTAACAAGTTAGAAAATCAACGTCCAAAATTTATTTATAGTATGTTTGCAAACTCTTTATACGTTGTTGTAATCATGTAATATCAATAAAATCTAATGATTTTATTTAAAAGTTGAATTCTAAAATTTAAATTATTAACATTTAAAAAGTAAAACATAATAGAACAGGAAAAAAATGAACAAACCCGGCTCGCCGATTTTTTTATTAATAAAAAATAAAATAAAAAATATCATGAAAAATGATTGTTTTGCGGAAAAATCGAAATATAGGAAAAACAGGATTGGTTTATCCCGTCCGATATTGTAGCTGGACGGGATAAACCATCCCGTTCCGTTAATTTAATCCTAATTAGTGATAAAACAAAAACAAAAAAACACAAAACTGGGCGGGATAGATCATCCCGTACGTTATTGTAGCGAAAAAAATATATAGAGAGAGAGATTGACTAATATGCTTTCAGTAGCACTTCAGTCGAAGTGCAACCAAGTCGTTTTCAATTTTCAAAGTTCAAAAAGTCGATCCAAACCGTTATATTGTAACAAAACTGGGCGGGATAGATCATCCCGTCTGTTATTCCAAATTGTTATATGTAAACCCTAAACCCCCAAACTATTTTGATCTCTATTTATTAAGCCACTTTGAAAATTGCTGCAATTTTTTACTATTTATTAATCCAATGGTGACTTAACCAAACAATGAAATTTGGTCTCCAAGCACATTTTAATATAGATATCATATTTAACGATTTGGATTGACTTTTTGGATCTCTATATTATATGTGGCTTCTAGTTTCATTGTTTGGTTAAGTCACCGTTGGATCAGCGATTTTCAAACTGGCTTAATAAATAATAAAAAAATTTCAAAAAATGTAAAATTTGGTCTCCAAGCACATTTTAATATAGAGATCACATTTAATAATTTGGATTGACTTTTTGGACTTCGAAAATTAAAAAACTTGGTTGCACATCCGCCGAAGTGCTACTGAAATCATATTAGTCAATCTCTCTCTGTATATATATATATAGAGTAGAACTAGGGTGCTCCTAAGTTCACCCAACCTCTTGTGAACTTGACTCTAAAATATATCGAATCGACTTTAAACGATAAATCCAAACCGTTGAAATCCTTCTACCTAATGATTGATGCGTCTACATGTGAAAATTTTAAAGTTTCGAATTAATTTAATATAGAGTCAAGTGGTCAAAGGAGTCCAAAAAATGAATGCATTAAAATTAATTTACAAACCTTAAACTTTTGATCACTTGATTCTATATTAAATTAATTCGAAACTTTAAAATTTTCACATGTAGACGCATTAATCATTAGATAGAAGGGTTTCAACGGTTTGGATTCATCGTTTAAAGTCAATTCGATATATTTTAGAGTCAAGTTCACAAGAGGTGGGGTGAACTTAGGAGCACCCTAGTTCTACTATATATATATATATATATATATATATATATATATATATATATATATATATATAGTAGAACTAGGGTGCTCCTCGGAGTACCAAGTTTCTTTGTACTCTTAACTTTAAAACCTATCAGATTAACTTTGAACGACGAATCCAAACTACTGAAATCCTTCTACCTTACGAGTGATGCGTCTACATGTGAAAATTTTAAAGTTTCGAATTAATTTAGTATAAAGTCAAGTGGTCAAAATTAGAAGGTTTCTAAATAAATTTTAATGCATTCATTTTTTGAAACACTTTTGACCACTTGACTTTATACTAAATTAATTCGAAATTTTAAAATTTTTACATGTAGACGCATCACTCGTAAGGTAGAAGAATTTTAATGGTTTGGATTCATCGTTCGAAGTTAATTCGATAGTTTTAGAGTTAAGAGTACAAAGAAACTTGGTACTCCTAGGAGCACCCTAGTTCTACTCATATATATATATATATATATATATATATATAGAGGAGGGTTCCAATGCACCCAAAATTTCATGCTCCCATTTGCACCCATTTTTTTATCTCCTTTATCTTCATTTTCAAAGTCCGAATAGTCGATCCGAACCGTTCAACATGATCATCATAATTAAATATGCTTGGAGACCAAATTTATATTTTTTGGAATTTTTTTACTATTTTTTAAGATATGTACAAAATCACTTTATCGGATGGTCCATAATCTCCTTAAAACAATGATTTTGTACCTATCTTAAAAAATAGTAAAAAATTTCCAAAAAATATAAAATTTGGTCTCCAAGCATATTTTATTATGATGATCATGTTGAACGGTTCGGATCGACTATTCGAACTTTGAAAATGAAGATAAAGGAGATAAAAAAAAATGGGTGCAAATGGGAGCATGAAATTTTGGGTGCATTGGAACCCTCCTCATATATATATATATATATATATATATATATTGTTACAGTGCTATCCGTCCAGGCTTTTCTTTTCGCTTAACGGGTTTAAATATTTAGATTAACTGGTCATTAAAATGAACGGGAAATTTTGTACCATTCGAGAGACGGCATGAATCATCCCTTTTTCTATGTTATATATTTTTTTCGATTAATTAAAAAATCGGCCCTCTAAGTAAAATTCAAAAATATTAGCTCATGAGAGGACCGTCAACTAGCCTTGTACAGTTGTACTATCCGATGAATTAGTGCCTGTGCGGCTGCTGTACCACACGACTCCAGAACCACCAATTAGCGCCTTCACCACCTGGAATTTGGTTTTTCTGTTTTCCTTCTCCATTTCTGAGTTTCTTCTTATGGACCCATCCGGTGCACGCATCAACGCATGCCAGGTGCTCGATCGTTTGCCTCTGAGAGAGCATACAAGCTAACTCCAACACTTTCCCCACCATCCACCTTTTACTTAGATCGCCATGTTGCGCACAACTCTTAAACATGGCCATCTATTGCACTTTCTCTACGTTGACAACCCCTTTATGCACTTTATCAGATGCTTACATAGGTGTTTGATGAAACGTCTAAAAGAGCCTTTCCTGCTAGGTTCACTTCAACCTGTTCAGTGCTTCTCTTTTTATGGGGGCATATCAAAGGATTTGTTCATACTTGACTTTAACAATGAAGAGCGGAATCAAAATCTCACTTATTTTATTACCAAATTAAATTAACCCAAAAGATTTGAAATTAGGTAAGTGAACAATGTGTCCATGGTACTTATGTATGTCAGGTACTATTCTACTGCCATCCTAATTTTTTTTCACTGCAATATGCAAAGACTAAGTTTATTTCACTACATTTAATTATCTGGAGTTTTTTGTTGTTGCAAATAGTCAACTGATTTAGTGTTTCTGAAGGACCGGTCATATTACTCTCTTCTCATATAAACAATTATTCATAAATCTTCTTTTGAGGTATTCTAAACCCATATCTCATCTCCATTTCATTAGTTTGTTATTTTTCAGTAAATTGTAAGAGTAATTTGTTTTTCAATGTTCAATATGGTGGTGGTTTTCTTATGTGAACCGGAAAAGACTTTGACCAAATTTACTGTCTTTTATGCTCATGTTTATTATAAGTACTCCGTTGCCTGCCTTCCTTTCTACTTTCCCTTATATATTTTTTAGACATTAAAGGCTAATTAGATATTAACAATGACATTGCTTGCTCAATGGTTGAATTCACTATTAGATAACTAAAACTCATTATGGCCCTTTATATTCAATTGGCTATCTATTAGAACATATATATACATAGGTTTCACTTGGCTATCAAATTATAGATATCTTTGGTCATTTATCTTTTATTAGTTAAGGGAAGTTCCTGAGAGGAAGCTTGTGAGAAACCTTGCTTTCTTCCTTATCATCTTCCAAAGGACATTTTCTTTCGCTAGTGTGCTTGACTTTTCCAAATGTCTTCCTCATTGATCTGCATGTCTTGCTTCCCTGTTCTTCCCTGCTTATCTAGCTCATGCCCACTGTAAAATATATTGAGTTAAAACCTCCTTTCTTCTTATCAAATGACACAAACGATCTCTGTGACAGTGCAATCAATATCAAGTGCGATAGTCCGTGAGACTATCTATTTCACTTAGAACATGTCTGATTTTCTTTGGAGAATATTCTTTATTACCCATGCACTCCCTAAATAAGTTCCTAGTTTGTAATCCATTACTCGAAACAATTTTAATTTCACCCAGCTATGGAACCTCCTATTCTCCTTTCTAATACCCTCGCATGAACAATTTGATTATGAAAAGTATTTATCGTTTAGTACAAACATCAAGTCTTTTTGTGGATCTCAAAACCTGTCCTCCCAAATCCCTTTTCTCAGTAGAGATTATATCTTGAACTATTCAACTACGACTGGCGAATATCTTCCTAGCTAGTAACTGTTATAGGAAAACTCCAAATGCATCTGTTAAGTGGAATTTTTCATTTGACTATGATGAGAGTGTGATTCACTATAGTCAGGTTCAATTTAGGTAAAGAGTGTGATGGTTAGTGGCTTACTGCAAAATAGATTATTACCATTTTTGTTTATTATTATTTTAACAAGTAGAACTAGGGTGTTCTTAAGCTCCCCAAGTCATATACTGTGAGCTTAACTCAAAAACCCATCGGATTGATTTCAAGCGACGCATCTAAACAGTTGAAACCGATCTCCAAAATCTTTAGCATCTCATTTGCATGAGCTGCTACAACTGTGTTAAACTTTCTTTGTCAAGTCATTCAATATGAAGGAATGCTCTTGTAGTCTTGTCATATTACTGCTACTGTGAACTTCAAGGTTGTTAGTTATTCACAGAGATTTGTATTATTTTTCTTATATTGCAGCGATGACAGATGGTGAAAATGGGACAGTTCTTATGATAGGCAAGTATCCCTCTTTCCTTCATCTGTCATTAAATATCTTCTCCTTGATGCCAAATCTTTATGTATTATTTTTTTAAGACCTTTTGGAATATAACTTGGTATTTGTTCTGGCCTTCTTTTGTTGTTGATCGTGTTGAGTAATATAATTTGAGAAGGGCCATTGCTGCCTCCAATGCTGTTGATGGACCACAATGACCCTAATCACCTAATAATGGGGGACACATATTTATACAAATAACCCATTTGTTTGCTTAATTTGTGTTTTAAATTTATTTATGATCCATCTAAAAGAACTTGACCAAATGTATTTTATTTTTCCTGTTTAATCTGATTTAACTGTGAGGTGCCGAGCTGTAAGGTGGGTATCAATTATTGAGTGGCTGTTAATATTGTTAATAACTGGTTGTATGGCAAATCACTAAATTGACAGGGGCAGTATTACTGAACTATCTTTGGCAAATGAAGAAATTCACATGTTCTCTTGTATAACCCATCTGAATTGGATTCAATGCCCTAATACCTACTGAAAAGAACTTGCTATATTAGTGTCCAAATATATTTAAAACATTTCCACTCGATAGAAGTTGTATACATACTGATTCTTGTACTTTTTAATGTAGGTTTCTCTACTGGATATATAGCATTCGTCGTAGCAATCCTTATGTTGATTTTAAAGCTTAAAGGTTGCAAAAATTGTGCCGAATGCATTTTATGGAGCGAAGACAGACCTCAAGGAAATATTGAAATGCTCTTAGAAAAATATGGATCGTTTGCGCCAAAAAGATATAAATATGCAGAGGTAAAGAAAATTACATGTTCGTTTCAGGATACACTTGGTAAAGGAGGTTTTGGCACAGTATACAGAGGAAAACTGCAAGATGGTCGTTTGGTTGCTGTCAAAATTTTGCACAACTCTTCAAGTGATAGAGAGGAGCTTTTAAATGAGGTCCTGAGTATTGGTAGAACTTCTCATGTTAATGTTGTTTGTTTACTAGGCTTTTGCGTTGAAGGCTCCAAGCATGCTCTAATTTATGAATACATGCCAAATGGATCACTGGACAATTATATATACTCTGAAAATCCAAAAGCACTTCTTGGTTGGGAGAAGCTTTATGAAATAGCAATTGGTACTGCAAGAGGTTTAGAGTATTTACACCGAGGTTGCAATGCACGTATTGTGCATTTTGATATAAAGCCTCAGAACATTTTGTTAAATGAAGATTTCAACCCAAAAATTGCAGATTTTGGTTTGGCAAAATTATGCCCACCAAAAGAGAGCATTCTTCCAATGGCTGGGAGGAGGGGAACCGTTGGATACGTTGCTCCCGAAGTCTTCTCCAGAAGTTTTGGTGTTGTTTCAATGAAATCTGATGTATACAGCTATGGAATGATGGTGCTGGAGATGGTAGGTGGAAGAAGGAATGCAAAACCAAGTGCTGAAAACCCAAGCCAAGTGTACTTTCCACATTGGCTTTATGATCGTCTTGTTGAAGGCAATTCACTACAAGCTTGTGATGTATCAATCGAAACTGAAGAAATTGCTAAGAAGATGGGCATGGTTGGTTTGTGGTGCACACAAACGTCGCCGGCTAATCGGCCCTCGATGAACAGAGTCGTGGAAATGCTGGAGAAAAGTTTAGACGAGTTGGAAATACCACCAAAACCTTACTTGTGTTCTCCACCTCATTCCAAAATATTGTCAGATAGTTCTCATACTCCCAAGTTTGCATTAAATTCAGAGTTTGATTCCGATTATTTAGTTGGGGCTAACACACTATGAGTATATGTGTGACAACTCACTAGTGTCTGTCCCAAGTTTGATTAATTAACCAGTCCCCACGTTTGATTTATATCATATTTTTACAAGGAGACTGACATTTGATGGGCAGTCTCCTCAAGTGAAATATAGGCATTCAGTTTGATGGATAGTCTATGTTATTTGTGTAATTTTTTTGAAATTTGTGTTTATACTTGGAAAGTCTACATTTTACGCTATATTTATGTTTGGTTTTTTTTTTTTTTTTTGTGTTTGACATTGATTTCGTAAAGGCCACTGATGGAAACAACAAATTAAGGTTTATGTACGTATTTTTATGCATTATTACTTATTAGATGCCTCGAATTATGTAGATTGAAAATATGGTGCAGTCAAAATGAAAAGGTAAAAGCAAAAAATTAACTTTAAGTAACCTTGCTCGAATGGACCTTTGGGCCGTGCTGTTACTACGAAACATTCCCCCCTGGAAAAGCTGTCTACTAAGGACCTGTCCAGCTGCAATCCCTCGTGTTACTGTTCATGCGGGAAAAAAAAAATTCAATTCACTGAATTTTTTTTTCTCACGTGAACAGTACATATGCTGTTTACTGTTCACCCGTTCCTGTGCCCATTTCTATTCCCGGGCTGCAGCCGAACAGGCCCTAAATGATCCAAATGGGCTCAACAAAGAGAGTAGAATATGACTAAAGGCCACACAATTACTTTACATCTGAGATCATGTTAGTAGGAACTTAAATTAACCAAACCATGTAGTTATTTATTCAAGCACGAGATTTTATTGTCAAGTCAACCATACAGTCAATCAATTGAAGGTCCTTGTACTTTTTTTTGGGAAATAGCGTGTGGATTCTGGTATTGTTGTCCAATCTACCTGAAAGTCTTCTCAGGACTATTGTGGATTTAGATGACTTTGAATTTTCCTCTTATTATCTCTATATCTCCATCTATAACAAATTTACTTTGTTATATGAATAATTTTTATCATTAGAAAAAAAAAATGCATCACCACCAGCTTTTCCTTTCTTTTTAATGTTTAATTTGGAGACGCATTTTACGCACAATATCCTTCGCTCAACCTTTTTATTTTATTTTCGAACTTAGTAGTTAAAGCTCTATTTCAATTTAAAAAATAACATTTTAAAAAAAAATAATAATAAGAATCATGCTTCCATTTTATACTATAGTTTGTAAAATAAACAGTAATCCCGTACAAGTGTACAAAGTGTCACTAGCATGCCTTTTAAGTTTTAATTAATTGAGAACCAACATCTGAAGGGGGGAAATGGTACGAAACATCCGTTGCGCAGCAGCAGTGGCGGAAACAACGCCTACATCAGCCTGGGCTCTGGCCTCCCTTGGCCCAGCAGCAACTCTATTGTATTTAAAATTGGTGGCCCGCTATTGGCAGCATGTGGCTATGCGCCTAACTGAAATATTGTATTTAATATTTATAGAATCCAATCGTTAATAAGTAATCAACGGACCACAATCAAACCATAGGATCCGTCTCCAAACAATTTTATAATATATAGTAATCTTTTGCTTTTTGAATCAAGGTAACAAAATATACAGCAACTCTTCGACTGCTGTTCGGCTCTCCCTAATTTTCATTCCTGGTTCTGCTCTTGGTTGCGCTCAAATCTTATTTGATGTACCGTTCCATGGAACACTTATCTGTAGCCATTTGGATTTTTTATTTAAAGAAAAAGATTGCACAAACAAAAGTGATCTTTTACAAAAACTTCAGTCAAGATTCTCTTGTCGGCTCAATATTCCTATAACATTCTATCTCAGCAACAGCAAAGATGCTTCAGTCAAAGCACAGTCGACGGCAACTATCTCATTTGATGATGGCACTGTGGTGAAAATAATTGTTACGTATGGAAATAGCACAATACATATATCAATTATTTTTTATTTTTTTTATTAGAAATAAATGTCGATTTGATACTATATTAGTATAATGTGATAATTAAATTAACAATAAAAGCAAACACTAGTTGTATCTCTACGTCTCATGTCTGCGTCTGTTCATTGGACTCTTGCTGGTTCTACATTTAAATTTTTTTAAAGGGGTTAATTATAAGAATGGACAAATTTCATATCATGTTATTATTTTCAAACTTTGTTCTTCAAAATACAAATTTTCAATACTTGTAAGAATTTTTTGCATCAGCACACCTAGAGGTCCCGCCTAAAACCAATAATAAATTCAAATTTCAAGAGAACGCTAAACTTATAACTTGATGATTTTTTTTTGTAACAATCATTAATTCCTCTGGTTTTGCATTAAAATTTCAAAAATCATGTATAATAAACAACAACCATGTGTTTATTTCCCTCCTGTCTAGGGCCCAAGGGGACCGGGCCAAACCAATGCAAATAACAAGAGGCTACACAGCAAAGTCCTATGTTGCAAAATACATTAAAAGAGGTAATTGCCGTTCTTTTCTATTTGTACGTAGCATTATTAACAAAATACATAGCACAAACATTATTTTTATTTATTTTTTAGAACTTAGCAAATGCTACCACACAAAAGCATTCTTGGTAGGCATTTTTCACTGAGGAAGAACACAGCTGATTTCTTTTTTAGCAATTCCAATAAAAAATGGAGAGTTTTGGTACATGGTAAAAAAAAATTAAGGTTAGGTGATACTTTTAATTTGCCACACAAAATATATAAAATATGTGGAATTTCTTTCCTTCCCTCAGTTCATAAATATACTTTTGATTTTTTATTGAAAAAGTAACATATCACAATTACTTTATCTAATTAGAGATTTCATGTAATCATGCTTCTTTTGCCTCGGTACTTTTGATCCCAATTTTTTTATCTAATTAGAGATTTCATGTAATCATGCTTCTTTTGCCTTGGTACTTTTGATCTTCACTAAAAAAGTAACATGTCACAATTTTTTCATTTCAAAACCAGGGCCATCTATAAATAATAACCATACAAATATCTAAACATTGATAAATTACTAATTAATAAAGTCTGGCAGTGAATGTAAGAATTGTAGGAAACTAAACTCGTTCAATTATATGATAATATTGCTAAGAGTTTAGTTTTCTCCAATATCTTATCTTCACTAAGCTTGGGGGAATTCAAATGTCTATTTACTTTATTTATTTTTATGCAAGGTTGGGTTTTGAAGTTGAGAATCAGATAAAATCAAATAATTATTTTTGGAGAATAATGATTTGATTTTCTCTGATATCTTATTTTCAATTGCTCAATTGTTCCACACTCTTCATATTGGCGAATACCAACACAATTATTTGGCACCATCAGAAAAGCTAAGTGATCGTTTTCTTAAATATTGTGATGCATATCAAGTTATCATTTTTCTCAAATGTGATGATGTATATTGAGTCCAACTATTCACTATTACTGAAAATGAATTTCTTTTCTTTTTCATTTTTTTGCGCTAATGAGCCTGGATACAAATTTAATCAATACCATGTGGCTCGCTCGGATTTAATTTGAAAAGATAACCTCCTGATGAACTCGCTTAACAAAATTTCAAGCGGAAATTGAATCGAGCAATCAAGCTCGAAATTCAAAACGAATTCATGTCAGTGAGCTGTGTAGCAGATACAGGTCGAGTTCAGCATGAATTCGAATGATCTGTTATAAATATTTTGGCCCCAACAATGTCAAATCCAGTAGAGAAGGAGGACTTATGCTTCGTTCAAACTCGAGAAACTCTGAGCCTTCAATTTTTGACAATCGATTTCAGCCCTTCATTTTAAATTTCTAATCTTGGATCTCAATTTCTTAATTGCTGAGTTCAAGCTAGACCAAGTCCAAAATGGGTGTGTATCCTCTATACTAATCCAAACAAATTTGAACCAATCTAAATAAATTTGAAAATATAAGAAATTGTTTTAAAAATGGTACTAATTTATAAAGAAAGATCCGAATTCAAATTAAAATTGAAATTTTGAGTTGTATTACAGAGTTGCTTAACAGTCTGACAGTCCTTGAGTTACTCTTTTTTTTTTTTTTAAACTCTGATAGAGGCTATCACATACAGTCCTTGAGTTCCTCAAAACACAAAAGTGACCGACTCTCTTTAATATTTACAATATATTCTTATATTTAATTTTTTTTAAGATAGCACAAGGTTAGATCATGACTGGAAAGAAATTAAGTTTATCTCAAATATGAATTTCATCAATATAATATCACAATCAAATATAGTTCTTATATGTACAGAAATTACAGAGAAGACCAAAGGAAATATGAGATAGACAGGAGAACGAGGAGTACAATAGTTATTTTTGAAGAATTGATGAGGACATTTCTAATTATACATTTTTTTATGGGTAGAGACCCAATTTTTTTTTTTGGTGATTAGAGACCCAATTTCGCCTAGTCTTTTTTATAACACGCATAGAATTGTATTTGTTATATTTGTTCATACTGAATATATAATCTTTATCTTATCATCTCGTTTCATAAAAGGACCTTGCTAAATTTGTTTTAAATAAAATCCAAACGGTCCTATTATAAATCAATATTAGTTTATTTTATGCAGTGCATGCACGTTAAAATGTTATCAATGCTATATTTTTTTAAAACGTTAAAATGTTAGAACAAAGAAAAAAAATACTATAGGATCACTGACATGCAGCCTCCACAAATACAACAACACACATATGGCTTACCAAATAGAAATCAATGTGTAAATTAACTTATTAATATAAGAAATCACAAATATTAAATCTGTAAGAGTGTAAACATCCAATATTTTGTATGTGGTTAACTGGTTATGGGGAGAGGGGGGGGGGGGGGGGTTATGGGTAGGGGTGCAAACGGATCGGATAATATATGAAAATTAGATACAGATATCCGATATCTGAATATCCGTGCGGATAAGAATATGATTTCGGATTTTAATTATCTGTATCTGAATAGTAGATATATATCATATAATTTAATATATATTATGAAAATATTTATGTGTATATTTACGGATATCTGATATCCAATCCGTATCCATCAAATATCCAATATGTATTTGTATCCGAAAAATTAAAATGAATATGGATATGATTTTACCACTATCCAATCCGGTGCACCGATATCCAATCCGTATCCATCAAATATCCATTCTGTATCTGTATCCGAAAAGTAAAAACGAATACATATATGATTTTACCACTATCCGATCCGTTTGCACCCCTATTTTTTGGGTTATAGCAAACAATGCTAGGATGTATATATTTATGGATATCCGATATCCAATTCGTATCCGTCAAATATCCAATCTGTGTCCGTATCCGTATCTGAAAAATAAAATTTTACCACTGTTCGATCCGTTACCACTGGTCCACTGCTAGGATGGTAAAAAAAAACTGTCAGAATTTTGGTTGATGTAGCTAGAGGAACAATTATCAAAAGCAATAACAAAGAATATTGAATGAAGGTCATGTGATACTTCTTGCCACATAAATCATAATAGGGATTCATTTTGTCTTCACTCAGAACTCATGCTTCTTTTTTGTCTTTGTACTTTTGGCATCTTCACTGGAAAGTAACATATCACAACTTTTCTATTTCAAGACCTGGGCCTCTCCTCTATATAAGAAAGAACCATACAAATACCTAAACCTTGATAGAAATACTAATTAATAAATCAGGCAGTGAATATAAGAGTTGTAGGAAATTAAACTCGTTAAGTATATAATAATTAATATTGTTAGGAGTTTAGTTTCCTCCAATATCTTATCTTCACTAATTAAGCTTGGTGAAATTCACATGTATTTTTATTTATCTTCATTTTTATATTATTTTGTAGTCCAAGGTTGGGTTTTGAAATTGAGAATCAGATAAAATCAAACTAATATTTTTGGAGAATAATAGTTTGATTTTCTCTGATATCTTAAATTCAATTGCTCAATTGTTTATACTCATAATATTGCCGAATGTCAACAAACAATGATTGGATAGAGAACACAATTGTTTGGCACCATCATAAAAGCTCAGTAACATTTTTTCTTAAATTTTATGATGTATTAAGTGATCATTTTTCTCAAAAGTTGTGATTTATATTAATTCCCATTATCTCATATTAAACGAACAGAAATCTTTTTTTTGGCACCAATTTGCGCCAATTAGTCTGGCACTGTGAATTTTTTTTTGCTTGTATATTCGTTCAAGTATATGATAAGTTTATGATGATTTAAAATAGACTATAAAGTATTATTTCTTATATATTATAGGCTGGGTTGACAAAGATCACCAAAACAGTTTGCATATGATTTTTTTTTAAATATCCTTTCGGTTTAGAAAAATTATGAATTTTTTTTTAAAATAGATAATGGAAGTGGTACAAGGTTTAGTTCGAAGTATCACTTTACTTATTTTGAATTTATTTCTCCCTTTTTCTTTTACATGGCAAAAAAAAAAACAGTTATCCAAAAAGAGAAGAATATAAAGGAGTAATTGAGAACTTTTTATGTTAGGTACAAAAGTAGGAGAAAATCTGACTGTAAGCGGGAGACTGGGAAAGGAAACATTTGTTTCAATTGTCAGAATAATTAAAAATTTCCCAATAAAAAACTAGCAAAATATTCATATAGAGGGCTGCAAATTTAATGAATACCATTACCATATGGCTTTAAAAGTTGAAAAATTACAAAATTAGAGTGAAAAAAAAAACTGTAATACTAATAACTCTAACAAACAGTTGTACAATAACTTTTTTTTTTTTAAAAAGAAGATAAAAAGCAAACATTATTTCATCTCTATATCTCCCGAATTTTTTTTAGTTATCATATTTTAAAAATTAATAAACAAAACTGACATGAGTTTTGGAAAAATTTAATTTTTACCATAGACGCAAACGCAGCTATTATCTGCGCTCCCGATTGCACTAAAGGAATTGAAAAAGAAATACTAAACTGGAAGCGCAGATAATAATAGCTGTGTATTATCTGCGTCCATGATAAAATATATATTTTTTTAAAACCATGACAACTTCATTTATTTTTTTCTATAAAATGATAGCTAAAAAAATTTCGGCTACATCTCACCTGCGTCTGTGGATTGGACCCATGCATACACATTTTTCACCTACATTATAATTATGTCCCTTTTCATTTTATGATTATTACTTTTTCGAAAGCAAAAAGTTTAATTCCTTGCCAAACGAAAGAAACAATTTATGTTTTACAAAGTTTCCAAAAAACTTCAAAGCTCTGTACCAATTTAACTGATACCAGAGGTCCAGAGCTATCCACTAAATTCTTGTCAAAATTAACTTAATTGTCAACATTCAGTAAAGCAAAAAAAGTATTAACCTCCAACGAACCAAAGTCTGAAAATAAACAGAAAAAATACTTTATGAAAGCTAGAACCAAATTAAGTTGCGCCATTTTATGAAAGAGATTAAAAATTCCCATTAACCTGTATAGGCACGGGACTAAAAATATCGAACTATTTTTAATGAACTACTGGGAGCACCACTCTTCCATTTTCGGATGATCGTTGTTGTTGTTGTTGTTTTTTTTTGTTTCTATTTTTAATGTGTGATGTGCTTGGTAATCCATGAAATTTTCTCATTTTCCGAAGAGAAGTTTCTCTTTATATTGTATAGCACGGAGGAAGAAGAGAGAGATCGGAAGAGACGAAGAGACGCGATCACTCTAACAAAATATTACATATTTTAATTTGATAAATTATGCATTATTTTTAATTTTTAATGAACTACTGGGAGGTGCTCCTGAATACTTCTAGTATTGAACTAGCGCATCTAATCGATGAAGAGGGTTTGGCGGTGGTGGTGATGACCATGAAGACAGTTCTTTGTTCTTGTGATAAAATCTTAACTTGCGGGTCTAACAAAAATTACCTAAACAAAGTCTAACAAAATAAATAGTACATAGTTTATCAAAATAATGCACAATTTAAAATTTTACATAATAAAATAGTGACAAATACATAATTAAATAGTGCAAAATTTATCAAATTACTAAATAGTACAAAGTCTAACAAAAATATTACATAGTTTATTAAGTCAATGAGCTAACCGATCGAGTTGGAAGCAAGTTGGATTCAACTCGTGAGACAACTGAGTCAATAAACTCGAGTCAGTTTCAACTCGAGTTGTTGACAAGTTGAATCCGAATTAATTCCGAACGAGGTATGAGTCATGATTTTTTTTTATTTTTTTTTGCACCCCTAGGTCACCATCACAGGAGGACGATTTTAATTAGATAGCGGGTTTAATAGGGATTTAATCCGGATTTGATTGAAAGAGTGCGTTACTCAAGCGGTTTATAAAATTGGACCCGTTTGTTTGGGGGTGAATTCTGGTATATGGGCCCGAGCCCACTTCCTCTCAGGCCACAGAAGGCCTCTCCCTGACACATCGCCCTTCTTGTTTTGGACGGAGATTCGTGCGCAAGTTAAACCGTGAAAATTAACATCTGAAGTTATGCGACAGTTCTTTTTGAGGTAGAAATGTGGGATTGAAATCTGCTGCGATCCAAAAAAGATGAACAGTAATTCTAAAATTCCTGCTTTTCCAAATCTGACCGTCCAATAATTTCGTGCACGTATCTCAAAGTAGCTGATTTTTCCTTACATGAATCTCGAAACAATTCAATAGTTGGATTTGGAAAAGCAGGAATCGCAGGTCACTGTTTATGAGCGAGAATCGCAGCAGATGCGAATCCAGAAATGTGGGGTCGATCCTCAGATTCCATTGCAACAGACACCAAAGATGTCGAATTACATTATTGTTTTTGTAAAAATAGAAACAAAAGAAAAGAAAAAGCAAAATGTAAAAAAGAAGAAAGAAAATGAAAGTAAAACTAAAGAAATAAAATTTGGTCGAATTACATTATTGATTTTGTAAAAACAAAAACAAAAGAAAAGAAAAGACAAAATGTAAAAAGAAGAAAGAAAATGAAAGAAAAACTAAAGAAATAAAATTTGCAAAATTGAAGAGACTTCTGACTATTACACTGTCCAGTAGAATTGAACCAGTGTCAACTCGCTGTGTTGTAAAACAAGCTTCTGAATTTTGTCATTACTTCTCCTTCTACTACTACCACTTTAATATCTAAGTTTAATTTTGCTCTGAAGTTTAAAAATATTAAAAAGCTAGCAATAGCACGTTTCATTTGTTAACAACAACTTAAGTCTTTAGTCTTAAATAAAAATAAGTTCATGTAAGCTAGAAATGAAAACCATCGGAGTCACAAAGACATTTCATATTTAAATGAATAAAAATTGAAATGACTATCAATATTGCATTTTTCAAAACTTCTATTCGGGAAAAGCGTAGGGGCAATTGGCGCCAAAATCTTCTTCAATAAGATTTATGTTTATTTAGATATGGAATATATTTGAAATCAATACACATCACAACATTTAATTTAAAATGATCAATATGTACAACGACATATAAGAAAAATAATCACTTAACTTTTTTCATGGTGGCAAACTATTATGCTTCTCAATCCAACTGTTATCCGTCAAGTCGACAATATCAAGAATGCAGAATAATTGAGCAATTGAAAATTAGATATCAGAGAAAATCAAACCATCATTATCTAAAAATAGTGGTTTGATTTTCTTTGATTCTCAATTTCAATACCCAACTTTGGCTAAAGGAATTAAAATAATAATAATAAATAAAATAAAAAGACATTTGATTTCCATCAAGCTTAGTGAAAATAAGATATTGGAGGAAACTAAACTCCTAGCTGGCAATATTATCATATACTTGAACGAGTTTAGTTTCTTGCAACTCTTACATTCACTGCTAGACTAGTAATAATTAGAATATTTAGATCTAGATATCTTATATAGGCCCTTAGAGAAGGAAATACGTGACACGCCGTGACGTGACGTGACAAACACGCCGTGATTTAGTCACGTGACGTGACGTGACGTGATCAACTTTTTTTTTCACGTGACGTGACGTGACGTGACCAAAATGGTGGCGGAGGATCACGTCACGCGAATGGTCACGTCACGCGTAGTCACGCCGTGACCATACGTGACGTGATCACACGTGACGTGACGTGTCCTGACGTAAATTAGTCATGTCAATTTTTTTAATATTTTAATTTAAATTGTTGAAAATTTAGGAAAAAGTTATAAAAAATTCTAAAATAAGTAAATAATATTGTAAATATTATTTTTTTTAGAAAATGTTGCATCTGACATTACTTTAAAAATTCAAATTACAAACATTCATTAAACTAAACTAAAGAAAATAAAAATCAGTACTACATTAGTACCAATATCACTGAACTTACACTATAATAAAAATCTGAATACTCTATATATATAAAAAAAGTTGGATACTCTATGTTTCATACCGTGACGTGACGTAACGTGATCACGTGACGTGACGTGACGTGACTGGTTCGCGTGACGTGACGTGACGTATATTTTTACTAGAATGTGGTCACGTCACGCGAATGATCACGTCACGCGTCACGCGAGTCACGTCACGTAATCGACACACGTGACGTAACGTAACGTTAACGTGACGTGACGTTCCGTGACGTGACTAGTCACGCCGTGACAAATTTCCTTCTCTATAGGCCCTGGTCTTGAAATGGAAAAATTGTGAATGTTAGTTCTTCACTGAAGATGCCAAAAGTACCAAGGCAAAAGAAGCATGACTACATGAAAAGAAATTCCAATTTTTTTTTTTTGTGGCATGAAGTTTATGATGTGTTGTACAAGGCCATAATCCATATTAAATTAATGCACGGTACAGAGTAGGGTTGCAAATGAATCAAACTAAATTGAACCTGGTAGGTTCGAATTCAAGTTCGAATCGAACTGATTCAAAATGAAGACTCAGTTTCGAACTGAAGACGCAGGTTCGAATTCTATTCGGTTCAATTCGAACTAGATTCGATTCAATTCGTTAAGGTTCGAATTCGATTCGGTGCATCATTCTCCAAAACATAAATTTATAAGATATTCAGTTGTCAGCTCAAGTCTATCTATTTGTCATAATAAATTACATTTATTTGCCACCATATGATTGTTTCATGAGAATATTCATTTTCTTTAAAATTTTCTGAAAATTTGTTTGCAGGACCGTTGAAATTATGCTTTATTTAATTAATTCATGTCTTTTATTTTAAAACCCGCATACATGAAATTACTAGTAAGAAATCAATTTTCTAAATCAGCAGCTAGCGTTTTTAATATTTCAGAATCCATGTATTGTTATACAATACTGTGGTCATAATGGGCGAAGGTGACACTTTGATTAACAAATGTCTTAATCTTATTCAATTCATGAGGTCTATCTGAATTTTTTTCCTTTCCAAATCTTTAGTTTAATTTTCGTTTTTTTATTTCCAGTTTACCTTTAATTTTTTAAAAGAAGAAAATAGTGTCAAGTAGACAAGTACCTCAAAATAATCAAATGAGTGAGATGTAATCATGAAAACTATTCAGTTGTCCTATTTTGTTATATGGAACCTCTTTATTTTCCTATTTTTATTTTCTCTTCTTTAGTTGTGTAGAAAATTATATAATCACATCCGTACAACTTTCCACCTGAGGAAGTGAACAATTTGCAATTACTTTATTTCAGGTATTATTTTTGAAAGAAAATATGGAGAGAATTGAATTACCACAGCGGAAGCATTCTTTCTTATGATTTATGTGGTTCATTTTACAGCTTACCAAACTCAAGCTTCACATCATCATTGTACAGAGGACTTGTTTTTTTTTTTTTTTGAGGAAATACAGAGGACTTGTGAGAACTCGCTCGAGGCAGATACTCTATGTTTGGAACGACGTTGTCTCTATTCATCTTCTAGATCGCACAAATCTTAATGCAAATTGAACGGATCAGATGGATATCAAACCAAATTTATTCCGATGAGTTGTGTTTGTTTTCCTTTATTAAGTTGTCGTGTTGTGTTGATGAAGATTTTTATTAAGTTGTCGTGTCGTGTCGTGTTGTTGATCATGATTTTGAGGCCAGTCTGTGATCTGTCAGGTAGAGGTCTCTTCAGTCTGTGATCTGTCAAGATTTCTCACTTTATGATTTGAAATTTATTCTCAGTCTGTTTGAAATTCGGATTAGCACAGAAGCAGTTTTTTTGGGCTTTGAGATATGTGCCGAGTTAAGAAGAACGGACCCGATCGACTAATTGTAAAAGATTCCCTTTTCTGGTAGCTGGGAGCCTGGGAGGATGTGAATTCACTGAATTCCCATATATAAGAGTTCGCCCCCAAACAAACGGATCAAATCTTAGATAAACCACACACACCGACAAGTAATCTACTTTGTAAACGACCTAAATTATATCTGTCATTATGTGATGTAGCTCATTTGATATTACAACTCTAACAAACGTTGATAGAAGAATAGCATACTTTATCTAGAGTGATTATGCGATGTAATCTTTTTAAAGGTACAAAAGTAACCTATAAAAAAATGAATCATCTATGAAAAGATGTTTAAACTAGTGTTGTAAAAAATATTTGTTTAGACCGATTATTCGTTGGCGGTGATTAAACCATAACGGATTTTTCCAACTAATCAACCGATTATTCCCAATTAATCGTTTGGCGGTGCCCTGTCAGTCCAAAGAGCACATACTGTTATTTACAACACTGATTTTAACATCTATAGCCGGCAAACAGTGCAGAAGAAAAAATACCTCATGTCTTACATTTTTGTCCATCCTGAAGAAAACAAATTATTGATTTGAGCAATTTTATGAGTAGAACTAGGGTGTTTTTAAGTTCAGCAAGTTCTTTTGTAAACTCAATTTTAAAATTTATTAGATTGGCTTCAAATGAGAAATCCAATCTGTCGAAACCCATCTAACTTACGAGTGATGCGTTTACATGCAAAAAATTTAAATTTTCATTTAATTTTGTATAGAGTCAAGTGGTAAAAAAATGTTTAAAGAATAAATGCATTAAAATTAATTTATAAATCTTCTAATTTTGACCGCTTGATTTTGTACAAAATTAATTCGACAATTTAATTTTTTTTCATGTAAACGCATCATTCATATATCAGATCTATGAGTTTCAATGGTTCGAATTTGTCATTTGAAATCAATCTAACTTTAGAGTTGAGTTTAAAAAAATCTTGTTGAACTTAAGAATATCCTAGAACGTTCAACTCTACTTTGTAATCCTATGTGTCTGTGACTCTGTGCCAAGTAATTCAACTACTCTACTTTGTAATCTTATGTTTCTGTGCCAAGTAATTCAACTAAATATAAATCCGAAAAATTAAATTCTAATGTAAGAACTTAGTGAAGTGGAATTGGGAAACAAACAATATATATAATTTTCAAAATAATATTATAGATTTATTTTTATTTTTAAAATTGAAAATATGAAAACTTTCTTATTTAATTTTTTCAATATGGAAACTTCAAATTAGTATTAGAAATTTGGCAAATCGTGTTACCAAAACAAGCTCGTATCCGAAATTCATGACACTTTGCTCCATATATCTAAAGAAAAATAACAATCCTGAAACTCTAGAGCTGGAATTGGAATATTTGAAAGATGAATTCCTGTTATTTATAATGCTTGATATCGACTTTGAGAAATCAATTGAGGTGGTACTGTGGTACAATCGAGTTGTAAAGAAAAAAAAATTGTTCGTAGGAGCATTGAAATTATGCTTTATTTAATCAAGTGATGTCTTTCATTTCTAACCCACATTCATAATTTACTAGTAAGAAGTTAGTTTTTTAAATTGATAGCGTACTAAATTTCCCAGAATCCATGTATTGTTATACAATACTGTGGTCATAATATGGGCGTAAGGTGACACTTTAATTAACAAATGCCCGATTCAAATAAATTCAATTCTGGTGTATCTGAAACTTTTTCTTTCCAAATCTTTATTTTAAATTTTTATCTTTTTTTTTTTTACGAAATTTTCGTTGACCTTTAAAACGGTAATCATGAAAACTATTCAGTTGACCTATTTTGTTTTCTCGAACTCTTTCATTTTCATATTTTTCATTTTTCTCCTTTGGCTTCCGTAGAGAAAATTATATAACCACATATACAACTCCTCACTTGAGGCAGGGATCAATTTGCAGAAACTAATTTTGTGAATTATTCACGAATAATTCTTATAATTCAAAAAAATTCATAAATTCACAAATTATTTGAGATTAATTCAGCGTTCAGTTCGTCATAACCAAATAATATTTAATTTGCAAATAATTATTTGCGAATTAAACACGAATCTTATGACTCTCTTATACAAATATTTTTTGGGAACTCGTTGGATGGAGACGATCCGAGCTCTCAAATGAAGAGGAACAAGGACTGTAAATATAAAAATTGTAAAAAAAAAGTGGTTAAGATTCAAGAAAAGAAAAAATTGATTAAGATTTGGTCCAAGGTCAAACCATTTTGTCATTTCTCTCTCATCAACTCCCTCAATTTGCTCCCACGCTCCCGATCCGCCGCCCCGCTGCCAATCACATCTAAACCATCCACGTCTTCTGTATCCTTACATGTGTCGCTCATCGAAAGCGGAAAACAGTGAACCCAGCCAACTCACGCCACGCGCCAAGCTACCCACTCCTCCCCACGCTTAGGGGTCGGCATATCCTAACTCCTAAAGTATCCGAGAATTTGAGTTTATATTTTGACCGTTCGATCAGGATCCGGACCAATCCGGATCGAGGTCCAATGCACGGGAACACTTTAATAATCGTGCTTAAGCTGATCTAACGGTGAAAATCCAAACTCAGAATTTGAGTTACTTTGGGATCCGAATTCCATGCTCAGTAAACAAATAAAAAGGGAATCTATTAATAGCAACCCCTAACTTCCCCAAAACCGCGTTTAATTGTGATTCTTCCCCTTGAAAGCAACCGATCTCGCTCTACAAGGAAACGAATTCTATCCATCTTTTAATCTGATACCTGTTACCTGATCGATCGCGATTTTAAATACGACCTTGTAGAACTAATCATCTCTTTCTTCGCCGACCAAATCTCGAATTTCGCCTTTTGCTTTCGCTTTCGCTTTCGCAACCATGGTGGCCACAGCTCTCAGCTCCGATCGGTTCTTCGAGTCTGATCGGGAATGGAAGCCACACAATCAGCACCAATACAAGAAGAAGGTGCCGAGTTCTTTGCCGGAGGAGGCACCGGTGGGGCCTTCCAACTTGGATCGCTTCTTGGAAGCCACCAAGCCTTCGGTCCCAGCACGTTATCCCTCTAAGGTTTGATTTCTTTTTTGTTCCCCCCTCGATTGTTTAGATTTTATTTGTATTTTTGTCCACTAATTGAGGCGTTTCTTGAAGAGGATTTTAGAGTTTATTAATTCAAAAGGGCCAATTTCCGCGATTAATTGCTTTTGCGTGCTTCATTAGCAGATTATTAATTTTTGGTGTTGGTAACAATCAGGCACATTTCATAAATACTGCTGGATAAAGTACAATTGAGCTCAGTATATGAAAGAACACTTCTTTCATTAAGAAAAAAATCTCGGGCTATATCAATATAATTAGTTTGAAATTTTTTACTGTTTTTATTCCCCATACATGTAAAGAGAGAATTTTTATCAGACAAATCAATGAAAAATTGAACATGTTCCACAGAGAACTGGTTAGATTTGGTTATTTTGTTTCTCTCAAGCAATCTCTTCAGTATTTAAAATAATATCAACGAAATTTCAAGTGAACCAAGTTTCATAGTCTCAAAACTGTAAATTTGACTTGTGTTCCATAGGCTAGCTACTTCTCTTGATTAACTGGAGTTGGTTAAACTGCTAATTTGACTCTTTATTTTTAATCAGATTTTAGAGAATTAGGAAGACTTCTTTTATCCAAAAAAAAATAAAATCTAAAGGAAAGAGGTCAATTAAAAAAATTCAAATAACATATAGGCTAATAACTTCTCTATAATAGTCTGGTAGAAGGACCTGATATTCAGGCGAAAATCGAGTCAAGGCAATACATTTGCAAGTTGCTTAGGCCACATATGATATGTTGCTTAAAGCAAACAACTTAATAATACTGGCTGGTCCTATAGTTCTTTTGTGTAGTACTAAAAACTGAGTAATATTTTAAGTTGTTCCTATACTGGCTGGTCCTATAGTTGTTTTGTGTAGTACTAAAAACTGAGTAATAATTTAAGTTGTTCTTAGAAACTAATTCCTCTTTTATAAACGGATCAACAGGCTCAATCCTGGAGAAAGTCTGAGGCCCCGTTCTTCCTGCTTACCGATCTCTGGGACTCGTTTGAAGAGTGGAGTGTGTACGGTGCGGGTGTACCTGTTGTGGCTGATGGGTGTGATAGCATGGTACAGTATTACGTCCCATATTTGTCTGGCATGCAGCTCTACGGGGAGCCTAAGAGGCAATGGGTAGATTCAAGGTGTGGTTTCTGTGTCCTTCTGGTTAGCGTACCTACTAATCAACAGCATGCACACAGGAGATTTTTATTGCTTATACTAAGGAAAAAAAAATATTTTGAAGGATACATGTGTAGGTGGTCAATCCTTTTCTGTTTACTTTTGGGGACCGAAATAGCAAACAGTAAGGAGTAAATTGGAACTCAAGAAACTTTTGGGGACCAAAATTGCAAATGGTTAATTTTAGGGATTATTTGATTTCATTGTTCAAGTAGATATTTGTTTTGGTGAAGTGAGCTAACAAAATATTATGTTTAGATTGGTTTTCCAGGAAATAATTGATAGTTTGCATGAGCTTTCAGATTTTAGGAATAATTGGTGGAACATAACTAAGTGATAGACTCTTTATGGTTTTTGTTTCAAATTTTGATTTGGAGAAGTTAGTGTTTAAATCCAATAAACTCATGGACTTGCTTATTCTAGGCAATGGGGTGCAGATAGTGATGATAGCGACTGTTACTATCCTGAAACGAGCAGTGATGGGAGCAGTGATAGTGAGCATGAAAGGGTTATGACCAATGGAGATGTAGTAGCTTCTAATACAAATGCTCCTTTAGACGATAACAACTATGGAGGATGTAAAGGTGAGCTTCTGTTTGAATACCTTGAACAGAACCCTCCATACACGCGGGAACCACTGTCTCAGAAGGTAATTTCTTCATGAAATTTGTGTATGAACTCGTTGCTATTACTTTATCATTTAAATTTTTTGTTAACTGTGTTTTCTTTTTCTTAATTTATGCAGATTAACTCACTTGAGAAGGAATTTCCTATATTAAAATCTGCAAGGAGTTGTGACTTGTCACCTGGAAGCTGGATTTCAGTTGCATGGTAGGATTCTCTCTATTTAGTATTTTACCTTGTCTTAAATAAAATTTGGGTTGTGGTTGCATGGTGCCAAGAAGAAAATTTGTTTATTATTTAGAAAGTTGTTGAATTTATTTGAGCAAATTTCCCAGAATGGTATTGAGCGTAATCTGCAAATTTTGCAGGTACCCGATCTATAGGATACCAATGGGCAACACACTTCGTGATATTGAGGCTTGCTTTCTCACATACCATTCTCTCTCTACACCAATTAAAGGTTTCTTTCTTGACTGATACATTACAATTCTTGATTTCTTTTCTGCTTGTTAATTTTTCATATTCATTGTAATTTTGTGTTTTTTGTCTTATCTAAAATTTTGGGTTTTCCAGGGCTCCAAAGTGAATGTAATTTTTGTGTTTCCTTGAAAGAGGACGGTCCTGTGATGTCGCTTCCAGCATTTGGGCTTGCATCCTACAAATTCAAACCCGCAATTTGGACACCAAATCAGAGTCAGAAACAAGACGCGTTATCACTTCTTCAAGCAGCTGATAATTGGCTACGAGATCTTGATGTGTACCATCCTGATTTGCAGTTCTTTCTCTCTCATCAATCGTACCGGAAGTGAAAGCAACAATAGAGAAATCTGTTAAAAAAAAGAAAGAAAAGTTTTGTCGCTGAATAATATGTTACTGATACATCAATTGGCCATTGGCGTTCCTTTTTGTCGGATATGGCTGTATCTTATGAGACAATGAAAGAAGATTAGAGGAAAGTACAGAAAATTGGGAAGAAAAAAAAAAGGAGAATTAATGAGAAAGAAAAAAGAAACAGAAGATGGCTAGAACAAGTCAATGCCCTTTGCTTGCACCTGTGCCTGATGTTGTGAGAGAATAATAGTAATTCAAAACTGGATATTTTTAGATGTCAGTTGATGAATGAGGGGCAGGTGTTTGGTTTATGTATTTTCTTTCTTTTTATTTTGGGTTAGGATTGGGGCGCTTTTTTGTAATGTCCTCGTCAAAACTGGTAATCGTGTCATGTCTTGTGCAGTATTAGACATGTATGTATCGTAATAACAATAATTTGTATTGTGTAATGCTCGATAACATGTAAATTTATCAGCTCTGAATTAACTCTATTGTGCTCTACATCTTCACTGAATTTACTCGTTTCGTGGATGTGTATGAGTGTATCAAACCAAAAGAAACGAAAATACATGATGTCAATGCAAAATATTTTTTACTCGGAAATTGCAAGTTTTAGGGATAGAAGCTAGGATAATATAATTTAACTGTTTACCAGAAAAATATATGATATTCTACAAAGATTCCAAATGTTTTAGGCCTGTTCGGCTGCAGTCTGGGAATGAGAATGGGCACAGGAACGGGTGAATAGTAAATAGCAGGTTACTGTTCATGTGGGAAAAAAAAATTCAGTTCAACTAAATTTTTTTGTTCACGTGTGAACATCCCGTGAAACAGGCCCTTAAAGAGTAAAAACAAAAGTAAATAGAGACCCTTTCTGGAGGATCCAAATCTGCTCCTTTTTGGAGGAACTGAGAGTAGGTCCGATACTCATCGGACCTACCTTTTTCGATGGGTGAAATGACCATCAGATCTGCATTAAGATTCGTGCGAACTTGTTAAAATCCGTGCAAGTATTTTTCAGTTTCCATACGCACAAATTTCAATGATAATCGGACGGTGATAGAGCTAATTGAACCTAAAAGTAGGTCCGATGCCCATCGGACCTACTCCTATCTCTTTTTGGAGAGCGTCTGTGAACTAACAAGATGTTCACATAAACTAATTGTAATAAAGAGTCTCTCGTTAACCTCGTGAGATTTCTTTTCTTGAAAATGACTTGAAAATATCAGATTATGATACATAAAGAAAAATGAAGAGAGCATTCTAAACACCACCACACAAAAGAAGCAAATAGCAAATAACAAAAGAAAAGTATTTTTTTTTTTTTGCATCTATACAAGATACTAAAGAGAAGATCATATCTCCATTGAAATCATAAATTGTTGTTTCAGCAAGCACTGAGCTTCTTATCCAAAACTTCAGAGCATATATTTCCCATGATATGGTAGAAAGAAAGCAGCTCAGAAAGCTGCTCAGGCGACATCTTTCCCATAATGCCCCTTGCCACCATCTCCCTTTCCTCATTCATCTTCAATCTCTGTAGGTACGACGATGCATTCCTCACAGTGGCACCCATCTGCTTCAGCCTTTTCTCCTGTTGTAAGCTCATCGCAGTGTTTGACTGAAATAACAAAAATAATCAATAATAAAAAATAAATAATAATAAAAGAAAAATAAATAAATAAATTCACTTTCAGTATACAAAAAATTAACATCTATAATAATCAGGAGTTTAGAGGCACTGATTAACTGCTCACCTCGAGAAACTCGGCCCCTGCTTCAAGATCATTCTCTTTAAACAAAGGGCTGGTGACTCTGGAATCATACAAATTCTTTGCAATGGAAAAACTTCGAACGATTATCCTTCTCTTCATCTCCATCTCTTTGTCCAGCTTTGGTGTGCCGTGTGGATTTCCCACGGTATTGTTAACTTTCTTTTGGTACTCAATCACCGCTTTCGCAAACTCCTACAATTAACATTTCAAATTTCAATATCAATTATCATCTGATAATTTTATATAATTATCTGATTCAATCAAAAAGATTCATCCGAGTTATGAATTTATGATCAATTTAAAAAATAAATTTAGACAACCTTTTTTTACAAAAATAACATTTTAAATTTGAAGATGCAATTTAAGGTTTCAAATGGACATCAACCTGTCCTAGTATCCCAAACAAAATAATCTAGGAAAATATTACTGAAGAAGAAACATTTTTCATTTTTTTTTTTAAACTCTACCTGATAAGCTGACGGGCATCCAGGGTAATCGAACTCCTCAGACCCATTCTTCCTCATCCGCTCGGGGTGAAACTGCAGCCCCATGATAAACTTCCCCTCATCAGGATTATATGCATCGGGATCATAAAACCCCTCGACCAAACCATCCGGAGCAAATGCCATCGGCACAAACCTTTCCGCCAATCGTTTCACTCCCTGGTGATGGTAACTGTTCACCATCAGTTCCATGTTCCCTTGCTCATCGAGCGAGTCCTTGAACCATGCATGCAGAGGTGTGTCCCTGAGCACAGTCACTGGATGTCTGTGTCCGTCATAGTTGTCGTAGTCCATGTGCTTTACAGAGTTACTGTTAGTCCCGTCCTTCGCTAACTCTCGTTCGACGTCTTGGTACAGAGTACCTCCACATGCAACATTTAGAACTTGTGATCCACGACATATACCTGAGGAAAATAAATTTATATTTTAGGACAAATAAACAACATTTTTTTTTCTAAAGTTAGGCATTCTGTCTGAATTCCTTGTATTAATAACCTTTCTTCACCGAAGCATTCTCTCTAGAACCGGTATTTTTTTTTTTCAAATATGCAGTTTAAATATGTAATACAATAATGTTTTTTTTTTTTTAATTAAATACATTGTTAAAGTAAACTAGATATTATCTTCCAATTATGGAGATTTGGATGAATGGTTGTAATGGAAAGTGCAAAACAAAACAGTGAGAAACAAAAAGAAAATACCAAGGTAAGGGATGTTGCGCTCAAGGCAACGACGAGCAAGACGGAGTTCAATGGAATCTTTCTCGCGGTCAATGGCTGTGTCGCTTGTGTGCATTCTGCGAATCTCATTCAGCTCCTCCTCAGAGAGGCTCGAGAATTCCGGATCAAGGGAGTAATGGGAGGGATCAATATCCTCTCCTTCGCATAATAGCACGCCATGGATTGGCTCGAAGGAGTCGAGGAGGGTATGAATACCCGCTACTCTTGGTACTATCACCGGTACCGCGCCATAATCCACTATCAGATCCAAATGGTATTCTCCTGCAAATAAAAAAAAAACACATTTTTTAATATCGTGGTTCTTTTTATTTATGCTTATGAAACAATAAGAAAACAACAAAATGTCAATGGAAAAAAATGACTGCATAGAGAGACAACAAAATGACAAACAAAAAAAATTTCGTTTTTTGAGGAAAATAGATCATATAAACAAGAAATTACCAGCTTAAATCACTCTAAAATTCGCAATCTTGGATCTGAGTAAATCTGTTTAAAAAAATACATTAAGAGATGGCCAATTAAAATTCTCTCTGATTATGATTCACTTAAGGTTTTTTCATGAGCTCACAATTTTGCTCTTCATGTAGTATGCTCCTTAAAACCTCGAATCCCTTGTGTTAATTAATTTAATGGGAGACACGCATGAGTAAGTTTTTAAAACTCACCAACGAAATCTACGAATTTGTTCTTACGAACGGTGCGGCGAGAAACTATGAGAACTCGCGGGAGAACCATTGACAAATCGTTTGTAGGGGAGGAGACCGCCATATATATATCTCTTTTGTTTTCTCTCTTTTAATCTTCTTGGGTTTTATTTCTTCTCTCTCTCAGTGTACATCTCTCAATTGATGTCTGGCTTGAGCATATTTATAGACGGTTCTGTGATTTAATATTTCATATTGTTTCGATTTCTTACCGCCGCTTCACACCCTGGTGGGCCCGTTTTCATAGCATCTATCTCTCTAATTTATTTCAATTGTACCGCAATGAAATTATGATTTTCTAGTTCAACTGTTTATTTCATTATGAATAGGAGTTGTTGATGGTGAAGATTTTTTAAGATTTATCTTGAAATATATAATAAAACCAATTGACGTATTATGTAAATTAAATAAAAGATAACATGATGAAGTTCAATGGTTGTTCATTATGGTATGGAAATAAGAATAATTGATATATATAAAAAAAAAGTATGTTCAATCAATACAATATAACAAATAATATATAATTATATATACAAATTTAATTCTAAAAAAGAATACACCAATATGTTTTATTAACATATGCTTGAAATTTTCCTGGAGACCATTAGTGTCATTTCAGAGGATTAAATTCTCCAAGAGGTTAAGCGCAATTCCAGAGGATGGGAATTAGGGAGACCAAACCCAGGTGGGACCCAAATACAGTGAAAGAAATAAGGTTTGACTGGGGGAGCTGAGTATTTTTTTTGAGAAAACTGGGGGAGCTGAGTTGCTAGTTGCTACCATGCCGGAGCGGACACGGTGTCACTGCTCTTTTTAGGTGTTATCTGATTTTAGTTATTATATTTGATGTCAAGTCGAGAGTTTAGCTCGCATCCTCTACAACGCAGGATTTATTCGAAGACATTTTACAACCGTTGACTTTTCTTTCTTTTGTTTTTTGTTTTTCACACGTAGGTAATTTTCATTAAAATTAACTCGAATTACGATGCAAAACATCACCGTATATACATATTAAGTGTTGTGACTTGCAAGTTGCAACAATGTTCCATTTCATTGTTTTAATTTATTAGAAATGTTTGACCAGCAACTTTTTTTTCTCTGAAATAATTATTTTGACTGATGAATAGCATGTTTTGCACTAGTAAAAGTCAGTAGATATACTACTTTTTTTTTTAAGGAAAATTAATTTAAATAATATTTAAGAGCATGTGGAATAGACAAGAATCTTGTTGAATTTTCAGATGCATGTTTATCTTTTGACTTGAAATGAGATATAAAGTAAAAATCTAGCTGAAAAGAAGTGACAATTTGTCTCTTGGCTAATTATATCACTTGCATTGGTAATTTGAATATATATTTTATAATGATAACTTGTCACATAGTTACTAAATTTATTCATGGAACTTTTCTGAATTTTTTTCTTAGACTTTTTAATGTAGTGCAATCATGCACGAAGCTTATGAGATGCAATTTTTCTAAATTTTTGTAACATCAGAAAATATGTTAATTCTAGAACACTTAAATGATACAACTTGTAAATTATCATTATCTAAAGATAAATAATCAAATTTACTTAAATTTTGAAATAACAAGTTTAAATTAAAAGAAAAGAAAAATAAATTTACAAATCCGTTATGCAGCTTTGAGATTGTACCTCATTGAGGACTTAGTGATGGAGCCACACTCTGGATTTTGAAAATCAGGTATATGCAGGTTCATGTATAATCGTGTCGTTGCCTACTCCTAGATAAAATTTCTTCTACCTTTGGACAAATTACAATCTAAATTTGTAGTCTGCAACCCGCTAGTCATATTAGTAAAATTTATTACTTACTATGGACAAAAATTCTAGCCGCACTCCTAGGCTTATGGTCGAAGTCACTTTGTTATTCTCACTTCTCTTATATCATATTTGATTGGTACTAAACTGACAAAAATAAGTATTATGTTTCGTATTTGAACATGAGAGTTGAAACATTCAATTCACGAACAATTTAAAAAATGACACAAATTATCCGTAGAAAAAATCACGTATTAACTAACCAACTCCCAAACTTAGAAATTAAATTCTAATTTATTTGTGTAATATCAAATACCAAATTATTCTCGAATTACTCACAAATCATCATGTTACCATAAATGATAATACCATGCTGATCAATGAGGTACTTAAACAAATGAGGAATGTAAACATACATGCTGCAATGCAGAGGTTCTGATAATGCATAGAAAAAATTAAGTGGTCCAAATTCAAGTCCGTATCCTCTGAGATATCTCAATTTTTGCGTGACCGACGTGTCCGGTTCCTATTCGGGGAAACGTAGGGGGCCAGTATTATTTGATCTTTGATATTCGTGCAGAACGTATTTGAACGATTGAGATATTGCAAAAGGTCACGCAAAGTTTGAGATATCTCAGAGGATGAGAATTCCAAATTCAATGCATCGCATGCGAACTGTGGGGCCCATCTAGCAGGGCAAAAAGGACATATTCCCGTGCATATCCCTCAGCCCCCATGCGCCGCGTCACATGTCACTGGTGACGTGTCTTCTCTAGTAATCTCTACTAAATTATCCCTTCATCATGTGCTTTGTATTTGACTAATCTTTGGTCTTAGTCAAACAAATTTGCTCATCCGTTTTTTATTTTTTTAATTTGGTGAGAAAGCATGTCAATTAATGAAGAAGAAGACATGCTATAAAGTCGGTTAGAATTTAATGATTAAATTAAATTAAAGCCCCTTTTTAATTATAATATAAACTTGTATGTTTTTTGTAATTTTATTGGTAAAAAAAACTTCGTTTGATTTTTTGAATTTATTTTATACGTCAATTCTCTCATGACAAACTGATCATCTCATCTAAACAATTGTTTAATCTAGTACTTATCCAATTCAACTAATCTGGATGCAATCTGAACTTCTGAAGTAAACAATTATATCACGTAGTTGTGATTTCAATCCAAGCTACTTGGATATATTATACAACTCAAACCAAAAGTGGAGCCACATACAATGAATGGGGTCAATTGATCCCATTCATTTGCAAAAATTTTTTTATTTATATCTTATTTTTAATATAATTTAAACTAAAATATTATGAATAAGATGAAATTGATTTCATTCTTAGTAGAAATTTTTTATATACTTGATTTCTATTCATATTTAACCCTCATGGCTTGAAAGTCTGGCTCCGCTCCTGACTCAAACTGTTCATAATTGATCAATTGCTAGCTTAATTAATGCATGGTACAGTTTCTCAAATGGTTTGCACATTTATATATGTAGGTGAAAATAATTTGTTCAAGACTTAAAATTTCTCCCGTGTAATTAAAGCATGGCTTCTTGAAGAAGAAGCCATGCTGGTTTGAAGGATAGCGCAACAATATGTTAAATATAATGCATCCTGTAGCTGTTTAAGACTTCTTTGTTTGTTTCTTTTTTTCTTTTTCCTTTAATTTGCTTTAATTCTTTTCTTCTGTGTAATTTCGACACCTCTGATGTCTGTTAAATGGAACATGGGAGCTTGGCTTCCATCTTTCGCCTTCAAAAAAAAAAGCATAGCTTTTCACTTCTATATATTGACCGTAAGACTGCATTTTAGATAGGATTGCAACGTTCGTATTAGGAAACAGATACGGATCGATAACTAGCATATACGCATATTCAGCAGATATGTATACAAATATTTTAATTTCTAGCTGATCATCCGGATATGGTTTTTTAATTTGACATTAGAAATAGATTGACAACGATACAAATAATTATCTGGATTCAGATTTCTATATCAGGATATTTATATACCACTTTAATTAGTTTGAACTTTAAAGTATAAATGTATAATACATAATTTTATTAGAAATTCAATTTATTTAAGGTCTAAAAGTTACACAAACTCATATTTAATCTTGTAATAAAATTTGTAATTCCTTGATACATTCTGGTGAATAATATGTGTTAGTTAATATATAATTTTTAGCTTGTAAATTGTTATGAAAATATTATGTCAAATTATGCGATGATTTTAGTTTAATATCTGAATTATATATTGATATTCATCTAATATTTAATTGGTATCGTATTACTTTACTATTCGTATCTGAAAATTTAAAATTAATATGAATTAAATTTGGTAATTATCTGTTCGTATTTGATCCATTTCCATACCTACTTTTAAATTGGGTGAACATTATTCTTTTAAGCGGTTTATATGATGTTTTGTTGGTGTGTACTGTGGAGAATAGGAACTTCATATCAGACATATTTTACAACATATGTGATACACTAGTTTTAATTTTAATACTTTGAAGCCAAACATTTGAAAAAAAATAAAATAAAAAATAAAATAATAATAATAATAATAATAATAATTATTATTATTATTATTATTATTATAATTATAATAATTATAATAATTTTGAAGCCAAACTATCAGTCTGTCAGTGTCTAACCAAGTAATATAATTTCCATACAAGCCACAGAAGATCTGAACTCAAATCTGGTAATTATTAGCTGGACTTGTAGTATTGTAGCTATCCAATAGGAAGGGCTTGTAACTTGTGAGTAGACGCTGATGTGTAAAATTAAATGAGAATATGCTACTTTCATGCTTTGTATTAATTTCCTCGTGATATATCATGTAGCTTCATCACTTCAAGCGATCTGAGTCAACATCTCACCATCTCTTCATTGGTAAAATTTTAGCCTAAGGGCATTCTAGACCAAAAAAAGAATTTCAATTAATGTGTTCACGCAAATTTTAATTAGGAAATATAAATTTTGACAAAAAGAAGTATATAAATTTCACGCTTAATTTTGTTGGTGCAAATTCGTGCTCTGACATTAAAGTTTGTGTTGATGACAGATATGCATTAAAGAACCGCGAGTCTTTTTCGTTTCTCATGAATTTGTTAAGTGATACTATGCGTTTGAATAATTTAATCTCTTTTGTTCAAAATACTTGTACCAATGGTAAAAAAATATGTCTTCGTGTTGACCTTCGTTCCGGCAAAAGAAAATCCCGAGCTACTATTGAAACTAGGGCTGGTAAAAAAGCTCGTGGTTCAGTCGTGACTTGCTTGCTAATAGTTTGTTTGTTACTGGACCGAACTGGGGCCTAGCTCACTCATCACTAGCTCGATCCAGAATCAACGAGTTCAAGGTCTCAGCTGGGACCTAGCTCGGCTAGACATAAATTTGTGAATTTGTATGAATTTATGTATATTTTTTTATTATGATCAACTCAATTTAGCTCAGTCAAAAAAATTTATAAAATTTATTTCCTCCTTAAAACAAGATCCAACAAAATCCAGTGAGCCAGCTCGCGAGCTAGCTCAGTCCAAATCATGACAATTTCAAACTGAAATTTGAACTCGAACCTCTCTAAAGTCAGCTCGTTCGTAACTCAGACGAGCCAGCTCATTGCCACCCTTAGTTGAAACATTTGAACTTGTGAATTACCCCATAAAAAGTCTCACAATTCAAATTTCATTGAACTCCTGTTCCTATATCAAACTTTGAATCATGAAATCAGATTAGAACTAGGACAAAAGCATGCAATCTTCGGAAGGTCGTGAGTTTAAAATCTGAATGAAAAAAATTATCTGTTGTAACAATAAGAGTATGAAATTTGAAATCCTGACTTTTATTTTTCTTTAAAAAAAAATACAAGACCTTGGAAAAATCAAATTTATTTAAAAGAACAATTACTAATGTATTGTAAACGCCACTATTTACTTCTAGTTCTTTATCCGTTAGCAAAATTACACAAACATTAATTAGAATGTAATATTCAAACACACACAAAAATGTAATATTCATGCAAATAAAAGTCATATTTCAAGATATAGTGACGGAAATGAAAATTGGTGAGGGAATACTAAAAAGCAGTGTTGTAAAAAACGGCCTAATCGGTCAATTAGACGGCCGATTAAACGAAAACGGTGGCCAAACCGTTACACACACTGTTAACGGAGCTATGTTTGCGGTTTCGAACGTTTAATCGGCCGTTTTTCCGATTATCAATCGGCCGTTTATTCCCATTTATTCCCGTTTTTTTTCCGTTTATTTCAATGAAAAAATATTTTTCACATTGTTTTTTTTTTCTATAATAATGTAAGATAATAAGGTTTATAAATCATGTATTGTAGTTTTATTTGTGCTTGGATATACATCCAATATTTTTTATATATGTTTTTTTTTTCTTCTTACTTACTTTGAAATTGATTAATTCTTCTATTATTTATATACCATATTTTTTTTTTACTTACTAATATAATTTTTTCAATCAGTACGACATGTTTATTTATGAAATTATGTTATTATCATAAATTAAATTTAGTGATTTTATGTTGGAATGTTTTTTTTCTTTCAAATAATATGTTATTAGTATTTGAAAAAAGCTTAATTCTCAAATTTATTTTTCATTAAATAAATGTGTTACTTACACAAGCAAAATGCTTATGTGTTACGAAGAAATAAGCATAGTGTCATGTTATAATAATAAAACTAACTTAAATTAAGTTTATTTGATAAGTTTAATGAGTTAAATGAATTATTTTTAATAAATTATGATATATATATATATACATAAATTTAATAAAAACGTTAAATTGTCCGCATAATTCTGATTAATTGCCCGCATATCGATTAATCGCTTGGCGGCACCCCATCCGTCCGACGACCGCATACCGTTATTTACAACACTGCTAAAAAGTGAGCTATACATTAGGATAATTTAATCAAGCTCATATTGCACAAAATTATTGCATTAGTAGAGCAAAATTATGATATTCTAGATTAGAGCATCCACCGAATAATATATTGAAAAATTGTTAGTATTACCTAATTTGAATTAAAGTTGTTGTGATGTTCGTCGGTATGCAGAACAAACTAGATTGTCATTTCCAAATTCTCAAAATAAACCTATTAATTCTCTTGAACTGTACATTCAATGTTTAAGATCCGTCTCCAATCGATTCATATAATGATTTAAATATTTTATTATATTTTGATGATTTCTCACGCACTATATGGATTTATTTACTAAAAAACAAAATCTGTGATTTTAAGGCTAATTTTTACATTATTTTTTTATCAATAAATAGTAGGTAATTAATTTAGGCAGCCAAGTTAATATATTACCTAGTAATTTAATGTGTAGGTTAAAAAAGAGTAGAGGTTAATTTAAAAACAATTGAGAAGATCGGAATTAATTGAACCAAGAAAAAATGATTTAATTAAGACGACCAACATTTTATTACTCTCAATCTTATTTTAGTCTTTATAATATTTACCGATGAATAAAATCTAAAACATCATATGAAAATTAATTATAATCACAATTTTGTTGTCCACTAAATTAGATTTGTAATGACTAGCATACTTATTCAATAAAATTACGTAATCATTTGAAAAAATGATACTAAATAAAGGCCCTTCCTATATATCACACTACAAGAAAATATGCTTTTGCCGGTGCTTAAAAACGCTACTAAAACCTATTCCCGGCGTTTAGACAAGTACCGTGAATATCAGAGTCGGCAAAAATATGGCTTTTTCCTGTGTTTAAGAAGTGCCGCCGAAATATGGCTTCCCAGCATTTGCGAAACGCCGCCAAAATACCGTTTCAGGTACTTCATGGGGTGAGGTTACTTGAAACGGGTCTGATAAGAATTTGGGTCTCCTTCACGGAGCCCATTATAACTCATTCTAATTAGTAATAAGGAGAGTTCATACCTTCATTTTTAAAACTTTAATAACTTAAAATTTAAAATTTCATTATCAAAATAAATCTGTCAAATGTGATCTATGTTATATTCTTTATATGCACATAGAAAATATTACTTTATGATTTTACTTTAATGTGAATCAATAAATTAAAAAATCAATATTCAGAAGTTATCCACATTTGTATATTTTTACAAGCACTTAATAAGAAACAAAACAATGTTGAAATGTCATAATTTTTTGAATGTGCATAGATAAAATGGTCTAGATCACATCTAGACTCTAGTTAAATTTATTTTAACAAAGTTTTAAATATTGAGTTATTAAAGTTTTTAAAAATGAAGACATAATAACGAGACACATTTTAGCCTCATTAATAATTAATAATAGACAGTTTGAATTTAACTTTACACATTGTCTCATGAGATCTATCACAGGCGGCCTTTTTTCTTAGTTCTTTGTTTTCTTGCTTAGGAGGTTAGGTTAATTTACCCCTAGTTCAGTTGGTTTTGGTTGATTGGTGCTGTTACATTTGCCAGAATCTGTGGGCTTTTTAAATGCAAACAGAATACACCGTCTGGAAGCCTAGATTTTTCATTTTAGATGAAAACCACAATACATGTTATATGCACTTCTTTGTAATCACTAAACATTTTTATTTTCCATTTGTTTGTGGTGGTTTAACATGGATTATTATTTATTTGCATGATTGCATCTGCTCTGATCTTTGTCTGGCAATTTACTGACGAGTCCCTGTGTCAATTACTGGTTATTCATCTGATCATGGCAACCTAATATTACACCCAAGTACATAACAGCAAAGGTGAAATTAGTATTTAATTAATTAATTACATCAATTTTGTATTCACAGCATATGTACGCCTTGTTTATACATGAATTTGATATTCCACAGCATCTATCTTGGTGAGTACATTTATGTATCAAACTTGCACTCGATAATGTTTTCTTCTTTATAAAATTTCTTGAAACCAGAGCATATTTGAAATGCTTAATCAGTTGCGTTTCTTCTCCTTCACAGGTCCTCTTGGTATCTTATTCAGAAACCTTGTATCAACATTTGATAACAGCTTCTTCAGATCTTGCTTTCCCTTGATTGCTAGATGATCGACTTCGTACTCGTATTGTTCATACAATGCCGGCAGCGTCAGAAAGCCTACGGCCACTGCACATTTTGCAAAATAATTTGCAACATTGATTTAGTTCAAACAGGGTGGAGCCAAGATTTTACACAATTTTATAATTATTTTGTATATTAAATATATTTCAGATAATTTTTATGGGAAAAACATAGAAATAAAAGAATATATTTGAGAAAAATATTTAGACTGAGACATAATTTTATAATTTTTTTTGTTGAGAAATAATGTCAAAATTAAGAGCTTGCGTTTACAACAAAATAATAATAATAATGCAGATGGTTTAAGTTTTATAGCCCTAATTAATATATTACCAAAATAAATTAGAGTAAGAGAGCTGGTGCTGCTGCCTAAGACTGCTAACACCCAAAGCAATCCGATGGTCTGCAAAAAAAAAAATTTATCATAAATTAAATAAATTATAAAAAAATGGATAATGAATTTACTGTTTATTTTTTATTGTAAAGAATAATGTACTTTGAGAATTAATGCAAGGTCCTTTCCACAAGCAATTTCATGGAGCTTGAAAGTAAGCCATCTCAACTTTCGGTGTACTGCAGTAACTGCTTGTGTGTAGACTTTTTCTGACAAGATAATTTCAGGGATTCTTGGTGGTGGCCTGAAATTTCCAAAAAAAAATATGAATTTATTTTGTTTTTATTTTTTTCTTCCATAGCATTTTCTTGAAAAGATGGGTAGAGAGACGAGATACAGGTCAAGCATAGCAGCTCCATTCGACCAGATGAAAACAATCAGCATTGCCGCCATCGACGCGTGGCATAAGAGCGTGAGAAAATGGTACTCAGCCACCTCGAATAAGATCCACACGGTTGTGATCCCGATCAAAATCAATGCCGATAGACGTTTGTCTCTCCACAGAGCAATATCAGCAACTGCACCAGACATTAAAATACCAGCATTTCTAGTATCATTGTCTATTAACATTAATAACATACTACATAACTAATGTATAAAAATTAATAGGTGAATTAATTATATCATATAACTAACCTTTTCCTCGACCAAGGAGTTCGTACAGAGGCTTCTGGCGGCCGAAGAGCTTAGAAGACATTGTTTTGATTTTTGTTTTGCAATGTTTCTAATTAAGTAGCAATGCAGATGATATTATCTGCTATGCTCTTATAAGGTCAAGGACTATACTTGAGAAAAGAAATTGGTAATGAGTTGATAAGAGGCAAAGAATTGCTTTGCCTTGGGAAAGGTTTTCAGGTATTGATATTTGCTTCACTGGTACGCACATCTTGAAAAGGTTTTCATTTTTTTTAATTTAATTAATAGGTACATAGTCTACCCAAGGAATTAGGATGTGTAGTCCCAGACGTGTGATTTGGGTTACTGTGTTATTCCAGGCCTTTCTAGGCCCTTGGATTTCTAGTAATTATATTGGGCTAAAATGTATGATGGGCTAGATGCAAGAAATAGCACAAATTCTAAAATGTGGTATTGAACTTGCGACTAGAACTTGAATGGATTATCTGATATTTCGATCCGAAACCGCATGAACGAAACGGCATGTGGATCTAAAAAAATTACCTGATCATTAATTGGATCCGCTTGTGGACCTTGAAAAAAGATTCATCTTATTAATTGAATTTATATTCTGGATTCTTCATCATTTGAATCCGAAATTCATTAAAGATTCGATAAATAATGTCACTCTCATATATATATATATATATATATATATATATATATATATATTTTGGCGAATATGTCTGTAAGTTTTTATTCAAACGGTAATATATTACACAATGCAGATCACATATGTAAGAAAGCAAAAGCAAAAGTACATTTTAATAATATACAAGCTCACTAAACACTTCATGTCATGTCCATATTAGCTAACTAGTCTAACATAAATGTACTGATCAAAATCAGTATTAAAAGACATAAAACCTGTATAACCTCACATCACACTTGCCCGGACTATATTGCCCATATTAACTAACCGCATTTAGGGAGTAGCTAGCATGAGCAGGAAACAACACTCATGTTCACATTGCTGGAGCTTGTTTCATACTTGCAGTAGTGTTCACATTGTTTGAGCCCTTATTCATAGAGTCTGCAACGTCCGCATTAACCCAAAAGAGCATCTTTTGAGTTAATGTATCTCAACCGTCTGATTTTAAACGGAGTCAATCTGACTCCTGCTTAAAGCAGAGAGTCCTTTAATATTAATGCAGATCTAACCCGTACGGATCACAAAGCATATCAAACGGTCCAGATGCATTAACTCAAAAGATCTTTTTTTTTAGTTAATGCATAGGATACGAATTATTGTTCATATTGGCAAGAGTATTCACACTTAATCTCCTATTTACACTAGTAAGACGTTGTCGAAAGTTGGGAAGCCACTCAATAGAAACTAAAATTGACGACGAACATCATCTAATTGGTTGATCAGAGGAACTGTCATCAGAGATACAACCACCCTAGTAGTGAGAATATCATTGTGGAGGAAGGAAAATCACAGCAAAAAAAAAGAAACAGAGGAGCATAAAAGAAGAGGTATGCGTTAGCAAGAATAGAGGAAGAAAAAAAAAGAGGCAGGAGAGATCACCATCATCATCATAAACATTATCCAAAATAAAATTAAATAACTAATAACAAAAGAAGAAAAAACCTACCGAAGAGGTGGAACGGATCAGCGTTGAGGCAGAGCAAAAGAGCGACGGTCATATTCGAAACCCCAAACGAGAGGAGGGAGACACGAACGCCTTAGGCTGACTTAAAAAATCCTAATACTCTCATATGTTAAGTATGATTTGAGTTGTTTTAAAACTATTTATTACATTTAAAATATTATTTTAAGAGTAGGGTTCACATGCACCATCATTTTGTGTTCTAATATGTTTCACATCTTTTATCTCTGTTTTTAAAGTCCGAACTGTCGATCTGAACCGCTCAACATGATCTTCATAATAAAATATGTTTGGAGACCAAATTTATATATATTTTTTTAGAATTTTTTTACTATTTTTTTACATAGATAGATTATCACTTTATCAGATAATCCAGAATCTCTTTAAAACAGTAATTTTATACCTACTAAAAATTAGTGAATTTATAATGAATTATAATAACAAACATACATATATATAGACATATAATTACTAAAATTTCAAATAATTTCTTATGGAATTCATAACAAATTCATATTCGGGTCGTACAAGATTCAAATCCGCATACATATATATAGACATATAGGAGTAGAACTAGGGTGCTTTTAGGAGTACCAAGTCCTTTATACTCTTAACTCTAAAATCTATCGGATAAACTTTGAACGACGAATTCAAACCGTTGAAATCCTTCTACCTTACGAGTGATGCGTCTACATGTGAACATTTTAAAGTTTCGAATTAATTTAGTATAAAGTCAAGTGGTCAAAAGTCTTCTAAAAAATGAATGCATTAAAATTAATTTAGAAACTTTCTAATTTTGACCACTTGACTTTATACTAAATTAATTCCAAACTTTAAAATTTTCATATGTAGACGCATCACTCGTAAGGTAGAAGGATTTCAACGGTTTGAATTCGTCGTTCGAAGTTAATCCGATGAGTTTTAGAGTTAAGAGTATAAAGGAGTTTGATACTCCTAGGAGCACCCTAGTTCTACTCGACATATAGTTACTAAAATTTTAAATAATTTCTTATGGAATCCATAACAAATTCAGATTCGGGTCACTTGTACAAATGCGAATTCGATAAATTTATTTGGATTGTCTTTCGAGATCCGCATGCGTATGAGCGTATCAAATAAATTATTGATTTTTTTTTTTGAAATCCACATGTCATCTATTCATATGGATTCAAATTAAATTACCAAATTGTGAATATCTATTAATAATCTTACTCGTAAGTCACCACCAAATTGGGAGATGAAGTTCTTCTGTGAAACAATATTTATGAAAATCACGCAACAGATGAAGTTCTTCTGAAATACAAATATTGACGAAAATCATGAAATATTATTCGTTCGATCTACAAACAGAAAAAAAAAAAAAAAAAAATTGGATGTATTCCAAAGAAATAAAAAAACGGCCTAATGAAACATCTATTTCGTTTTCTGATATTTGCATCTACTTTCAAGCCCAAAGTTAGCTGCTCTAACAAAACCCAGCCCAGCCCAACCCAACCCATGCTCGCTCCAAACCCTAATCTAAAGAGGTTTTTCCCAGCAGGATATATAAAAAAACTCCGCTTAGACCGGCCATTTTTCTTTCTTCAGTTTCTCGCGCCGCCGCCTCTTCTCCTATCGCAGCCTCCTTCCGATTAGACAACACCAATGGGTAAGTGGAATCGAGATCTTAGCCTTCTCTTTCTCTCGGCAACTGATATAATAATCTATGCGTAATGATCTGATCTGATGATACAGCGAGGATCAAGGTGCACGAGCTTCGGGACAAGACGAAGCAGGACCTGCTCGGTCAGCTCAAGGACCTCAAGGCCGAGCTCTCCCTCCTCCGGGTCGCTAAAGTCACCGGCGGTGCTCCCAACAAGCTCTCCAAGATGTACGCTCTTCCAAATTTCTCTCTAAATCTAGATATTCTTCTTCGTCTCTTGTAAGTATTGTGTGATAACTTGATTACTTTTGTTTCGTGGATGGTGTAGCAAGGTAGTGAGGCTGTCGATTGCCAGAGTTTTGACTGTCATCTCTCAGAAGCAGAAGGCGGCGCTGAGGGAAGTCTATAAGAAGAAGAAGTATCAGCCGTTGGATCTCAGGCCCAAGAAAACCCGTGCCATCCGTCGCCGCCTCACCAAACACCAGGTTTTGTTTTGTGCTTTGGTCTCTTAGTATGCATTTAGTCAATGGAGGTTAATTAACCCAAGAATTTTTAGTTTAGAACGCTTTGTGTATGGGGCTTACTAGAAACAATAAATATGGAAGTTGGTTTTATTTAGAAATGAGATAAAAATTCAGAAAGATACTATACAAATAACCTTGACTTTGAAAAAAATGGGGGTCAGTCGACCACATACATATATCTATACCTGCCCCTGAGTTGAACCAGATGATGCAAGGTTGCATCACTCGCATGTGGTATGTTTCAGGAGGATATAATGATTATACTTGAAGCATTTATCTACTCTTGGTCATAATATGTTAATAGGAAATATTCATGCATAAACATACATTTAATAATACTGCCATGGTGTTCCCTTGTTCATTTTTAATATTGTGGTCTGAAAATTAGTTTTTGACCCATTGAAATGAAGGTGTTAACTTCAATTCACCTATGTGACAATGAATCACTTCATTGATGCCTCCAATATAAAACTTGGGACCTTTCACTTTTTGTGGATTATTTGGGTGACCTATTTACCATATATTTCCTCTGTATCCTCCCAGTATTGTGATTGACACTCCATTAATAGTTGGAAGCTTTTCTTGCATGATACATACTCTTGTACTGTTGGTGGTATTTAGGAGGCTTTACACATTACAATGTCAGAATGGTTCTGTAATCCAAGTGTTGGTGTGCAGTGATGTAGAATTGAACTTTCTAACAGAAGCTACTGTATGTTAATGAATTTTGTAATGAAATGTTGTTTTCCATTTTTGCTGAGCAGGAGTCTCTGAAGACCGAGCGGGAGACAAAGAGAGAGAAGTATTTCCCAATGAGAAAGTATGCTATCAAAGCTTAGATTAGCAGTTTTGTTTTACTCTAGTTCCAATACCAGACTAGTGCATTTTTCTCAAGTTTAAACTTAAGTTTCTCATGTATGTTTGTTGTGTTTTGGTATTACCTCCTTGGCTCCGTGGTGCTATTAGCATCATTTTTGCAAATACTTGGACTTTTGGTAGATTATTGAGTTTATTGTTGATTATACTGTTGGTTTGTTTTGGTTCCAAACCAAATGCATAAATTTGGGTTGATTGTTTTGTGCCAACTGGAGTTGATGTCATGTGCCGCTGGTGGATATGGCTTTTTTGCATGGGTCTGTCGGGGAATAAGTTTTTAGTTTATGGTCAAATTTTCCATACTGGAGTTGCCAATTGTGGAATGGATCTGTATCCTCTCAGGTACCGTTGAAGATTTGCCTCACTTTACTGTTTTGGAATTCAGGCTAGCGCAGGATAGTATTATTGGTCTTTGAGATTCGTGCTAAGTTGAAAAGAATGGTCCGTATCCACTAATTGTAAAAGATTCCCTCGTCAGGTACCTGGGACTGGGAGGATGTGAATTGTTGTGGAACCTGTTGTCCATTCTGACTATTTGCTATCTTTGATTAATATTTTTTTAACAGAATTGACAACCGAATATAACAGAATTTAATAAGATATTGATTTTGGCGTGAGAAATGTACATTTAATAATCAGCTCCACTGAGGTTCACTGAGAAATATATCAGACATCATTTTTGAAAGAAAAATGTGGGGCGAGCCTTGCAAGTTCAATTGATTAGAGGATTCAGCTCTTGTTTCATTAGGTGAACAAGAAGCGGGTAGTGGTATATATTTACCATATCTATAGACGGATTGGATGTTTATTTAAAAAAATAAAAATATACTAAAATATACTAAAATTTATAATATTTATTTAATTATAATAGTGAATATTATAATCTATAAATAATATATATTAAATTATATGTTATATATTTACCATATGGATAATTGAAATGTAAAATCATATGTCTATCTATTCATATTTATATGGATATTTGGATATCCACATCTAATTTTTTGAATACAGATTGAATACAAATCAAATATTATGTACACCGTATATATACATAAAAAACTTTATTTCAAACAAAAAAAATACTGTGCGCATCAACTTTTCACTAATATCTGTCAAAAGCAGATTATTATGGCTCACTGGAGATAAGTCTGTCCACTAATTTATCCACCATAAAGAGTGCTTACCCTCATTTATGTCTAATTTTCATATGATTGGTGGTTGGTACAATAATGAGAAGTATGATTAATACTTGAAGACAGGCTTAATTTAACAATTATTAGGGACTTGAGATGTTCTCAATAATATATAATTCATTATGTGTAGACAAGTAAGACAACAAGATTAAACTGTTAACTATTAAATTTTAAATATTACTTTTATAATATCACAATCCTAAAGGATAGTATTAGTAAAAATAAAACATGGCACCAGGCCTATACATTTTTTTTGTTACTAAGGCATTATATTAAAATTCAAGAATTTCTATAGTAATAACAAGTCCAGAACAGTTGATCGTTAACGTTATCTTGCAAGTGATGAAGAAAAGCTGAACTATTCATCAGGCCCATTTGGATGAAGGTTGTGAGGATTCGGCTTGGGAAAATCCCTTTCATTCTCTCATTAATTACCTATTAATAAGACACGTGGGGAATCACCCATTAGAACAGATTTTAATTAATCTTTGATTAATTTTAGTTTGAATTTTGAATATATTTGATATATATTTGAATTATATTGGGTAAATATGGGAGTTATTATGATTTAGGATGGTAAATACGTAATTATGGAATTTTAAGTGGTAAATACATAATTTCATATTATTTTAGTGGCATACATGCCCCCCCAAAAAAAAGACGCATAAGACATGAAAATGTTTCAAGATGCCGCTTCTCGACCCCATTGATGATTCCGACCTGCGAAGTCCCAATTCCTAGCAACATTCTTCATGTTTTGAATATAAAATTCTAACGAAATTGTGCGTAGGTTTTCATCCAAACAATAAGATAACACTCATATGCAAAAAAAAAACAATAGACACATTAGCAACATATGAGTTAACTAAAATCCTGCTCATATTAGCTGACTAGCTGATTGGTGGGCCATGTGGTTTTCTTTTCGCCTAATATAGATGTACTGAAGATTAGTAATAAGATCAGACTACACTGTCCATATTAGATGACTGCTCTTGGGGAGCATGTGGCACCCAAATCCAAAGCTAGCATGAACACGAGCAACACACTTATTCACATTGTTAGAGCCTGTTTCATCTTGTAGTAGTGTTCACATTGATTGAACCCTTGTTCACACTGACAAGAGTGTTCACACTAGTAGGATTATGCCAAAAGCTGTGAAGCTGCCAAATAGAAGCTAAAGTTGATGACGAACATCATCTAACTCGCCTATCAGAGGAACCTAGGAAGTGAGAATATAATGGTGAATGAAGGAAGATTATTGAAAAGAAAGGAAATAGAGAAGCAGAACAGAAAAGGTACATGCAAGAGTGAATAGAGGAAGAGGAGAGGTAAGAAAGATCACTATCATCATCACAAATATTTTCCAAAATGAAACTAAAGAACTAATAACAAAAGAAAAACAAAAACAAAAAACTACCGAAGAAGTGGGATGGAGGAGTGAAGAAACGGCGGTCAAATTTGAACCCTAGACGTAATTTTTCCACTCTCTCTTCCATCGTCGAAGAGGAGGAGAAAAAATTGAACCTTAGGCAAAAACGCCTACTCACTGCTACAGGCAAGGGTGAAGCCAGAACTATGAGTGTCAAACACATATGAATGTCAATCATATAAAAAATTTCTATAAAACATAGCAGCCAATTTTACAATACCGTACCATTTTACTTTAAATTATATAAAAAATTATACATAAATGTATTTTTTTTAATAGAGGTCAATTCATCCTCAATATCTCTTTTTCTCTCTTTTCCTGACTATAGAGATAGAGCGGCGAGAGGAGGGGGAGAGGGGAGACACGAGCGTCTTGGGTGACTCTCAAAACTCTAATATTACTCTCATATGTTAAGAATGATTTGAGTTGTTTTAAAAGCATATGCATTACGTTTAAAGATATTATCAAAATTAATCATATAAATTAGTTATATTAAAATTATAATTTTTTATTATACATTTATATTATATAATTGAAACATTTAATATGATTCAAATAATAAATATAAATTCGTATTTAAATTATGAAACTTATTGTGGGTATGAGTCTATTAGTATTATGTCTTACAAAATTTTAATAATTTCAATATATTCACTTCCGACCCGACCCGAATTGCAAATGACCCTAATTGCAGCCGCTACAAGCAATGGCTTTTAGATATTTTATTTTTCTAATTAATTACGATCAAGTGGCTAAGCCTTTGTTAATTGCTCTTCACATGTCGGCTTTATTATATTAACAATTCCTTATTAGGTCGGCTGTAAATATTTACAGTTTCTTACTAAGGGTATAAAATATCTGAATCCAGCGAGAAAGCAACAAGCCAAGCCAAGTAAAAATATCTCTTGGCATATAATAATATTTTGCAAATGCAATGGGGAATCCAGATCCAGTGCGGTAACCCAACTTTTGGGTTTTAAATCGGGACCGTCTGATTCAAATCCGAGATCATCCATCCGGTAATGAGTGCACATATCCCGAGACGTGAATTCGGATCCCGAGATGATCATGAGCGACGGATTAGAATCGGATGGTCCCGATGCAAAACCCAAAAATTGGGTTACATTAGGGGATCCGGACCCTGCAATGGGCCAAATCATGCTGCATGCTAGGAAATTGGAATATTCTATTATGATGCCTCGGGTCCTCTTCTCTTTTAGCACTGTTAAACTGAAGCGCTTGTATGTGAAGACTAGTGTGTTGCGAGTTATTTGCAATAAAACTAATTATTTGTAAGATTTCGAAATGACATTCGACTTTTTTGCAATATTTGTTAAGATTTAGAAAGAAATGATAGGTCTTTATAGAGAGAGCATGAACCTGGTCGTTCAATTTGTATTGCAAGTTTTGAAGTTTGGCAAAGAATATTTGTTCAATAAAAATACATAGATTATTTTAATAAAATTAAAAATTACTTGTTTAAACTATAGCAAAAAAAACTAGTTTTTGGTCTAATAGCAAAGACACATGTCTCTATGTGAGAGGTCATGAATTCGAAACTTAGATTGGAGAAATCATTTGTTGTAATAACAAGCGTATTAAATAGTTGGGTGGCTTGACCTCCAATTTTGTTAAAAATTTTAATTAATGGATTCTTTAAAAAAAATATAATTAGCGTTACTTTTTCATTGGTTATTTAAACCCTGTCAAAACTCGATATATGTTTGGGTTGGTGAAATAGTGCTAATTCATATTAGCAAGTTATTTTGAAATATATTTGGCATTTGAATGAGTGAGTTGCAGTTTGAAATAAATATTAATTTTAGTTGTTTTGTTATTTCAAGCAAAAAATAGTTTAGTGATTTTCTGAATAGTTGGATTAATTGTTTCATGCAAATACACCTGAAATGAATGTACATCACAAAATTGGACCAATGATGCTGCGCAATGTGCAGCACGGTGGAGCTCCAACAGTTCCGCATCAGAGAATCCCTTAATCATCACCCATGGCAATTTATAATAACAACAACAAAAAGAATGACCAACGTGTCGACGCCCGTTCATGCTCCGAGAGGTCAGAGTACCTTATAAACTGCCACCTTCCTAATTTGAAATAATAAATTTTATATGTAAAAAAAAAAAAAAATTTTGGAAAAAAAAAATGCAGAGTCCTTTTTAATTTTTAACTGAAATTTTGCTCTCCATAGAAATTTGAAATCAATATAATCTTGTGTTCCGCAATATAATTAGAAATCGGACTACTTATTTCTCTTTATAGAAATATTTCGTACTTTTTATGAAAACATAATTAGTTCTGGTCTATATTTGAGATTATTGTCAATAGAACTCACAAAGTCAATGCAAACCCACTCCATTGGAAAATATGAATTAGAATTTTTTTTAGTTATGATAGTTATATTTATTAATAAAAATGTCACAATCCAACTATCGTTCTAAATCTTCAATCATGAGTGTCAACCACTAGCATTTTATATAGTTGCAAGTGTATGCAACCATTGTCCCTATAAATATATATGATAATGGTATTGTACGTACGAGCATATTCTCGGCGATAATTTTCTCTATTTTCTATTTCCAATTGCAAGGATACCAAATAAGAGAGAAAAGTTTAACATTTTTTATTTTAAAAAGTTAAGTTAAATATTACAACCCCTAGTAATACAATAAATAAATTTCAGAAAATAAAAAAAAACATATATTTACCCTTTTGTCCCTAAATATTTTTCTGACAAATGCAATAAAAAATATGAAGATATTATTGTCTTTCAATACTGAAGAGTGAAGACAGATAGCATTTTCCCTTGTCGAAAAAATCTTTTCCCCTTCTCACTTGTCTTTCTATTCCAATCTGTTAAAAAAATGAGAAGAATACTGTGACAGGAATACATTAGTATCTTCCGTCTTATATCTACTTTTTTGAAGTCCCTGTACTTTTTATCTCGAAATTAATTCAATAGTTTTGTAGAAAATTGAGTTCAATTTCTTTAACTAAATAATAATTTTAAAAAATTCAGGTTCATCATAAATTGCCGTTCTTTTAAAAGAGCACTCCACTTTCCTTTTCAGTAGAAGACGCATAAGTCCCCCTCAAAGAAAAAAAAAAAAAAAGACGCAGAAGACATGAAACTGTTTCAGGATGCCGCATCTAGACATCACTAATGATTCCAACCCACGAAGTCCCAGTTCCTCTGACACCTAAAAATGATATATTCGTGTATCTATCCCAATTTGACAATGGGACCCTAAAAAATATGTCTCTATGCTCTTCAAATCAAGCGTTAAAAACACGTAAATTACTGTTTATCGTCCACATAAGAACTCACAGTCCACCTTTGTACTATTCGGGTTCATATCCTCTGAGATATCTCAATTTTTGCGTGACCGACGTGTCCGGTTCCTATTCGGGGGGACGTAGGGGGCATTATTATTTTAGCTTTGAGATTCGTGTAGAACGTATTTGTACGATTGATATATTCGAAAATGTCACGCAAATTTTGAAATATCTCAGAGGATGAGAATTCGTACTCTTCGGAGTCTCCACCTACCCTCTCTTCTGTATAGTCTGCAGTACCTCAAATTTGAGCCATTTCATAAAGAATCTAACTGTCCAATGCGCACGGACACGAATATTAAAAGGCTAGCATGGGCCTGATTGGTCAGGATTCTGATCTGACGGTGCGTATTTAAATCTGATACTTCAGTTTTGCAGAGGATAGAGACTCTCGCCATCTATCTGGGTCCTCTCGCAATCACTCATTCAATAAAGCCTCCATCTCAACACCTCCGATCTCCATTCTCCTCTTCCAAGTTCCAATGGCGCTCTCCAACTTTTCAACCCCTCACTCTCCTCCACTCCCCTCCCGCCGCATCACTCACCTCTGCACCGCCATTTCGACCCGCCAGACTCCGACCCGCCTCGCCACCACCCCGTTCTGTTTCGATAGCCTCAAGGAAACCTCCTCAATCGACGTCACTCGAGCCGAAGGTCGACCTCTCGATGTCCCTCTTCTCTCACCTTTCACCATCGCCTCTTCCCGGCTTGAGAAAGTCACCAACGTGGCAATTCGAGTCGAGCTTAGAAACGGCAATGTCGGTTGGGGCGAGGCACCGGTGCTTCCTTCTGTAACTGCCGAGGATCAGAAAATAGCACTCGAGGCCGCTGCGGATGCTTGCGATTTGCTTGTGACGAGTGGACCGATGAATCTGGGGGCTGTGCTGGCTGAGGTGGATCGGTTGTTTCCTGGCCATGATTTCGCATCCGTGAGGAGTTTGTTTTAAATTCGGCATCTTTTGGTGATAATTTTTTGTTTTGGGTGGAATTGGAATTGATTGGGGTTTTTGTTGTGAAGGTTAGAGCTGGAGTGGAGATGGCACTTATTGATGCGGCTGCTAATAGTATCAGGATTCCACTATGGAGATTATTTGGAGGGAAATCAAATTCTGTTACCACAGACATCACAGTTCAGTATCTTTGTTTTTTTTTAATCTTTTCATTTTGTTTTCAAATTTATTGATAGAACTCACTTTTGTAAGGTGATTTGTACAATAGGAGATACCCATTCATTGCATAATTTTTGATTTAATAGAGTTAGATTTAAGAGTTATCGTGTCTACATGGATAACTAAATTTCCTATGCTTCAGATTCCAATAGTGAACCCAAATGAAGCTGCTGAGCTGGCTACGAAGTATTATAAACAAGGATTTAGCACTCTTAAGCTGAAGGTGGGGAAGGATTTGTATTCAGATGTAGCGGTTCTAAAATCCATTCGATCTGTTCATCCCAACTGCTTGTTTATATTAGATGCAAATGAGGGGTATAGTGCCGATCAAGCAATTGAAGTTCTTGATAAACTTCATGGTTAGTTTTCACTTTTTTTTTTAAAGAGAGATTATACAGTATATTACTATATTATAGTAAATTTACACTAGTTCCTGAAAACATATAACTTCGTGTACATGATTTGTCTAACAGAAATGGGGGTGACACCTGTCCTATTTGAGCAACCTGTCCACAGAGACAACTGGGATGGGCTCCGCCATGTCACCAAGGTATCAAAGGAAAAATACAATGTATTAGTTGCTGCAGATGAAAGCTGTAGGAGTTTGCTCGATGCGACTAAAATAATAAAAGGCGGCCTTGCTCATGTTATCAATATAAAATTGGCAAAGCTAGGTGTAATTGGGGCTCTTGATGTAATTGATGTGGCGAGAAGGAACGAGTTTGCGCTCATGATTGGAGGCATGGTTGAGACTAGGTTGGCCATGGGCTTCGCAGGCCATCTTGCCGCTGGGATGGGTTGTTTTAGGTACTAAATTTGCGTTATTGGGTTATGCCTAGTTTAGTTATGACCTATATTTTTATTTATTATTAGGTGCTGTTGGGATAAAAATGCAGAAAATTTGGATAGTTAAGAAATTAATTAAAATTTTTCTAGAAATGCTTTAAAAGTACTTCTATAAATAGGCCAGGTTCAATATTTTCTTAACTCTTATTTATTTGAAATTAATGTATGAATTTTTAAGAAAATATTAAGTAATGATTATTTCAGAATTTTTAATTTCTATCAAATTAATGATTTATTTCTCATGAGTGATATTAATATTCAGAAAATATGAAGTACTTTAAAAGATGGTGTTGATCCATACATTTAACACAATCTTAATTCTTTCTCTTTCCTTGACTGTCTTATCTGCATTTTATTTTAGTATTTAATTTACAGTATGGAGCATCTTATGCTAGGGTAGTCGTATTTTCTAGGAAGTAGCACCCATGAATATTTATTTGACTAATTTAAAGGTAAAAGAATTCTATTCTGATCTATGCTGCTTGTTATTTCAGCTTTGTTGATTTGGATACACCACTTCTACTTTCTGAGGATCCAGTGTATGGAGGATATGAGGGTATATCATATCGCTTAATTATATGTCATTTTTTAGTTGTATCTCATATAGTTCTTTCATTTAGTTTTCCCTGCTTGCTTATTTATTGCCAAGTCATTCAACTTGAATACACAATTTTACATTACCATATTTTGTTTTGTTTTTGTTCTATCAGCATGTGGTCCAGTCTACAAGTTTACAAATTCGAGGGGCCATGGCAGTTTCCTTCACTGGAATAACATTGCTTGGTTAGCTTCTTTTTCTTTTGTATTTTTTCTACATGCTTTAGAGATTTCGATATATATTCATTATGTTTGGGGGTTAAATTTTCTTTCTTGAAGCTGACATCTAGAGTGAGGCTACGGTACTATGCATAGAGCACATTGTTCTGTACTATTGATCAATATCTCTATTTTCAAAGTCCAAACGATCAATATGAACAGTTCGTCATAATCTCCATATGAAAATGTACTTGTAGATCAAATTTTACATTTTTAGAATTTTTTTACTATTTTTTAGAAAGGTAGAAAATCACTTGATTTATAGATTCTAGACCATTCAAAAGTAGGAAATTTCTACCTGTCTGAAAAAATAGTAAAAAAATTCTAAAGAATATAAAATTTAGTCTGCAAGTACATTTTCATATGGAAATCATGTTGATCGGTTCACATTGACTATTTGGACTATGTAAACGAAAATATTGATCCGTAGTACAAACCAATCTGCATTATGCATAGTACCATAACCTCACTACTGACATCTATATTGGAGGATGAACAATTTGCTAACTAACTTAATTTAATCATTTGCAGAAATTATAATGGATCTTGGGGCAATTTGGGCTTATCAGTAAAATTTAGCTTTTTTAAGGGCATTAAAGAATGGAGGAATGAGCTCTGCATTTATTTTAAGTACATATCATTTTTTTTGTTCTATGTACTTTTCTTTGCATCATTGTAATATTATGGTTTACACTCCTAGGATATGTAGAGATGGAGATTGCATCCAGTGCCAGAATAATTAGATATGTATCAATTAATAAAAGTCATGTATTCTGGTACAAATTATCTTATATAATATTCTAGTTCAGATTGCCAATAAGCTTGCCCTTTTTCAAAATACGGAAAGAGTAAATTCAAAAATAGTGATTGAGATCAAAATAGTGAGAGTAGGAATGGAGACTTATTGAGATCAGGATTCAAAATATCATGGGCCTAGTACTACAATCAGAATATTGGAGTAGATTTAAGTTGTAAGTGGATACGACTGCAATTGTGTTGATTCTGAATAGTTGTATAAAGTTGAGGCTTCTTTCAGTTGAAAGAAATGACCTTATATTATTGGTATCGTTACTGGTACAATCTGGTACAAGTACTATACCTGGCGACTGGTACAGAGTCGGGCTGGTTTGTTGGTGCCTGAGGCCAATTGACCAAGTTGCCCTTGGTGGCTTTTGAACAATAACAACTCTGTTTGTTAGAACGAGTCTACGCTGGTATTGCACGACATTGATTTAAGCACAAACACCATGGAGATAAAAAAACCAAAAGTATTTAAAGTTTAAACAGACTTGTAAGCTTCACTACCGAGGATTCGACTTCGCTGCTCTCCAAATAGGATAGCAGGACATGTTATTTCAATCTCAACCATTTATTTGTGTCGAGATTTGTGCATAAAAAAATCAACAGCTATAATTCCACCCTCTTTCAATTACCAAAGTTGTTTTAAAGCAGCATGTAATATTTCTAAATTAGTATGCAATTTTGCCAAACTTGTATGCTTGCAGCATTATGTAAACAAAATTTTTTAAGTATTGTTGAACTTGTTATAAAATAAAGATAAGCAAACATAAATAAGATGGAGAAGATGTAAAAGATGACAATCTCTTTATTCAAATTTTTCTCATGTGTACAATACAATATTACAATGTCTCTATTTATAGGTTACAAATTGTACATGAAAAATCATTACAATAATAAATAAGAGAATGAATTCCAAATAGTAGTGGACATGAAATCCAATGGTAGTGGGGTAGTGGATAATTAAATGAGGATTAATATTGAGAGTTACAAAATGAATGGCATCCATATATTATAATATATTCATAACAGAACTAATATTCAACATTGTTTTTTATTTTTTATTTTTAAGGTTAGTGGCTTGAAACGAATATTCAACATTGTTAAACCTTTTTTCAATTCTATTGAAATCACCTGTAACGATCAGAATTTAACTTGGGGTGTTATTCAAATAATAAAAAGTCTTGTTTATGCTATGCAGACTACAAGTTTTATATCGTAAAACGTAAAAAGAAAACATCATAGGAGCTCAAGGTTCAAAAACTAATTAAAAAGAAGCACTATAAAAAAATCAATTTAATTTTCTTTTAAAGTAAACATCATAGCAGAAACATTCTTCGTATCTGAATTCATGTGAAACCGGACAATGTCAACACATCAAGTTGGAGGTAAATAAAGCAAAGAAAAGGGATGGTTCAACTTCCGATCCGACGGCTCATTTAGTTCATCTCTAACAACGTGCATGTAGATTCAGCATTTCAGAATCCAGCAACTTCTTCTGGGATGTTTTCTAAGTCAAAAAATCGAATAAAACAAATTATTTATAAAAGATCGAAAAGTTAGTAATTCAGATGTTAGTTATGTCATTTGCAAAATATGAGCTCAAAGAGTACCGCTCTTGATAAAAGATTTCTATAGACTTCGTTGACTCTTAAAAACTAAATAAATAAAAAGAAGCCTGACGTCGACGGAAATAAATCTGCTGCGATTCGAAGGAATTTTAGGTCCCTGCTATTCGAAATTTAATCTTTCATTTGTTTTGAAATTTGTACATAAAAATTACTTTCTATTGAGATTTATACATTTTAAAAAATGAAAGATTGAATTTGGAATATCAGGAATCTATAAATTCTTTGGATCACAACAGATTTATTTCCGAGGTCGACAGACATTTGGATTGTCGATGTTAGGTGGTCAATTGGCTTTCGATCAATTTCAGTCGGAATCGTTCAATATATGTGTTAGGATTGGTGTATTTGATCCGTACAAATTTAATGGAATCCAATGACATAGTGGCAAAGGTTTAAATAGTATTTATCGTGTCATAGCAGAACAGCAGAAAAAACGACGCTATTGTCGTATTGTACCGTTATAGCGCCGACACGTCATAAGTTTTATGGTCCGAAAACACTATAGCAGAGCTATAGCGTGCTATTTAGAACCTTGCATAGTGGTAAAACCATATTTGTATCCGTTTTCATTTTTCAGATACAAATACATATCGAATATTAGACAAATACAAATCGGAACGGTATAATGATGAATAAATAATTTTTTCATAATATATATTATACTATAAAATATATATATCTACTCCGAATAATTAAATTTAAAATTATATATCCATATTGTATCCGTACGGATATTTCTACCAACCGGTCGGTCTGGCCCATTTTTTCCGTGTTGTCATATATCTTCCGGTGTAAAAGTAATTTACCGAGTCTCAATTGAGCCTTCCTCTTCAGATGAGGTCCGTCATAGTCTCCGTCTCAAGACTACAGGCAACAAAACTGACTTATGGTTATTGGATGCTTGGATTCCACTTAAAGATAGATTATTAATTGAGTTGATTAGAGCAGTAACCATATGGATTATTTGGCTAGCTAGAAATAGAGTTTGTTTTGATAATACTCCAGTACAGTTTAGTAATTCTCTAGCTTTACAAATTATTGCTCTTACTACTTTTTGGTGTAAATCTAAATTAGATAAATATTTTTTTAAATTAACATTGATTCTCTCTATGAATGTAACTTTGTTGAACCAAGCAGCCAATTTGATTGTACTTACGGATTCTGATACCCAGGAAAGGGTAAACAACCCATGGAATTCGAAGGAAGACCCAATTCTTGGGTTAGAAGGGCTTGATCTGTCTGACTGCCTTTGAGACAGAGCAGAATATGAGGCTATAGATGCGGCATTTTCCGGGTGCTACTGCTGTTGTAGTTCCTATTTACTCTTCTGACTCTACTGAGGCCACATCTTCTTATGATAGTTTAGCTGCTGTCTGATTTCTTTTTTTTACATACTTGTTTAGCTTCTTTGGCATATACTGGTCTAGGGTTTAGTGGATTGTATATTTGTTCTAACCTTACTTGCTTTGGTATTTCTGTTTAGATATCTCCTAAAGGCTTTTCCTTTAGTGTGATTCTTATGTTTTTAGTTTTTTCTAGTACTTTTGTGATGTACAAACTATGTTGTTTCATGATGAAACAGGTGGGCACTCCCCACGTTTTTGAAAAAAAAAGTGTTATAACCGTTCCATGGTATGCAATTTTTTATCCTGTTAAAGTACATCCTTATGTGGGGGTATTTATAGCAAATTTATATCGGTTTCCTTTAGGAGTGCAAACGGGTCGGATATTATCTGACCGTATCCGGATTTTTCGGATTCAGATAGTCGGATACGGATAATTTGTGGATACGGATACCGAATATGCGGATACGGATACAGATAATTTGCGGATACGGATACGGATTCGGATTTAATCTGAGAAGCGGATGCGGATTCGGATTTAATCTGAGAAGCAGATACGGATACGGATACAGATAATTATCCGTATCCGCATAGGTTAGTAATTCGGATGTCCGTTTACTGTTCCTTGTTAGCTACTTTTTTTTTTCTTGCTTCATTGACAGCCCGTAGGCCTCTGACAGCTCAAAGTGTTGCTTCATTTCCTTTTTTATTTTCGAGAGATTGTAGGCTTTAGCTGGAAATTCAAATTCAAAAATATATGATCGGTGATTAATTTTAATTAAATAGATATATATATTTTGTAATTGCATAACAAGTTAATTATATATCTATATATATTTAATTAAGAATCCGACTTATATCCGTATCCGTATTCGTATCTGATAATATCCGATCCGTATTCGTATCCGTTAAATATCCAATCCGTATCCGTATCCGTATCTGGAAAAAAAATACGGATACGGATATGGGTTTACCACTATCCGATCCGTATCCGATCCGTTTGCACCCCTAGTTTCCTTGCTTGCTTTATCCTCTCTCTTTTATACATTTTGGTGAAATTGTGGTACTTCTAATGAATGGCTCAAAAAAATGCCTATCTGGAATTTAATCAACTAGAAAGTTGTCTTTATGAATAAAAGTGCCTTTTAGCATAACTTAATACATAAAATAATCCGTGTGATGTAATTCCTCTCATATGGATATACTGGTATGGTAGATTCTGAGACACATCAATATCATTTTACTTTTGATTAATCAGACCGTCAATTGAAAACAAGGGAAATAACATATAGTATAGAATTACAAAGTTCCTTTGAAAGGAAAACGTAATTTACATAGATAAATGAAACAACAAAAGAATAAATTATATTCCTTTTTTTTTTCTCTTAATCTTCTATTTTCCTTCACAAAAAACAAAATAAAACCGCTTTTAAATTTATCTAATACATTATACAACAAGGGTCGAAAAACACTAATAAAGCATTAAATAATACATCTTAACCATTTCGGCTTTCAAGTGCTGAAGCTGCTGATTCGACAGTGCCAAGCAAGCAAGTGTACAACTTTTGTTTCAACTGATCAATTCTGTCAGCGAAACCTTCAGCTGTGGGACCTGTGTCATTCGTCAGTTGATCCAACCAATCATTAATTTCCTTTAGTTGAGACAATGTGACAGCAATTAATCCGTCCGCATCTTTTCCTGATTTATCCTTTCCCACCTTTTTACTATTAACCCTATTTGTCTCCAACTTGAATCCAGACTCCAGTGCATCCTCAAGAAAATTAAGGAACCAAACTTGGCTCTCTCTACGCAGTGTGGCCCATGTTTCTTGCATCTCCTTCATATTGTCACCGCGGGCCCACTCCATTTTTTCATTTACTGGTTCGTCTGAGTTTTTGGGTGTACTGTTAACTGAGTTTTTGTTTTGAGACTGCAATGACTTTTTGGTTGGTTTTTCTTTTTCCGCTGGGATTTGTTTTTGGGTGACTTTCCATACAATGATGGTTGGTTGGTTTATGAGACGATAAAAATGAAAGAATTTGGTGAGAGCAGTATGTGTGCTTTGTTCTGCAGCTGACTTGCGTAACTCGGCAAACAAACTGTCAAATAAAAAGGGAAAAAATAAGAATGAAGGTAAAAATCCAAAAAGCATTAGAAAAAAATTATGACCATTTAAGTTGAAAATATAAGAGAAGAAACTAACTTCAGGCCTTTAACAATAGAGGCCGCTGATGTAGCTTCTCTTTGGGCTTCCGCTGCAACTAAAAGTGCCATGTTTTTCCTTCTCAAAAGCCCCTTATTTCCAAAACAACAGAACAAATATACAAGAAAATTAGGTATAAACTTTATTGAGAATGATGCCTTAATTAAAGAAATTAGAAAAAAAAAATGCAACTACCTTGCCAGGTTTCAATAGGCTAGAAGGTAGAGAGTCCCATGGAACAGGATCTGTACTTCTTTTCTTACTACCAGTAAGAGCTGTACCATTTATAACAGTCAAGCCACTCAATACTGGCTGAGAAAAACTCTCTACTGCTGCTTGTTTTCCGTTTGAACTTGACTTTGTTGAACCCTTCAGTGGTGTTGTAGACTCTCTCCTTCCATTCTCCTTGGTGCTAGATATATTAGACATAGAAGTACGGTTTGTCGAGGGGGAATCATATCGAGCTCTATCTTTCAACCTATCATACCTCGACATAGCAACATAATTTGAAGAGGTTGTGTTCGACTTTAGCATATCCTTTGAACTTGAGAAATCTTGAGACAAATTGGGAGATGTATTTGGAGAAATGATGTTAAATCGTTTGAATTTTGAGATATCTTGTTGTCTGATTTGGGATAAGTTGGTCTGAAATGGTGAGGGAGAGGTCGTACCAGGCCGATCCTGCAATGCTACACCAAATGTCATTATATATAGATACAACAAATTTTGCTTCCATGGCAGTACAAAATGGGTCTGTGCCATTCTCAAAAAAATAAAAAACAATTTTTGGGAAGGGTATATACTGGCATGTACCATATTATTTTGGGTACATTTATAGACTCGTGCATAAAGTACCAGTAAAAGACAAGGTCAAGTGTAGTTCTAAATCAAAGAGGAAACATACCTGTGATTTAGCCTCTGGTTTAACCCTTGAAGGTGTAGCACGTCTGTTATTAACCTCATTAGAACCACTAGAACCGCCACTATTGGGCCTCTGATCCCGTGATTTAGCCTCTGGTTTAACCCTTGAAGGCATAGCACATCTGTTATTAACCTCATTAGAACCACTAGAGCCGCCACTATTGGGCCTCTGATCCTCACCATTTCCCACCTCCACATTACCACCACTATTTTTCCCATTATTTCCAGAAATGCCATTCAAGTATCTAGAAGTCACTGCCCCTTTCTGCTCTCTCATAACCACCTTCTTTTGTGGGTTCTCTTTCTCTCTCTCTGGTGAACTTCTCTCTTCTTGCTTTCCTTTATTAAATAAAGCCCACTCTTTGTTACCATTCACTGCCCCATCACCTACCTTCTCGTCATCTCCATTAGTATCTGAAATAACAGAACTATTCTTGGTAATTCTGTTCATATAGCGGGATGCCACAATCTGTTTTTGTTCTTTTATGATTACTCTCCTGGCTGGGTTCTCCTTCTGGGTTTCAGCATTTAATTCATTTGATTTAAACATCTCTGGTAACCCGGTTGCGGTAGACATGTGCATTAAATCCTTCGGATTTCCCACGCATGCATTTCTACCTGGTACCGGTCTGACCCCAACTAGAACAGGTACTGGTATTCTTGCTTCAACTTTGTCGACATAAATGAATTGGCCCAGTTGAAGTTTGTTTGATAAGATTAGTTCATTGTCTTCCTTAGAGAGAGAAACATAAGTACAGTGAGAAGAGTCAGATACTTTTATGAAGAAGCCATGATCTGGGAATAATTCAGACCCGGTAAGAGCTGGTACAATGCTTATGACTTGAAGAAGAATGGAGCGATACTCGCCACATATTTTAGTGTCAGAGTTTATGTTTTTTAGAAGTTTAATTAGAACTCCTGGGGTTAGAGATGCCATTGCCTTGATGCTCCTGATAAGAGAAATAAGGAAAATGAAAGTCACCAAAATTGAATGAGGTTTAATTGGGTTGATACTTTTTTTTGTCCTTTTCAAACTGACTAAATTTTAAAAGGAATGAAAAGAGCTAATTACCTACATGCATATCATAGGCGGTACATTGAAAGTTCTATTTTAAGATAGGAATAAGCCTAAGTTCTATACTATTGTCACACCCCAGATCCAGAGCAGAACAGTCTTGTCAAATATATTTATCCTGACTTAATAATATTAACAAAACTGTCACACCCCAGATCTGGGGCAGACAGCCTGCTGCGTATAGTTATCCTAAAATATACGCAAGGCAGTTTACATTTGTATGCATTACCCATTTAAAATACTGCCATAATTCTATTGTTCTCAAATATTAATAAGTAAAGTGCATAATTAATAAAAAAGAACCATCCCAATAATATAAGAGGATACTGAACAAAACAAAATACGGTGAGTAGCAATTGGATAGTAAATTTCACCATACTCAATTCAGCTATAACAACCAAAGGAAATCATATACCCAACTGGCAGTACCGCTGATACAATCCCAGTCCAGAACTCTTCTTGCTTCGAAGCTTTAGTACCCGGAACCCATGTAAGTGGAACGGGTGAGAGCTCAAACCTAGGCTCTCAGTGCGGTATTCAGTTCCAGTCTGTGGACCTGTCACGTAATCTGCCTAGAACAAATACCAACCGGGTCGCGTAACTGCTACATGATAGTGCAAGCACAAATATGTGTATTCTAATTTCATGGTTTCATATATTTAACTAACGCGTAACAAGCTTTGGGGTCTAAGATTCAACATAGCATTATTCTCTTTCTGTCTATCGAGGAGTTATCCTATTCAGAATTGCAAATATTAGTTTTCAGTATCACACAAATCTATCACTTTGTATGCAAATGTATGCAGATGCTCAAAAACAATAGTTAAAGGAATAACTTGTGAAATTGTCAAACGATAGCCTACGGACATATGTCATAACTTAATTGGTCCTAAACCATTTTAATTAGCCTGGCAAAATAAGTTAATGGCTTAAACTGATTAAATATAAGATCACAGTCGGGAATCAGTTCATCAATTTGGTTCAGATTTTGTACGGTTTACATTATTTCAAAGTTTGTCATGCATGAGAAGCAATGACTAGTATGTCGCACCTGAGAAGTAACGACCAGTATTCAGTATTCCTACCCAACCGGTTGGGATTAGTGGGGACATTCACCAAATGCGCATAAGGATTCCGTACAGTATTCAATAATAAAAAATAAAATTCAGTATATGTGGTTTTAACCAGTTGACCAAATGGAAGAATAGACGATCAATAACCATACCAAAATGACAGTTATTTACAGTCAATCCAATCATATAATTATTGTGTTATGCATATAATGCAACAGTTTGAATAATGCAGACAATCAGGAATGCAACATGCAGAAATGACAATAATTTATTTCTACGTATGAATAAATATATTCAGAAATTCCGCACTCTTATGACTAAAGGCAAATAATACCAGAAGTAATTTATTGACAACACCCTATTTGTCAATTTCATGCAACAGTCAGTTTGAATATGCAGAACAAGACTAGAAACAGAAAAAATACAAGAACACGGAAATCCGCACCTATTAACGAGGGGCACGATGCGACTCAAAGTCAAGTTCGTTGTTCTGCAAGCTTATCAGATGGGCATGTTTGATTCAGGTTTGTAGAGCTCATATTGTCGTTCTGCAAGCTTATCAGATGGCCATGTTTGATTCAGGTCTGTAGAGTTCATACCTACGTCTTATAAATTACAAGTATGTATCAATAATCCATCATGTATATATTTTTATTAGATTTTAGGAATTCATTTCAAATCTCCTAAGAATTCATACTAACGACAAGAGTAGTATCAATACCAATTGATACTCGGGTCGGAATGGGATGCAATAACACAAGAAAGATAGTCTAGAAATGATAAACATATTTGTGACTTAACTTCTTTTAGAAAATAACACAAATCATTTATATAGTCATGGACATTGACTAGTACACAACAGGTACCCATGAAAAAAAAATGCAAAGTCTCATTCTTAAGACTATAATAACCTTCAACAAAAATTTCCAAAACAGTTTAAATTTATGCTAAAAACTTTACAAAAATAGTGGCGTGTTCTATTAAAGGTTTATGTCAAAAAGCCGAAACTATACCCCAAAATTGTTTCCCAATATTTAGCCAATAAACCTCTTAAAGACCATCTCTAACAAAAAGAACCCTCGATGCATATGTAATATAGTTTTAGAGATTGCTCATTATTATTATTTTTTAGTTAGCAAAAAGACTCTTATGTAAAATGCACTTGTATGTACTAAAACAGTCACATGATTTTATATACTCAAGAAAACTCTTTTCTTTCACAATACAATTATTCAATAAGTAGACCTTGGTCCGACATAATTTTGTTTAATACATCAGGATGTTTAACTCCTCATTCTTCCTATTTGAAAGTACACTGAAAATGTTAAAGTTTGGTGAAAGAATCACTCAAAAATCATTTGTAAACCGAAAGTTACAACCAGTTTAAGTTTGCAACAGATTTTGGAGATTCTGGTACAAAATACTGTTGGACTGAACCAGTCAAATCAGCACTGCAGCGCTGTAGGCATGGAAACCAGTACCAGAAAACGATGGGGTGCTGGTACTATTGTCAAAGGGCTGTAAAGACAATTTAAGAACACATAAAATCTATAAAGAACTGAAATATATTTACGAGTGAAAAATAGTATAGCAAACTATTTAGCATGCATATATGTACTTTTTTTTTCAATGGAAGTCATCACCTAGATTACTAGAATTAATGCTACATAGATTTTCCCCTATTATCCGAGATGAATTATGAGAATAAACAAGGTACTCCAATATAAAATTATTCATATTTTGCAAATTACATTATTATACTTAATAGAAAGTAACCCATTGTAAGTCGTATCAATATGTAAGAACCCATTTTACCAACCATATTGCAGTTTCGAAATAAATGTGATAGTTTAAAAACACTCCAATAGGTTTCATTTGCAATAATAAAAAAGGAAATGTTACCGGGTCCAATACCAATTGGTACAAACCTAATAAGAAAAGTACAACATAAGGCTCATTATTTATCCTAAAAACAATCCTTGTTCCTGTATTGATGTCCAGATTTTAATAAAACTCTGTTCTATTTGATGCAACTTGTTTTCAATATGCATATGCATGATGATGGATACAAACTACACATATCAAGCTCGAACGACTAGAAATACATTTTTTTTTTCCAATTTTCCCTTTAGTTTAGTGCTAATTTCCAAAATTTCCTCAAACTTGAATATTTCCAAAATCTCACGAAATAAAATTCTTTATAGCAACTAACAAACTAAGGTATAGATAAAATTTCAAGTTTAATCATGTTGCATATGATATATGCTAAATTGACGAAATTTGACCCCAAAAAAATCGCATAAATTCCAGAAAGGCAAAATTTTCAAAAATCAAGTTTGACATCACTTTGAATTCAATCAGGAATTACAACTATGTGATCTGATTTGAATTCCCTGAAGGTTTATAATATAAATTGACAAAAATTAAGTATCTTGAGTTACTTCTCTACCCATGAGAATTGAATAATCAAGTGAAAGGGAAATACCATTGATCAGGGGAATTATTTTGCCCTACTCCGCCACCATTGGTCGTGCCTCTATCGTGCTCTACCAATCTCTCATCAAGTTCGCCTCGTCTCAACCTTGCTCCAACTTCTTCTCGCTCATTTCACCGTAAGAAAGAGAGTTTTAGTCGGTTCTTTCGAGAAGGAAGAACTGGGGTATGGACGAGAGAGAGAGGAGAAAGCGTCAATGAGTTGGTGGGAGGGAAGACGATTGTACACATTTAAGTTTCCGAAATTTTTATTAAAAAGAATATAAATAAAATAATACGAAAGATTCTGTGTAGAATTTGAAAACTAAAAAAATCACTATTATTGATAAAAAATTTTGGATGTAATTGTTGACAATAGTTAGATTGGTGAAATTAAATTAGCGCTAATTAACGCGTTAAAAAAAAAAATCTGTCCGTTATGGATGATAATGGCAAATTATAGTAATTTTTTCTGAATTTGAACTGGACTGAACTAAAGAAAACCCTGTAACTGGCTATTATCTTCCATAACGGCTAGATTTTTTTTTTAAATGCGTTAATCAGTGCTAATCATGTTTCGCAAATCTGGTTGTTGTCAACAATCACGTCCAGAAAACGTTTTCAACAATCAAAATTTTTCTAGTTTTTAAATTCTACGCAAAACCTTCTCCAAAACCAATATTTTTTTATTGTTATTCTTATTAATAAAAATTTCGGCTTTTAAGTTTGGGTTCAGAAAAAAAAAAATATTGAGCAATGTGCGCTCAACAACTGGGAATACTGTGTTAGTGTTGCACACGTTTATCACGGAAAAGACTTCTAAAACGGAATTGAAATTGGACTCGTTATGATTTAGCTCACGGGGGCATAGAGGTCAAAAGAGACGGGGGAATGAGACGTCGTTTTCATATGGGATATAGACTGGTCAGATGTTATTTCTTCCCAAAGAGATGAAATGACGACAATGCCCCTGATACTGAATCTGGTGCCAAGTCGTGGTCGGTTGGATGGTGGGATGGAATTGGGAGGGCGTGATCGTATGGTTCAACTCGAACCCGAATTGAGACGGACCCGGTCTGGTTTGTTCGGTAGGTCGGCTGTTTAGGTCAGAAACGATGTTGGGTCTCCCTCTTGGATTTGGATTTTGTTCCTCTTTAAAGTAAATAAATGTTAAAGCACCACAAAGTGTCCCAGTTAATTATATAACGTTGCTCTTATATCACATCCATGTGGAAGCTAATAATTTTTTTATTGATATATAATTATAATTTATATATGAAGAGAAAGTCGTACATGAAAAAAAAAATAAAGAAATAGTAACTACAAAAGTTCCAATCTTTTACATACTTTAATATTAATAGTTTCATTTTGAAGGAAGCAGATGTATTATCATTAGGGGCAAAAAAAAGCTTGTAGCTCGAGGCTCGATCGTGATTCGCATTTGGCTCACTCGCTAACAGCTCGTTCGTTATTGGATCGAGATGTTAACGAACCAGCTCACTACTAGTTCAGTCCAGAATTAACGAGTTTGAGTTCGGGCCTAGCTTGCTCGCCAGCTAGCTCATCTAGGCATCAATTGTGAATTTGTATGAATTTGTGTGTATTTTATACTGTCAAACTCGGTCCAGCTCGGTCCAAAAAGGTTTGTAAAATTTATTTTCTTCTTAAAACAAAGTTCAGCCAGACCCAGTGAGCCAGCTCGTCAGCTCGCGAGCTAGCTCGGGCTAGCTTGTCACGAGTTTGAGTTGAGGTTTTAGCTCGGAAGTCCTAGGTCCAGGCTCGGTCCAAAATTAACGAGTTGAGCTAAGACCCAGTTCGACCCGAGCCAACTCATTTACAGCCCTAATTATCATGTATCTAATTTTATTGCAAATAAGCATCAATAACTTTTTTTTTCTATTTTGTAACATAATTCTAGCAGTTACACATCATTCTTATTTTAAATAGTGACTTTTAGAACATGCATTAGAATTAGAAGAAAAAAAAATAGAATTAGAAAATTTTACCAGCTAAGATAGAAAGTTGTTTGTGTATTAAACTATTAATCGTGGGGTGGTGGTCTTATTGAATTGCAATTTTGTCATAGTATCATATAATTGAACGTGCTCATGAGACATCAAACACAAATGAAAATTGGATTGACCTAATGTTTGTGATTGAGATCAAAGAAGAGAGTTTATTTCATTCAACGCGATAATTAATCTTTCAAATCGCATCCTGGGATCTTATCAGAAACTAATACATAAGAAAATCAGAAGTATATTTAGGTTCAAATCTCTCCTTGTCAAATGCGCAAGAAATCAGCGGAGTTGATAATGTAAAACTCGTCCTTCTCCTCTCATCACAAACAAACAGGGTCCTCATCATCTCAAAAGAGTATCTTTTGAGTTAATGTATCTCAGCCGTTTAATTTTAGACGATGCCAATTCAGTCTACGCCTATAACACATGGGCTCTTTAATATTAATGCGGATATAATTCGCATGAATCTTAAAGTGGATCAGACAGCCTAGATGTATTAACTCGAAACATTCTTTTTTGAATTAACACAGAGGATACGAATTCAAACAGTGGGGGTAGTTGGTTAAAGTACTCAATGCCTTGAGGTGATCAGTCCAATAAGAAAACTCCCCATCTCGCACTCCTAACTGTACTACTCTCTTTTTTGTAGTGTTTCATATTTTTTTTTTTTAGATTCCAATTTAAAACTCTAGTTCTAGATTTACATAACAATGCTTGTAATTGAGTGAAAACTTTTGAAAATTTTGCAATAATGTAACTGTCTCTTATTTTTTGTTATTACAATCATGAAATTTTTCTCTAAATCATTTCTGTTAAAATAGTCGACTAAAATTAGCTTAATTTTTTTTTTTCAATCGGGGGTTAAATCATCAGAAAGACAAATAAAGAGGCAAAAGTTGGAGTGTGATTTAAAACATGGATTGTGAGACCATTTCAGCTCTTTAGCTGGTCCAGCTTTTGATTTGATATCGTAGTATTATAAATTTAAATAATCGAGCACTTATATGTATAATTATTCAATTATATATTCGTGGAAAGCATGATATATGATCAATCATTCTTATAATTGGAAAACATAGTTTTTTCTTAAGAGGTTAGTGTTTGCCATTTTCACTGGTCCAAGTTCACAGATAATGTGCAGAAAAGAGCATTGACAACTTGCAATTTTGTAAGGCCATTAAAATATGTTTCGGGAACTTATATTTTCAGAAATTCCAACAACAACTCTTAGTTGGAATATAGTCGACCCTCAAGAATGGCAAACCTTATCAATGGATAATTGTTTTAAGATTTTGACACATTTACGAGTATGTCAATTGGAGATTTTAATTTTTGGATTCTTCCCGCCATCTCTTCCAAATATATTAATTCAGGACTTCCCGTTGACACATTTACGAGTATGTCAACGGCCAGATATGCTCAGGACTTCCCAGAAGACTCCTTAATGGAGAGATATTCAAGAGTCGTTCATAATTTTTTTTCTATATGGGCCAGTCTAAATTTAAGCCCAAATTTCACTTTTCATTTTTTTTTAATTCCTAAACTGCCAGGCAAAAGCTTATCATACATGGAGGAATTCAACAAAGAGAGCAGCTTGGGTCCGATGCCCATCGGACTCAAACTGAGTGCGATGGGTTCTATAACCGTCCGATTTGCTTTAAGATATGTGGGCCTTACTTTAATATCCGTGTGTATTTTCTTTAATATCTGTGCGCACGATTCTTAAAGCGAATCGGACAGTTATAGTATCCATCGGACTCAAATTTGTCCCATTCAACAAATGATGACCTACAAAAAGCCTAGGGAATTCAATACAGAAGTAAAAGGTGCACTAAAGAATGTAGAGAAGATAAACGACGGAAGTCAGTGCATGCTCGAATTGTTGTTGCAATTATTCATCTGGGATCCAGCAATGAATTGTTGCGAGTTTATTATTCCTTTCAAGGAATAAACCTATAAAAACAAATAGAAAGGACAGTCAGGACACAACAATTCATGCCGGCTTACGTAATTTAATGTTTCATATAGATATACAAAAGAATTTTGCAAAAAGTATTTTCAAATGTATACCTGACCAATCAGCTGAGGGGTTCCATAAAAAGACTGATGATGCAAGTTTGAAGCCAGGGGCGGATTTACACATTGTCTGGGATACTAAGCCATCCTATGATTCGAAATTTTTAATCACGTACATTGTATTTTGATTGATTTTTTTTATTTCTATGAAGTTTTTATATAGTTCACCCTCTCATAAAATATTAGGTGTGTGCTTGTAATTTAGTAGTTGAGATTTTATTTTATTCTTGAGAAGTCTTGAGTTCAAATCTCACTAGCTACAAATTAATAATTATGTATTTTAAAATTTAGCTTTTCCTAACTAAATTTTCTAGTTCTGCCCTAAAGCTGTAGGATCCTGCATTTTGAAGCTGAGGGGTTTTTCACGGGTATTCTTGATACACCAGACAGTTCTAAAGTATATAGCAACCAAAAAATTATTTTGTAAAGGTTGCATCTGATTTGCAAGGGCACGTACATCTAAATTGATAAGTATCATACTTTTATGAGAACCCATACCACAAGATCACTTTTTTTTTTCAGATTTAAACAATAGGAAAAGAAGGAAACATACCTGGCTAATCTGATCCAACAGATGGTTTGCATGGCTCAACTCACGATTCATATTTACCAGTACTGACATGCTTACTGGTGCACTTGTGCCGACCATCATTTAATATTTCTATATCTGTATGCTCTTTCTTGTTAATCTCGATTTCCATGATGTGATTTACACACTGTAATTTTGTTCAGGTGTATGATCGAGTCACAGGAGAAGTAATCTGCCATGGGATTACTAAAGTCATAAATGATGGGCATAAGAGTTTCCCAAGTGGTCATACATCTTGTAAGTTACAGTTTTTGGGCATTTATTATTATTTTTTCTCTCCCACTCTTTTTAATTAAGATTTGACAAGGAGTTAAGATTTTTGTCAAATTCGTGAGAAAAGACCAATAGTTTACCATTAAATCTGTGTTAAATTTTTGTTTCATACCTTGTTTTGAATTTGGCTTATATTCTTGAAGAACCGCTACGTTCAGTTGAAGACTCACTGTAGTAACAGTTTGGCCTTCTTCTTGTTGTGTGACGATCGCTGCGGGAGGGTCTAAAGTGTTTTGCAAATGCTTCAGTCATTGTTCCGTGTAGGAAATTGCTTGATAACACACCTCGCATCAAAACTGGAAAGTCGAGATCAAAACATGTTTCCATTTGTTTTAATTCAATTGGGAAGAAAGATTATTATACAATGGAGGCAAATAAGTCAATAAACAGAATAAACCCTAAACCCTAAACCATAATTTTAACAAATGTATGTAGCTTACCAGAAACACGGCCTATAAAAATCTAGCAGAATATTTGCTGATGTTTGAAGAATAAACAAAAATAGTTCTGCAAACGAAAAGAATTTGAAATTGATGATCTTTTATGTAGATGCTTTTGCAGGACTTGGGTTTGTATCGCTATATCTATCTGGCAAGATAAAAGCATTTGATAAGAGGGCCATGTTAGTAAGCTTTGCATTGTGTTTCTTCCTTTACTCGTTGCCTCTCTGGTGGGGATTTCTCGAGTGACTATAGACACCATTGGCAAGATGTCTTTGTCGGAGGTATCCTTGGTTTGTGCTCCTATACCTCTCCCCTCTATCTCTTTCTTGTTTTTGTTTTTTTTTGAGATAATGGCAGAAGCTGCCATCAAGTTTTTTATTGAAATTGTGGAAATTACAATGATAACCTCAGTGCTGAGCATCCTAACATCTAACTAACATGTAAGTATATAAAAAGTTTTCAACAGTATTTTAGCCACTCCTCCATATGGTACACGCTTCTATAGGCAAGTGCCTTGGCCTCTAGTCTTGTATCTCTGAATATAATCTCATTTCTGTTTTTCCATATGTTCCACAACACACATAGGAATCTGGAGATCCATTCTTTGCGTTTCATCTTTCCCCGACTTGCCACCTCGTCCCAAGAGTCCATTACTATCTGACTGATTGAGCTCCCCACTTTCATAATGTTTGTTGTTAGTATTCTAGCTACCTGAAACCACACTTCCACTGCAAAGGTAAGGCTTATTGTTGGAATTTGGTTTACGGCAGCAAGGTAAGGCTTATTGTCAATTCCATAGCAGTACGATCCTTGTGTTGTTTGTACTATCTGAGACGGAAATTGTTGAGAAATTGATGCTATATACTAATTAATTACCTGTGCTATCATACTTCAAACATTTGTCTAGGATTGAAAGACCAAAACATCAGTCTAGAGTGAAACTTTGAAGAGTTAGTTTAGTTAAAGCTCTTATATATATATCCAATTATTTAAAAAAATGTTATGTTTATATTGTGCAATTATGACATTTTAACAGGATTTCTGATTGCTGTATTCTTCTATTTGCAATTCTTTCCTCTGCCTAATCATTCTCAAGGTAATCCATTTTTTTTGTATTATTATTGAATTGTGCGTATAATTCCTTCAATTGATAAACCATAATCTGATGAATTTCTATCTTTTTTCTTTGAAGGTTGGAGACCTTATGCAGACTATGAAATGCTAGAGAAATCAAGAGGTGGGGTTATTCCAACAAATGCAGAAAGGCAGTGTAATGCCACAAGCAATAGTTTGCCTGGAGAAGATAGCAGTACAATTGGGAAATAAATCTGCTGCGATTCTCAAGGAGATCGCAGGACCCTGCTTGTCCATATCCAACGATTAATTTTTTGGAAAGCACGAATCTCTAGATAAATTGATTTTTCTACACGAATCTCAAAAAACATTAATGGTTGGATATGGACAAACAGGGTCCTGCGATTCCTTAAGAATCGCAGCAGATTTATTTCCGTACAATTGATAGATTGGAATCTGGGAGCTAGGATGTCAATCTCTAACTAGCAACCTAGTAATGTTAGAATACTGTAAAGGTTATATACGATAGAGAAATGTATAACCAACTAGGTAGATGTTTAATATAATAAATATGTAGTCGTGTTGCTATTTAGTCTAAAATGCGGAATATAGTTAGATTTGCGATTTCAATGAAAATTTCATGCTGAGATTAAGCTTTGATTGGACCAGCCCCATTAAAATGTCACAAGAAACTCTCCGTAACATTCATGCCATAATTAACAACTCCATCAAACATTTTGGAAACTTCAAATTTTATACTTTATTATTGTATAATATCATCTCTTCAAATCTTTAGTAGATTTAAACTAAAACATGGAAATATTATATTTTATCATTATTTAACAGGACACATGAAAAAAATTAATACACTAATGCAATATATTCAAGTACCACTACAAAATCCAGAACATGACAAAATTCCATACCAAACAACATTACTCAATCATCAAAAGTCCAAATTATGTTTATTCAAGCAGCCTAGTAATCTTAGTTTAATCAGTATATCATAGAGAAATGTATAACTAGGGAGATGCTCAATATCATTAATATGTTTTGTACCTTGGTAGTCGTGTTACTAATTAGTACTCAAAATGCAAAAATTTCAATTCAGTTTGCAATCTCATCGAAAATTTCGTTCTCAGATTTCAGATTTGATACAAGACCCCATCAACATGCTACAAGAAACCCTCCAAAACATTCATGTTATAATTTATATCTCAATGAAACATTTTGGAGACTTTATTATGCTAATTAGTAGATTTAAACTAAACCTTTGGAAATATTATATTTATCATTATTTAACAGGATATCCCAACTCTAGAAAAACAACCTAGAATAGAAAACACAAGAAAATAATAATCCTCACTAATGCGATAAATTTTAGAATAGAAAACAATTCTTTCTTCAACTGTTCTATGAGCTAATAAAGGGCATCATCATGGAAAAACAGAAATAAATTTCATATATTTCTGATTTTTCTACATTTTTCTTTCTGAGAGCATTTTAAAGTTCAGATTCTGAAAATTAAAAAAAAAAAAAACTGTTACTGTACCAGGCTGGTATGGACTGCCTCTCACAAAATCAAACATCTGACATTGCTAGAGGTCTCAGAAAAAATTGAAATTTGCTAGGGTCAAAGCTTACACTCTTAAGAATTTACACGGTGACATATTACTAAAGTTTCACCGTTGATTCCTTTTAAATTTCTTTGAACCATTTGAATTCTTGAAATGATGCCTCTCTCCATCATCTTCCCCATCATCCTCTCTCCTCCTCTTCTTGTTTGTAAAACTCTCCTTTATTTTCTGCAAAATTACAGAAGTGTTAAAAAAATTGCAAAGGGGCAATAATGACTTTCTAAGATTACGAATGATAGTTTTGTACTTATTTCGTACCATCTGTGACATTCTCTTAGCATCAGACACTCGTTCAAGGAGCATAAGCACTTCGGCTTCCTCTCCAGGATACTCCTCAAGCTTCTTGCCTACACCAAAAGAGGGATAGGAAAATTACCGTATGCAAAAACCTTGTACAAGTGGTAATTGAACAACAATGGATATCCAGGATTACTATTAATAGGTGCTAGATTGGCTCGTTATTTGACATTTTTTCACTCATTAGTGATTAATTGAATGTGATTTGCTAAATTGAGGCACAAATATGTTGCCTCTACTTATATACTCAAATCCACCAGAGAAATGTTCATACCAATGAGCTGTTCAATCTGCAAATACCACTCGACCTCGTATTGGTTGACAAGTGCTACCGCAAGCCCAGATCTCCCTGCACGTGCAGTTCTACCAACACGATGTATGTAATCCTGAATTATAACAATAATACTGAAAGTGAAAATATTATATCCACAAAAGACAAAAGCATACGGAAACTAAGCCAGATGTACAGTAGAAAACCAATTCGAGTTAACTATACCATGGGTTAAGGTATAAGAGATTAACATCAAGATTTAAAAACATTAAATTACGAACCTTAGAATTTGTTGGGATATCATAATTGATAACCACATCAACAGAAGGGATATCAAGACCTCTACTTGCAACGTCTGTACATATGAGAATATTGCATTCTCCTGCCTTAAACTTTGTCAAAGCTCCCAACCGCTTGGCCTGTAAAAGAAAATTTCAGCACAAAGTTAGATCTTCAATTATTCAACTGTGAAAACAAAATAATTCAAAGCAGACAAACCTGACTCATCTGACCACTAATGGGGATAGCCTTTAGACCGAGATTTCGTAGTATAAGAGCGAGGATCCTTGTCGCTTCACATGTTCTTGTGAAAACCATGGAGGTACTGCCCGGCATCTCGGTCAAAATATATACCAAATAACAGTCCTGAAAGCAAATAAGAAATATATACATGGTTAGAAAGTTAGAAAACTGACAATTTGACTGTCTGGATCTGTAGATTCCTTGACAACAGCTAAATAGCATTCAAATCTAGAGCCTAATGTTAACTTTTTTTTTATTATAATATCAGCAAAGTTCCAATCAATCTGATACTTTTCCTCGATAATAATGAGAACAAAACAAAATATTTAGTTTAGTTTAACAGGTCTGGGTACTTTTTAACACAGTGCAGACCCAGCCTAAATCAGAACGATTGCCACCAAAGCGAGAGAGAAAACAGTTGGTAAAAGAGAGAACCTTGTATTTAGCAGGAACAAAGCGGAACTGTTGCTTAAGAGTGTCAACTGTAGAGTACTTTGAGGCAGCCTCTATCTGGATTAATATCAAGAGGGAATAAAATCATTAATACAGAAATTAATAGAATAACCTTACAGCTTTAAACAAAGAATTAAATGGATACAAGCCAAATACCGTGAGGTAGAGGCTTGACCTTGACAGGGTTCTGGAGACATGCCCGTTGTAGCTTATTGACCTGAGAAAAAGGAAAGAGAACGATTTTCCAACAAATCAAAATTTAAAATTTAACTGAAAAGTTAACAACAAAACTCAAAGAGAACAAGAAAGCTACCAAGCAATGATCACTTTCTTATCTTCACAAATATTTGCCAAAACAAGAAAGATTAAAAAAAAATTCCAAACAAGAAATTACAAGCAATAGTCACAGGATTTAATATGACCACTAGATGATTAAAAAGTCTGGTTAGCATATAAGACATAATTAAGCTGTCATTATGAAGTCAATTTATCTAAATGGGATGAAAAAGTACATTTACAACATAAAAAGGCCTGTATATCATGATAAATTAATATTGACATGGCCTAAGTAATGGTTTAGGTTATTGATGATTCTTGTAATTTTGCACGTCTTCAATGATATTTTATGTTTTCTGGGGCACACTTGATATTTACGAGGCTTTACAGGAAATTAGATAAATTCAACCAAAAAGAAATAAAATCACAAAAAAAAATAACTTTTTGGTGAAATTACCTTGTTAGTCATAGTAGCAGAAAATAGATACGTTCTTCTCTCCTTGGGAATAGCCTTGAGTATATCATCAATGGCTTTCTCAAAGTCCATGTTTAGCAACCTATCGGCCTCGTCCAACACCTATTCATATCACAAGAAGAGTAAAATATCAATGATTTTACTAAGTTGAAGACAATTGTTCACATTCCTACAGCTGATATTCATCAAGAAACATAGAAGATGTTAAAAATCAAATTCAATTTTTACTACAATTTGCTTCGCTATATACAAACAGGTAAAAGAGACTTTACCAAGTATTTTAATGTCCGAAGGCTAAAACCTTTTGTGTTTGTCAGATGATCCAGAAGACGACCGGGTGTAGCCACCTAAAAACAAAAGGAAATAATATCAAATTGTTTGTGCAAACATGTTATTCTGCATTACAATAAAATTGTAATCTTCTTGTAAGAAACCTAAAAAAGGGTCAATAGCTACCACTATATGTGGCCGCTTTCCAAGTGATAAGGCTTGCTGCACCATATCCACTCCACCAACAAGCTAAAGTTGATTAGAAACAAAAAAAAAACGTTAGTTTCGGTTAGGTTTTGTCGGGGGAAAACAACCGCATCAGTAGCTTACTATAATTACTAAAACAACAAACAGAAATAGATTGTTTTCTTCTAAAAAAAGAAGAAGAAAAAATGAGAGAAAAATAACAATTACTCACAACAGAGCACTTGACTCCAATTCCTGATCCCAGAGCCTCAAACTGCTCGCCAATTTGAATTGCCAATTCCCTATATTAAACAAGAAAAGAGAGTACAGTTTTAGTAAGAAACTAATAATTGAAATAACAAATTAAAAACATCAAGTGAGACAAACCTAGTGGGAGAAAGCACGCAGGCAAAAAACGGACTCTTATGTTCAAGTAAAGACTGGAGAATTGGAAGTGCAAAAGCACCAGTCTTCCCTGAGCCAGTCTGTGCTAGACCAATTAAGTCTTTTCCTGATTAAATAATAAAAAAAAGATGAACAAAAGCTGTTTATACCAAGTCCATATGCTTAAAGTGGTAGATCACACCCCAATTATTCCTTGAATACAAATTTCATTGAACCATCCTGAATTGTGCAAATATACATTAACTGAGGCGCAAGTTAGAATGCACAATTAAAAACACAAATAAACAAGTTAAAAAATAACCATGAGGCCAGGAAGATAGGTTGGTATATGCAAGTTGCAAGTATCATTGAGACCACCAATCATATTTGTATATGAGAATGGTTCCATCAAAATGTGGGAATATCAAGATTGAGCACTAATCAGGGCAAAACGGGGGTCAATTTTTTGCATTTATTCAGAAATAAGGTATAAATGATACTTAATTACATAACTAAAAAACAGCGTAACCAATTTCAAAGTCTCAAATCACGGGGGGCAAATATTATTCCAATTGAATGTGGCACCAAACAATAACTATTATAAAATACTCGTCGATGTGAAAATAGTTTACCTTCAAGCGCATAAGGGATTGCCTCAGCCTGGATTTTGGAAGGATTCTTCCAGTTCAAGCTCTCACATGCCTCTACCAGCTCTACGCATACCCCAAGCTCAGAAAATGTCTTCTCCTCCTTCTCCTTCACTAGATCCTCCGCCATGGGTTCTGAAGCTCAGTAAGAGAGTGAGAGGGAGAGGGAGAGAGAAGGAGGCAAAGATACAAGAAAAGGTATAAAATCCTAAACGAAAGAAAGAGAGACGGAGATTAGAGTAGAATAGAGGCACGCAGAGCGGTTGAGAGACGAGGGTTTATGGAGAACTCAACGAAAAGCGCCGATGGGGAAAGGGTTTATGGGCTATTTCTGACCTCTGAAATTGCGTGAAGTTCGCAATAGGAAGAATAAGATAGCTTCCTAATATGTGTTCGTATTTAGATTGCTTCCTAAATTTCTCGGTTATTACCGAAAGTATTATAATTTGACGTGTGCTTGCATTATTCCGAATTCCGATCAAGAAACCACTTGAGTTCATCAGATCCACCCGTTTTAGATCATACAAAAGCATAATTCTATATCAGAGACCTCAAAACATCAATAATAGCATATACGAACCTAATATGAATCCCACAGAAACCTGACTCAACCGTGATTTTTATTAATATTCAACTTTAAAAAGAAAATTTCAAATATTCTTAGAGGAGCTAGAAAGTTATAAAAGTATCAAACTGGTGCCGGTTCCTAATTTTTATTAGAAACCGACCAATAATTGACCGGTTTTAACTTTTAATTAGAAAATGTGATAATTTATTTATTTTTTGTATTATAATATTATTAGAAAGAATATTATATAATTTAGATCATACAAAAGAATAATTCTATATCAGAGACCTCAAAACATCAATAATAGCATATACGAACCTAATATGAATCTCACAGAAACTTGACTCAACCGTGATTTTTATTAATATTCAACGTTAAAAAAAAAATTTCAAATATTTTCAGAGGAGCTAGAAAGTTATAAAAGTACCAAACCGGTGCCGACTCCTAATTTTTATTAGAAACCGACCAATAATTAACCGGTTTTAACTTTTAATTAGAAATTTTGATAATTTATTTATTTTTAAAATTAGATAGAATACTATATAATTTGATTTATTAGAAAGACTGCAACAAATAATCCGGATCAATATTTTTCAGATAAAATGAAAACTAAAGAAATTATACTATCTGTTTCTTCAATAGAAAAATTATCAACTTTTTTAAAATTTATAGTACTATACATTCAACATTATTTCATTATATATTTTAAGCACAGTAGTACTATAATAAATTAACATTTATCCACCAGAATATAAAAATTCAGGTATAGTTAAATGTTTTTATTTATTTATATGAAATCAAAATCAATGACTTCCCTAATTAACAGATTACATTCATAAGGTTCTTTAACCTACAAATACAACACACGAAGGAAATAAAATATAAATTAGATTTCGTAGACAGCTATATGAAAACCTGTTTTTGACATTTGTCCAATATATTATTCTTTTGCAATCTGGTGATCCACTTGTATTATTATTTAGAACACAACTCGTTTGGACTTTGGACAAATATTCAAAAAAGTTTTCATAATGATGGTTCCAAGAATCCTTTGTATAATGATAAAATTTGCCACATGGAATACTTCAATAACAATGGTCGGGGTCATCCGCGAAAATATCCTAATATCATCATTTCGTGAAAGAAACAGGAAATTGAAAAAATATATATATAGAGGAGGGATCCGATTACACAATTTTGAGTTACCACAAAGTTACAACAATAGCTTTTTTTATTTTCAAAGTCCAAATCGTCGATCCAAACCGTTCAACATGATTATCTAAATAAAATGTGCTTTCATATCAAATTTTATATTTTTTTTTAATTTTTTTACTATTTATTAGATATTTTACAAAAAACTGTGGGCAAATAAGTTTGACCCGTCCTTTCAAAGTGCGTATCCTCTGAGATATCTCAATTTTTGCGTGACCGACGTGTCCGATGTCGATTCGAGGAAACGTAGGGGCCAGTATTATTTGAGCTTTGAAATTCGTGTAGAACGTATTTAAACGATTGAGATATTCCAAAAAGTCACGCAAATTTTGAGATATCTCAGAGGTTGCGAATTCCTTTCATCTCTGACGGTTGGTTTTGAATTCAGAGTAGGTCCGATTCCCATTGGGCCTACTTTCGTTCGATGGGTGAAATGACCATTCGATTACAATCCGTGCATGTTTGTTTTAATTTCCGTGCGCACCAATCTCAATGCTAATCGTACGGTTCTAGAGCTAAGTGAGCATAGAAGTAAGTCCGATGCCCATCGGACCTACTCCTATCTTGTTTTTGAATACCAGTACAGAGAGTAGGAATTCTATAATCATTTGTCACGATCCTTGAAATCGTGGGTCAATTTCGACCCGTTTTCATGTCGGGAAGGAGAAGACGGAAGCGCGGTCCGTTTGGGTAGGGTAGGCATATTGACACAACAGACATTTATATTAACATAACATCTTTAATAAAATTTAATGTAGAGACAATTTTGACCTTCTTTAAATGCTTTGCTAATTACCAATCTTTCTATAATGTAATTAATATCTTGATCATGTATTAAATTATTTGATTTCTATAATTGCTAGATTTTTATTTCCATTTTTATTACCATATTTTTCATTTTTTATTATTTGATCATGTATTAAATTATCTTGGTCAGCAGCATTACTGGAGAAAATTAATTAATGAGCTATCATCAATTTGGATGGACTTTTTTTCAATATGATATTGAGAATTTTTAGAATATTTTATAAATTTAAGTTTAATGCAAACAATTTATTAGTTTTAGCATGCATGATTGATGTAATTTTTTTATTGTGGTGTTTTGTTGTACTTTTAATTTATTATTTTAATCATAAGTTGAATGTTAACATTAATCATAATAATTTAAATTCAATATGTTTTTAAATTAGTAATCATGTTGTTTTTTAGTGATTTTTTGCGTAAAAAAATGGAGAAATGTTAAGTGACAAAACAATTTTTTTTATAGTAGATTGTGAAAAAAAATTGTGAAGTTGGATAAAATAAATCAATATACATAATGATGATAGATTTTAAAAATATAATATAATCATTCACTGTTGTAGTTCTCTTGAAAAAATCTGAAATATTCAATTAATGAAAACAAATAAAGAATGTTTATTATATTAATCTAACTTCTAAGGAAATAAATCATATAATAGCATCAGATAAACAAATTTTGATCAAATATAACTTTTAAGGAAAAAATAATGGCGTAATAGAGGAAGAGAGAATAGAAATCAATTAACGAAGGACAAAATTATCTATATTATAAAATATATTGATAATGTTGTGTTAATAAAAAAATTTGTTGTTTTAATATCATCACCCGTTTGGGCAGGCGCTCAGGCAGCAGAGATAAAATAAAGCTGCAGTTGGGACCCTCAATTATTAATGAACTGCCTAAGCCCGTTAAAGGAGACCTTCACTGTCAGGTGGGGCCCTCTACTTCAGAACTGGAGTGCAGTGGAGGCGATCTCTTGTAGGCCATCTCAGCCAGAGACGCTGATTTGTTAAGGACATCAATTAGAATAATTTAGTAAACCAATTCTTGTAGTTTCTGATTGGTTAGAATCTCCTATGAGCAGAGAAGATGTCTGTAGTTTCAATTAGACAATTATTGAGAAAATTTGAGAGTTCTGGCTACCGTTGGCCTTTGTGCCGATATCTCCATTTTCCATTGAATTTCAATAAAATTGTTTGATTTATTTCTGTTCGTGTTCAATTCACGTTGTTCTAAGCACCGTCAGATCTAGGATCTGACATCACTTAAGATTAAATTGTTTGGTCGAATTGAAATTCATTTGAAAAATTTGAGGACTAAGGGGAATGAAGTCCGTTGCTGAACGCTGATCAGTATGTAAGTTTTTTCTTAATTGATGATTTGAGTATATTTAATTCGGGAATTCATAAATATCCTTCTAGTTAACGTCAAATTATGATTCAGAACTATTTGTTTTTTTTTTTTTTCCCATTGCAAATAGAAGGAAAAAAAAACCAGAAATTTAATGGGGAAAAGGACCTGGTTTCTTGGATCCTGTTTCGCACTGTCAGATTATTTTTTTCCTGATTCATGCATACAGGCTAATTTTTGATAGATTTTGACAGCATGAACTAGGTAAAATTAATTGAAGAGATTCTAAACTAACTCAAAACATCCCCCACCCCAAAATTTTTAATTAGATTCTATCAGAAAAAAATTTGCTCTGAATAATGCATAATTTACACTACAGGAATTTTAAAGATGACAATGACCATTTTTTTTTGTGTGGAAACAACTATATTTTGAAGTCTTCAGTTAACCTTTATCATATTGCATGCTGTCCATTGGTTATTGCAAATCAAATAATGCATAGTTATCAAGGGAACATGTAGTATGATTGTCTGAAAGAGTTTTCTCATTTTTCTTCTGACATGACTCCAACTGTTAAAAGTTGCAGTTCGTACTTTTATTTCAGGGAAAGGAAGGAGGGGGGGGGGGGGGGGGGGGGGGGTGGTCTTTTATTCTTTTTTTTTATTTATTTACAAGTACTTAATGTTGCTATTTGTTCTTTGCACTTGAACTTTTCCATTATTCTTATAATATAACCTCCACCATAACACCTTCCTAGTTTTAATTAATTAATGATTTTGCAAGCATGATATTAAAATTTATCTATAATTAGTTTTGTCTTCTATTGTACAATTTTGGTAACAAGAAATCTATTAGTTCTGTGTGATTTATTGTTGTAAATTGTATAGGATTACTCTTTAAGTAGGCGCAAATAGGTTAGTAGAAACCCATGAAAGGTTTAAGTCGATTCCAGTTGGTACATATCCAATCGCAGTCACTCAATTGCAATTTTTTTTTCATCCCTGCACTACAGTATTCGCACTGTACATTAAAGAAATGATGTACTATGGCTCCCACTAATTACATGATCCTCTCTTTTTGGATCTCCACACTCGTCACGCGTCAAGCTTGATAGGTATAAATACTTGCGAGATAAGAAATTGATACTTATAAAATAAAATATTGATACTTGTGTGCATCACTTGATATGATCACTCCATTTTTCAGATTAAATAGTGGAGGACCCCGCATTCCTGCATCAACCTACTCCAATGATCTCTTTGTCAACCTTCCTCTAACAAACATAATTGAACACATAGGTTTAAATACTTCAGTGCATAGGTATAAATACTTGCAATACTTGATATTAATACTGTCAGATGTTATCCAATGTCATATGTAAAAAATACTTGCAAGTGTAGATATAAATACTTGTGTGACGACGAGCTCAAAAGAACGTCATCATGGATCTCATTTGAAAGATAAAATTGCGTAGAAGACATTCATAGTTTTAGATTTGCAAAATTCCTTACAGATCGTCAGAAATATGGATGAGATTGAACGGAAAAAAAAATCCACATCTAAAAATGTGTATGGTTCCCCATCTAGTTTGAGTGGTCCCTCATATTCATTTATGGTGCGGGTACGTTTTAGAAATTTAGTCAGGGAAACAATTATTTACATAAAAATTGTTCATCTCATAGATATTAAATTCAATCCTTGAGTTTTTAGGTTCTCCCAAATTATTATGGTAATTATGGTAGTTACAGTGCAGATACTGTAGCGCGGGTTACCAATATTAGCTTCCAACATTCTAATGGTAATTTATTTCCTAACATGAAATTTTCAATTTTCATTTTTTAATGCACTGATCCCAATTTACCTGAATCTTTTTTTTATTCATAATGGTCTTCTCTGATTTTATATTGACAGAACAATATGAGAGACTATCAATCCCATGGTACCACCTTGGCAAGAAAGCATTTGCTTGATTGGTTAATTCTCATTTTTCTAATCGCTATGCTGAGTTTATTAATCACCAGGCCTCCATTTTACCGATTTGTTGGAAAATATATGATGAATGATCTCAAATACCCACATAAACCTAACACCATTCCAACATGGGCTATTCCAGTACGTTTTTTTTTTTTACAGAAAATTTATTAGTTTGTAAATGATGCTCTTAATACAATTTTTGCAAATTGATTTGCTCATCTGATAGGTAATTTCGGTCTTATGTCCTGTTGTAATCTTCCTTGGCTTCTTTGTTTGTAAAAGGGATGTCTATGATCTCCATCATTCAATACTAGGTGAGCACATTACTTTCACTATACTTTTTTTATTTAATATTGTAGAATTATTTATTGCTAATTTTTCAAGTACCAGGCCTTCTTTTTTCTGTTATCATAACTGGAGTAATAACTGATTCAATGAAAAATGTTGTTGGTCGACCAAGGCCAGATTTCTTCTGGCGGTGCTTCCCCGATGGTAAAGAGGTACCTCTCTAAAATCCATCAATATATTATATTATATATCTGTATACTGTATGCTATTCTTGCTTGTTAATTCCAGATTTTGACTATGCAATTTACACACTGTGTTATTTTTTTTAGTTGTTCGATCAAGTGACAGGAGAAGTAAACTGCCATGGGATTACTAAAGTCATAATTGATGGACATAAGAGTTTCCCAAGTGGTCATACATCTTGTAAGTTACAGTTTTCAGAAATTTAATATTTTTATTTTTTTTCTCCCGATCTTTCTAATTAGGATTCGATTATCAGATTTTTGTCAATTTTGTGAATAATGACCAACAATTTATCACTAAAATTAAACCATTATTTAAAGGTCGAGTAAAAGAAACATCATGCAGGTAGTACATTGTTTTGAAGTTGGCTCAAAATTGTGCATCATAACACACCTCACAACAAAACTGGAAAACAGAGATAAAAACATATTTCCAGTGGTTTTAATACAATTGGGAAGAATATTAATTTGTATAATGGAGTCAAATAAGTCAATTATGTGGATTATTAATTTATTATGCTTTTTTCCTTTTATAATTTTAAAAATTAGAGAATACCTGCTTAAGTTGAAGAATAAAAAAAAATCTGGAAATGAAAAGAATATTTTTTTTTGAGGAAGAAACTGGGGTCACGCCCTCATTTTCATTGATAAGTAGAAAACACAAGTTACATGAGAATTGTAACATAAAAAGGAAAATAAAAGGTAAAAGCTATCCAAAAAAAAAAGAAAAACAATGAAGAAAGATCAATATTGAAAGATTAGAAATCCGGCAGTAGGCTTCATGGTACCAGTTGCTGCCTGTGCTGTCCTAGCTGGAATTCGTACCAGTATTGAGTTGAATGACCTACTCCCGCATTATACTGATGCTGCACTGTTCCAGAATTTCCTGTACCAGTTGTTGTACCGTTTTGCAGTTTCCTCTGAATATGCTGCCGCATCTTTTGCGCCATATCACGAATTGAGTTATCAGTATTATTCCTCTGCATCTTTTTGTGTGGTCTTTGTGTACCAGTGCTCTAATGGTCTGTACCGGTATGATTTTCTATGTAGATGCTTTTGCAGGACTGGGGTTTGTATCACTATATCTGTCTGGCAAGATTAAAGCATTTGACCGAAGGGGACATGTTGGCAAGCTTTGCATTGTGTTTCTTCCTTTACTCATTGCCTCTATGGTGGGGATTTCTCGAGTGAGTGATTATAGGCACCATTGGCAAGATGTCTTTGTGGGAGGTATCCTTGGTTTGTGTTTCTATACCTTTCTCTCTCTTTACCAAAGAAAGGCTTATTGTCAACTGCGGAGAAGTGTGTATTTTTTTTTTTTTTTTGAGAAAGGTTCCTATTACCTGTGCCCATTTGTTGAGGATTTAATGACCCAAAAATCTGTCTAGAGTGAAACTTTCTAGAGTTAGTTTAGTTAGAGCTTTATATAAACTAGCAATTTATCCAATTATTAAATTTTTTATTTATGTTTATATTGTGCAATGGGACATTTTAACAGGACTTCTAGTTGCTGTATTATGCTATTTGCAATTCTTTCCTCTGCCTAATCATTCTCAAGGTATTCCATTTTTAGTAGAAAGAGCGTATCAAAAACTCATAAGATATTGGTGTTTTCATCAACTGATAAAACCATAATATGATGAATTTCAATTTTTATTTTATTTGAAGGTTTGATGACATATGCATACTATGAAATGCTAGAGAAATTAAGAGGTGGGGTTAATCCAACAAATGCAGAAAGCCTAGGTAATGCATTGCCTAGAGAAGATAGCAGTGAAATTGATGGATTGGAATCTGGGAGGATGTCAATCTCTAACTAGCAGCCACTAATCTTTAATATAGTTAGAATACTGCAAGATTATATATCATAGAGAAATGTATAATTAACTAGAGAGATGTTTAATATCATTAATGAGTCCAGTTAGTATAACATCGATGTCATATGACATCAACTCCAAATTCTATTAGATAGAATTCAAACGACTAATCTAAACCGTTCAAACCCATTTATTTTTTCGAGTTATTTTAGCATCAAGTAAGCCGTCAAAAATATTGAAAAATGAATACATTAAATTTACTTAAAAACTCCCACATTTAACTGCTTAACTTGATACTAAATACATTGGAAAAAATATAAATTTTGCATTTAAATGCACAACTAATAAAGTAGATCAGTTTGAATGATTTGAACAGTTTGAATAAACCATTTGAAGTTCATTCAATAAGTTTTGGAATTGGTATTAGTGTTATATAGGCCATTTGAAGTTCATTCAATAAATTTTGAAGTTGGTGTCATATAGACTGAAATAACTTTATTAATATGTAGTACTAGCCAAACTTATCATTAATATGCTCTGTACCTTGGTAGTCGTTGCTAATTAGTACTCAAAATGCTAAAATATGAATTTAGATTTGCAATCTCAACTAAAATATTCATTCTCAGATTTCAGATCCCGCATATTAACAACCCTACTACCAGAGAACTCCGCATAACATTGATATCAAAAATAAAATCTCAATGAAACATTTTGTAGACTTAAATCTTTTAGTAGATTTGAAAATTTTGGAAATGTTATATATTTTATCATTATTTAACAGGATTCTTTTTGGTCCAACTGAAACCGATCCAAACTTCTATTTCCACATCTATACAAATAACTTTAGAAAACACAGGAAAAAATTAATCCACACTACTGCTATATAATTTAGTTAACTTGCCGTAAAAAATATCATAAACGATTCCACTAGATCAATGAAGAGAGCAGATATGAAATGCAGAATTTAGTAAGCTCTTTGTAGCAACACAAGCTTTTGAGTATTGGTAATATCACTACAAAATCCAACATGACAAAATTCCATACCAAATAACATTACTCATTCATCAAAACTCCAGACAGTAAACCTGAACATAAACAAAAGTCCTAAATTATAGAAAAAAAAATCCCTAAATCAGGAAAGAGACACAGTTGATCTAATCGACCTCCTGGAGAGAGGGAGTGGCGGCAACATCCTCAGCTGTGAACTTACCCTTTGCCTTGTCAGCAGCACGGCCACGGGCCTTACGATCAAGTAGCGCCTTCCGATCCTTGTCCAGCTTGAGCTTGGTGATGACACACTTGGATGGGCAGATGCCTACGTTAACGGTCGACCCGTTCACCTTCTCGCGGGTGATGCGCTCCACATGGATCACCCACTTCTTGCGGTACACCTGATATTTGTTGTCATAAAGTGGCATTAGTGTCACTTAAACCCACAATATTATTATCATATAACCAGCTAGCACTCAAATATCACTTGTGTTCATGCAATGTAATCAAGCAACTAAAATTCCAATGTCTGAGAATTGAGATGAGACGGATAATAGGATAATTTTAGTTCAGAAATGAAACTACACAAACAAATGGTCCTTAATAAAACAACTTATCAACAATACTGCTCATCGAACTGTTTGGACATTTACAGTGAGTAGCAACATTTGTTGATTTGATCATATAAAGAACTGCTTCAGGATTGAGACACCTTGGTCTTAAATTGAATCATTTCATAATTTCATACATGATTTCTCAAGGGATCAGTTTACAGAATAGGACAGTTACAAGCTTCTACAGCACAGTGGGCTGTGAACAATGTCTTTCAAAACCCACACTAACCATCAGAAAATCAAAATTATTCTAGTCCATAATAAACACAATAATAAACCACCTTTGCAACAGAGTTCAACATTTGATTAGCTTAAAGGAGATTCCTAATGTTTTTAAAAAGGCCAATCTTCCCTTAACACTAACAGAAGCTCTGATCTCACAACCGACTATGACAATAAACCAGAATAAGTACTAAGTCTGTCATTTAATCTAAAAAGACTAAATATAGTGACCAGCAAAAAATATCTACGACTTACCATTAGACCAAAATGCTATCGATTCCATTAAAAACCTTATTCGAGATTAAGAAAGATATAACTTACTCACCAAGTAGATACAGATCAATAAAACATTTCAGATCGTTCATTTGATCTATCATATTGAAAAACTACATCCAACAACCAGTAAAACCGATCACCTTATTAGTAACATTATTCAGGAACCTAAAACACAAATAGATAAAGAAAATCTGAAGAACAATGCACAAACCTGAACGATTTTACCCTCGCGCCCCTTGAAGGTGCCTCTGACAACCTGGACCTCATCATCTTTGCGCACGGGCACAGATCTGACATTGTACTTGTTGCGCAGCTCGGCGGAGAGCGGTGCGCTCATTAGCACACGCCGCACGCTCGACGGAGCCGTGAAGTGAGCCTTGCGGCTCTTGCGACGGGAGCTCGAGACGCGCGGGTTGTACTTCATCTCGACTGAGTTCGAGGGTAGAGGAGGCGGTGCGAAAGGGTGAAATGGCGGCTATGCTATGAAATGGCGGTATAAATGGGACTAGGGTTTCGTTCTACTAAAATTTGGGCCGTCTGATATGGGCTTTACTAAAATGGAATTAAATGGGCCGTCTGATATGGGCTTTAGTAAAGAATTATGAGATCATTATTTGTTAAGTTTTCGGGCAATGCTAAACCAAATTTGGACTGCAGGTTTTATAGAATAATGATTACATGTTTAAATATTTATTTATGGTTCAACTGATTAATGTGATTGTATGTTTCAATATATCAGTTCATATAAAAATAAAAATCTAGAAGGCTTTGATCAGATTTTTTTAATATAATCTGATGAAAATGACATTCTAGATTCGTTTACGATCGCTAAATAAATAAATAAAATGCAACTTAAAAGAAGTGAATTGAGTGAAAAGATTATTGGAGCATGCATTGACAATCATATTTATTTAACTCGTGAAAAATAATATAGTTATAAAAAATAAAAAATCAGATAGTTAATATAGTTTAAATATATTGTTTAGAAATTTGGTAGCACATGAAAATCATTTAGTTAGCAATCAAATCTCATTAAATTTATAACATTCTTTTTTTTTTACATAAATATAAAAGATGAGAGTTCAAATGCCTCCATTTTTTGTGCCTCCATTGTGCCTCTATTTTTAAAAATTTTAATAGCTCAAAATCTAAAATTTAAAAGTCAAAATAAAACCGTTAGATGTGATCTATGTTATTTTTTCTATGTGCTCATAAAAAACTATCACATTTCAATTTTGTTTATATGTTAATCAATAAGTTGATAAATCAACATATCTAAATTATCCACATTAGTATATTTTTTACAAGTTCTTGATGACGATCAAAATAAAGGTGGAATGTCATAATTTTTTATACGTGCATAGATAAAATGATGTAGATCATATCCAACGATTTTATTTTTATTTTTAAGTTTTAGATTTTAAGCTATTAAAGTTTTTAAAAATAGAAGCACAGTGGAGGCACAAAAAATAGAGGCATTTGAACCCTCCTCTATATATATTAAGAGGAGGGTTCAAAACTTCAAATGCACCATGGTTTTGTACTCCAATTATGCTCCACATCTTTATCTCTATTTTTAAAATCCGAACATTCGATCCAAACCGCTCAAAATAATTATTACAATAAAATATGCTTGGAGACCGAATTTTACATTTTTTAGAATTTATTTACCATTTATTTTTGTAGGTACAATATCGATTTTTTGGATGGTCTGGGATCTCCTGAAAACTAAGATTTTGTACCTACCAAAAAAATAGTAAACAAATTCTAAAAAATGTAAAATTTGGTCTCCAAGCATATTTTATTGTAATAATTATTTTGAACGGTTCGGATCGACTGTTTGAATTTTAAAAATAGAGATAAAGACGTGGAGCATAATTGGAGCACAAAACCATGGTGCATTTGAACCCTCCTCATATATATATAATATATATAATTTTTCTTTTATAATTACCCGATCAGATAACGGGTACGAATAGGCTTTACCTGTACCCGATAAGTTTACAAAAAAAAAATATTATCCATACCTGTCTTATTGGATATGGTACGGGTCGAATAAACGGGTAAAAAGGTGCCATTGACACCCCTACACACAACAAAGGCATGTACGTATCATGTATTTGGTTTCTGTTAATGATATTTCTACTTAATCATGCATTTTTTATATACAAGTACAACATGAATGATATGTTGATTTGTTATATTAATTCCTAGATGCATGTAAATAAAGGTGTTAAAGACGAGATAAATTAGTCAAATCTCAAAGCTGTATGTATGAATAACTTGGTCGTTTTATTAATATTAAATGTGTGTGTGGAAATGATTGAAACGAAATTGATCTGGAAATGAATTTATTGCAAATACGATTTGTTTATATATTGATTGTTACGGCCATTGTTGATTGGTATTTTCCCGTTATTTTATCATGGGACATCCAAGGCACCCAAGGAGATGTAAATTCTCTTTCAAATTCCAAGGTAATATTTCTCAGCCAAATGTTCTTTTTTTTAGTAAAATTGAAAACAAGTTAAGATCCATGAATTTTAATTTTGGGCAAACGTTTTTTTAAATTTTCCTCTAATATATATTGTAATCTACAATTATTTCATATTATTTATTATCATTATAGTTCAACACATGAATGAATAGTTTTTTCGATATGCATTTTGCAGCTATAAATCTATTTTTTTCGCACTCGATCCATGTTTTTGACGGTGTTCCTTTTTTATGATTTTGATGATATTTGTTGTTTAATGACACAAAACATTATTGTCAAAATAGGCCGAATAGATTCTACCACGTCCAATAAAACTTTCTTCACCTTTTATTTCTAAATTTAACAAGTAAAATACATGGCTAAGCAAATGCGAATTCAACTTATTGATTTGTTGAGTTTTTCTTGCAGAAAATGAAATTCTCAGTAGCGTTTTCTATAAGTTCTACAGATAAGTTCGAGAATAGAGGCGAGATGGCGCTAGAGTTTTGAAGAAAAAGTAACGACTATTATATTAAGCCAAAATATAAATGGGATGACTATGATTTGACATTTCAAGAGATCAATTTTACTAAAATACCTCTGAGCTTGTTGTTTGAGTTTATTAGATATTAATATCTTGGAAAAACATAACGCACGGGTTGTACTTCATCTCGACCGAGTTCGAGGGTAGAGGAGGCGACTTGCGGTTTTGTGCGAAAGGGTAAAATGGCGGCTGCGAAATGCCGGGTATAAATGGGACTATGGTTTGCTAATAGACATCGTTTTTACCAAATTATTCCTGGGCTCCTGGGCTACAAACAAAATGAAATGGGCCGAAAGTGTGATCGCTAAAAATGACGTTCATTATTCGTTTAAGATCGCTAAAATAAATAAATAAATGCAACTGAAAAGAAATTAATTGAATGAAAAGATTATTGGGGCATGCATTTACAATTATATTTATTTAACTTGTGAAAAATAATATAGTTATCAAAAATAAAAAATCAGATAGTTAATATAGTTTAGATATATTGTTTGGAAATTTGGTAGCCCATGAAAATCGTTTAGTTAGCAATCAAATTTCATCAAAATTATAACATTCTTTTTTTTTACATAAATATAAAAATATATTTCAGATTGAAATTTTATATAACATTACTCCTCATTCTAAAAATATTACAAAATATTCTTCGATTTTTATGTTTATTTAATAAAAAATTATAAAAAATACTTAATACTCGTAATAATTATAAAATTACATTTCATCCTACTAAATATTTTGGCTCCGCTCTGGCAAGACACACAACAAAAGCATATATGTACGCATCATGTATTTGGTTTCTGTCAATGATATTTCTACTTAATCATGCATTTTTTATATACAAGTACAACATTAATGATATCTTGTTTGTTCTATTAATTCCTAGATGCATGTAAAGCCATAAGGTGTTAAAGACGAGATAAATTAGTCAAAATCTCAAAGCTGTATATATGAATAACTTGGTCTTTTTATTAATATTAAATGTGTGTGTGGAAATGATTCAAACAAAATTGATCTGGAAATGAATTTATTGCAAATACTATTTGTTTATCTATTGATAGTTACGGCCATTGTTGCTTGGTATTTTGTTAATTTTATCATGGGAACCAAGGCACCCAAGGAGATGTAAATTCTCTTTGAAATTCCAAGGTAATATTTCTCAGCCAAATGTTCTTTTTTTTAGTAAAATTGAAAACAAGTTAAGATCCATGAATTTTAATTTTGGGCAAACGTTTTTTAAAATTTTCCTCTAATATATATTGTAATCTACAATTATTTCATATTATTTCATTATCATTATAGTTCAACACATGAATGAATAGTTCTTTTGATATGCATTTTGCAGCCATAAATCTATTTTTTTCGCACTCGATCCATGTTTTTGACGGTGTTCCTTTTCTATGATTTTGATGATATTTGTTGTTTAATGCCACAAAGCATTATTGTCAAAATAGGCCGAATAGATTCTACCACGTCCAATAAAAATTTCTTCAACTTTTATTTCTAAATTTAACAAGTAAAATACATGGCTAAGCAAATGCGAATTCAACTTATTGATTTGTTGAGTTTTTCTTGCAGAAAATGAAATTCTCAGTAGCATTTTTTATAAGTTCTACTGATAAGTTTGAGAATAGAGGTGAGATGGCGCTAGAGTTTTGAAGAAAAAGTGATGACTATTATATGAAGCCAAAATATAAATGGGACGACTATGGTTTGACATTTTGAGAGATCAATTTTACTAAAATACTTCTGGACTTGTTGTTTGAGTTTATTGGATCTGGTCTTTAAAATATGTACACTAAGAATCTCTGATAAGATGAGTTTAATTCAGGAGAAAGTTCGTTCATAGTTTGACGACTAATTTGAGTCTTAGTAAAAAAACAGAAATACATTCCATCATAGTTTCCTGATATATTGTGCAACTTTTTTGTTTTCATTGTTTTTTTTAATAAAATTGTAAAATGTGTCAAGTAAACAAATCAGATTTCAATATAAAGCATGAATGTTTGTCCAATTTACAACATCACTTCGTTTTGAGAAATAATCACTAGAAGCTATATGCTTATTAATTTGTATATCAAACCATCTATAGCTTCTGGTGAGTAAAGTTTTGACTAATTTTGTATATCAAACCATCTATTAATGATTTGATATGTAATTTTTCAATCTTTGTTTAATTGATCTAAAATTAATATTATAGTATTGTTGAAAAGTTCCATTGTACTGAATTCTATTTTTTTAATTGATCTCATCAAGCCAATTATATAATAACTTGTTCCAAAACCGCGTATATAATTTATCAATGATTTGTCTAATTGATTTGTTCAACGATTTGTTTAATTGATCTTATCAAGCCAATTATATAATAACTCGTTCCAAAACCACGTATATAGTGTACACGAGCTCTGTTTTTTTTTTTTTTACATAGAGACACATATTTAATTCTCATAAAAAATACCTTAAAAAATACCAGAATGTACTGAATTCTTTAATAAAACAATAATAATAATACAAAAAGAGAAACGTAGACCTTAAAATTAAATATTATGTCAAATATCCTACATATCTTGAGCTTGGAACCTTGGCCGTTTAAACTAGACTCAAGTACCTTTAAATTCACATGTCGTACACCAGATTAACCAACCTTATCATTTTCAAAATCCCTCTTTAACCAGCCTCAAATTCTGTCCACGGTAGAATTCAAAGAGTTTTACTCATATTTCTCAATACACCTAACTTTATTATAGAAAATTAAGTTAATTATAATTCAATAGTAATAGTTTACCCTCATGCAACAAGATTTGTGGCACATAGCCAGGTACATATCATGTAGAGTTGTACCGAAGTGAATAAAGGAGTACAACTAATTGATTCATGCAATCGTTAAACATTGTGCCAAAACAATTGCTACCAAAAACCAGGCATTAATTAGTAACAAAATAATATGAAAAAAAGAAACATATTATTGTAGCTACAAATGTATCAACTCACATATATATGATATGAGATGCACAAAGACATAAAAAGAGACTACAAGAAACGAGACTTAGAGCATTTACAATACCATTGAGTTAAGGGATACTGCATCAGAAAATGCACTTGTTACATAAGAAGCTAAAATAAGACTAATAACAGCAGCAAAAAGAAGTATTTGTTACATAAGAAGTTAAAATAAGAATAATAAAAACATTTTCTGATGCTTGCTACAGAATATGTTACTTGTTACGGTTAAAATATGTGTAGGGCACAGATGCTGGGTCTAGCTCCCAGAAGTCCCTGAACTTCTCACCCCTCTCCTCTATCATCAGACGACTGGCCGGTATCTTATGCGAGAACATATTGCATTCAGTTACAGGTATTTTCCATGTATTTATCTGCTCCAGCATAAAGACTGATGTATACATTGGCACCTTCCTCATAGGCGAAACTACTATAGTCTCCTCTATCTTCTCTCTAATCTGCACTATGTCGAACTTGGATGTCTTCAATTCGTGGTGTCCATCCTGCCGACCAGTTTTTATAGATGACCCAAATCTCACCAACAGCAGGTAATATTTCACAGTATTTGCCTCTCCCATGAAAACAAGCTGACACTATATGAGAGAAGTAGCTAAGGTTGTCATAAGATGTGTTTCGAGTTGTGACCTTGAACTTGCCACAGTTCATCGGGAGATTCGCCCCTAACCACACTCTCTCAATGTCTGACTTGGGACATGCCTGAAGCCAGCTTATATGCACTTTAAACGGCTGATACTTAACCTTTCGTATCCACCCATAGTATTTTGGATAAGTATCCAAGTCAGGGAACAAGGCCCAGATTTGGCCCTGCTGGAAATGGTGGCAAGTTAGGCACCTGTCAAAATTGCAAAACTCTGAGTCAGGATAGTCGTGCAAGTTTTTCACATTTGGTTGGGGAGTTTCACATCTCTTGGTCACGTGGGATTGTGGCGGGGGTTGTAGTTGTAGTTTCTGCTGCTTTCCTTGTTGCACGTATTGCCCTTTCCTTGTTGCACTCCATAGGAAATAAAACAACACAAAAATGCAAGAAGACCTGAAAAAGTACAACAACAAAATTTTAGATTGTTGTAACATACAAACAGATTGGTTGAACTGGAAGGAAGGGAAGTAGAGTAGTAAAATAAATATCTAAAGTGTGTTCATAAATAATGCAATTTACTTTCATAATATAGTATGGGGGGGCACAGGAGATATTTAACAAGCCTGAATCCTGAGTTTCTGACAGTATCCTAAATCTAAACTTAACCTTTTTAATCCTGATCTGAAACCTAATCTCAAACCTGACTCAGGTATGAAGACAATTGTAACTTGTAAGAGTGAACAGAGGAATAGACTGCTTGTGAGCAATCTTACACAAATTTTCAAGTTGAGACTTGAGAGTTAAATAAGAAGAAGACAGTGCTAGATGTCACACCCCGACAGCGGGGCCGACAACCCGCCGCGCAATCAGCGCAAGGCGATTTTATTATTAAGCACAATCTTATAAATATATACATAAACTACCAATGACATAGACAAGAGCCACGATACCTGTAAAAATTTTGTGGCATGTCCCGCAATCTTCTAGTTGAGTATGTTATTTTCGTGTCTTAAGCTTTGTACCTGGAACCCACAAAGTGGAACGGTAAGAGATTGAAAATCTCTCAGTGCGGTATTTAGTTCCAGTCGAGTTATTCTTAGACCCAACCAACAGAAACCAAACAACACACTGAGTTCAAATAAAAGAAAACAACATCGATAATAAAAATTCAAGAATTGAACATATTGCAAAACTGAAATCAATCAAGTAGCATCTAAATAATAATTTACCAAGAAATATGCATTAATCTCAATGCTTTACTCTAACATTAGTTTCTATTATGAAATGCTCATGTATTATGTCAAATGCACCAATATTGAAGCCATAAATATTAAACATATCACACAAACAGGTCACCAACATTTTCAAAAAGTACAACTCAAGTAGAAGTTCACATATCAAGATTCATAACATAAATTCGCATAATGCAATGCTCAAAATTTAAAAATTCTTTTCCTGACTATGGGTCATGCGCTACCACGAATACGGCGCCTACACAATTTCTGTTATGGCCATAACCTGAAATTGTGCGCTTACCACGAATACGGCGCCTACGTGACCCCCAGTCATGTGCTACCACGAAAGTACAGCGCCTACATGACTGACCCACGCGCTACCACGAATACAGCGCCTACATGACCCCGGTCATGCGCTACCACGAAAAGACAGCGCCTACATGACCGGTCAGATTTCAAAGCATGATGTTCAATGCACAAATGTTCTTGCAAAGCAATTATTTTAAGATTCCTGTCATACGCTCAAAATCTAAAAATTCTTTTTCTGACTACGGGTCATGCGCTACCACGAATACAGCGCCTGCACAATTTCTGTTATGCGCATAACCTTGAAATTGTGTGCTTACCACGAAACGGCGCCTACGGGCCTTCAGTTATGCGCTACCACGAAATAACAGCGCCTACATAACCTGAATCCCGCGCTACCACTAAAACAGCGCCTACATGACCCCGGTCATGCGCTACCACGAAAGAACAGCGCCTACATGACCGGTCAAGTTCCCAAGTTAAATATTCAATAAAATGCACATGTGTCTATGTTATGTTTCATGAGAAATACTTATGCATTATTATCATACAATGGTGCACTTAAATCAAACTCATGAATCAACCAAGTCATTTTATGACAAGCCATCCAAAAATTTCAGAAAAAGTATGATTGTTTCCTAAGTCATATCATGCATTCATAAGATATAATTCAACATTGTAACAAATATCTATAGTATGACAAACAAACTAGAAATCAACAAGCAATTATCAAAACCATAGCAATGAAGCAAACCAAATCAGGTTTCAAATAATATTAAACCAATTGATTAAATTATGTCATTCTCTAGTCTAATAAATAGATATTACCATACTTGAGGCTTATGCATACAATGCTAAGTTCCATAACCTTGTCTAAAGTGTGTCACCATACAACCCTATTTGGTTTACTATTAAAAGGGATCAAGTATTTCATAGTTTGCTAATTATAGTCTCCAATCAGTATAACACTTACATGGTTCATGTAATGTCATGCATTATGCAAGCACCACTACCATACGTACCAATCAAGCAAACAAATCGACATTGCTAACGAAATAATCCCGTAATTAAATCAAAATAATCAATTCATCAACCAGAAGCTAATTAGCAACCAAGGAAATAAATTAACAACAAGCAAGCAAGCAATTAAATCGACAAACAGACAATAGAAAATAAACAAGTTGGAAGGAACTGAGAATAACTCGAAATCCGCACCTTAGCATTGTCGAGACGATAAAATCAGCGTGTTGCTACCGTGTGGACATATTGGATAATCCTTCTTACTCCAATTACGAAGAGTCTATGCCTCTTACGAATTAACCAAACTGAATCAACAGTTTAATGTTTCCTTTTATTAGTTCCATTCACCATAGTGCTCAAAACTTACGAAATTATTTTAGGTGAGGCTCGGTCGAGAACAATTAAGAGTTTCAATTTATTTGTGATTCAAGAATATACATGTCCTAAAGTTTCTTTTTAATTGACTTTAAGCTATAAAATATTATGTGACCCAGATCATACAAAAGTCTAAAAATTAATTTAAGTTTTTAAACATTACATTTCAGTTTTCTTCAAAAGAATGATACAAGTATAATAATCATAAAAATGAGATAATTGATATTAAAAATATGTCAATTGAGGTCTATGTTTGGAATTTCATACTCACTAAGTTACCCAGGCCTAATTATTTCAAATTCATGACTTAAAGCTAAGTATTATTTTACGTGTCCCACAATTTTGCCCAAAAACATATGTTCAATTCAAATTCAACTCTTCTAAATTTCTCACAATAAGCTTCATATTAACTCACAAACATTCACCAATTCAAGTGTGTGACTCACAACCTAACATAATGAACCATTAATGGCAGCCAAGCATAATTATAGCAAAGACAAAGAACAAGAGAATAAAGAATACCATGAGTTGAGATCAAGTATCAGGGAGCAGCACACAATGCTACATTTCTTTTTTTCTTGCTTTACCGGTGATAGAACCATTTTCAATTTCTTGACAACTTCTCCAAAATTCAATTAATGTACCAAGAGGGAAATAGATAGTATCAAGGGAGAAACGCAAGGGAGGTGGGTGAATAGGCGGACTGAACAAGAATATAAAAATAATAATGAGCTGTTAAAATATTTGTGCCTAAGCGGTTTCCTAATATAATATATAAGAAAGGTCTCCACCGTTGAAATATGTGAAAAGTCTTAGCAAGATGTCATGCTCAATTATTATCTTTTCCTTTAACTTATTTATTTAGTACTTCTAGTAAAAGTAATTTACATATTTTATAAAACAAAATTCCAACTGAATAAAACTCACAAATAAATCTGAATTGACGCAATTTATATATTTATGATCAAACCTTAAATTAATAAAATGTTACGTATATATTTGTAGTGTATTAATTTCAAATTATAGAAATACAATGGTTCATAAATATACAAGGAAATCCATATTGCTATTTTGAAATGCGTTTCACTTCAAGTTAAATAATTTGTCCAAGTGTTCGAAAACTAGGATGTTACACTAGATCTTACGGAAAATATGTGGATGCCCTAGGTGGTGGGACCAGGATGTCAGATCGCAAAAGAGACACGTGTTGCAGAGAACAGCCAGCCGGGGATCCAAGGGGAAGGTTCACTATTAAGAAGTGATCGCTGCGTGAGGGTACTGCACAAGTTAGCACTAGGGAGTAGTGAGAAAAACCCTAGAAAGGCTCTCTCTGGGGTTTAGAGAAGGAGAGAATTGAGACCACAAGTAAAGAGAGGCAATAACTCTCTTAAATTGAGTAGGCATTATTTACAGCAATCTCCATAGCACGTATTGCCCTTCCTTGTTGCACTCCATATATAGGAAGTAAAAGTGTAAAACAATACAAAAATGCAAGAAGACCTGGAAAAGTATCATAACAGAATTTTAAATTGTTGTAACATACAACAGATTAGTTGAACTGGAAGGAAAGTAGAGCAGTACAATAAAAAAATTAAGTGTGTTCATAAATAATGCAACTTAATTCCATAATATAGCATGTGGGGACAGCACAGGTGATGTTAACTTATTTTTATCAACCAGGTCAAAGTATTAATAAAGACTAGTGTGAATTGAATTAATGCCAGTGCAACTGCACATCTACATGATCTTGATCTTAAACCTGTAATATCAAACCTTACTCAGGTGTGAACACAATTGTAAGAGTGAACAGATGAATAGATTGCTTGTGGGGAAATCTAACACGAATTATTAAGTTGAAAATGAGAGAAGAAGACCACAGTGCTAGACCTTACAGAGAATGCGTGCGAAGCCGCGGAGGCCCAATGTGGTGGGACCAGGATGTCAGATCCCAAAAGAGAAGCGTGTCAGAGAGAACAGCTGGGGATCCAAGGTGATAGTTCACAGTTGCGAAAGAGAATCATCGTGTGAGGGTACAGTGCAAAAGTTAGAACTAGTGAGCGGTGAGAAGAACCCTGGAAAGGCTCTCTTTGAGGTTTTAGAGCAGGAGAGGAAATGAGACAAGCAGTAGAAAGAAAGGCAATAGTAGGCTAAGTTCCTTCTCAAAGAAACTATCGAGGGGATCACAAGGCTCCAACTATTATGCTTGAGGCTGTTGCATCGCAAGATTTATGAATATGGCATGCCTTTTTTGGTTTTCTAGGCACATTGAATGACATCAATGTGTTAGATCGTTCTCCACTTTTTCATGAGGTCTTAGAAGGTATAGCTCCGAAGGTGAACTACCAAGTGAATGAAAATGATTACAACTTGGGTTATTACCTAACAGATAGTATCTATCCTAATTGGGCGACCTTTGTGAAGTCAATCCCTTTACCACAAAGAGACAAGCATAAATTGTTCGCAAAACACCAAGAATTTGCTAGGAAAGATGTGGAGAGAGCCTTTGGGGTGCTTCAAGCACGTTTCGCAATTATTAGCGGTCCAGCACGCATGTGGTCTAAGAAAACCATAGGACAAATTATGAGAGCTTGTGTGATAATGCATAATATGATTGTGGAGGATGAAAGAGACAGGTACACTAGAAATTACGATTATACAGATGATCAAGTTAATTTTACAGTGTCAAGGTCGGAATTTTCTCGAGATCATCTTTGTGAATATCAAGAGTATTTACAAAATCATGCAAGAATTCAGAATAGTGCGACCAATCAGCAACTCAAAGCGGACTTGGTTGAGGAGATATGGAACCGTTTTGAAGGGGAGAATATTGATTAATTTGTTGTACTTATAAAATTTCTCTGTGTTGATTAAAAATAAGGAATTATATATTTTTCTTTTTATAGCTTTGTTGTCAAGTACTCGTGTTTTGCTATGATGTTGAACTTTGTGATAATGATATTTCTCTAATTTATTAGACATGCTTTTGTGTGTTAGTTTTCATGAGAATATCAAATTGTATGATGTTAATGCTTGTTTTAACTTCAATAATATCACTGGGTAGCCTACACCGAGATTAAAAAAAAAAAAAAAAAAACTTAACCAACAGCCATATTTCCATATTAGTCAACAAGTCTTCTCTCAAACAGACTACGTTAATTAATTGTTGTTGCCTATATATATGCTATTTGAGATGGTACAAAACTGGGAGAATTAAAGAAGCAGAAGAAAATAAGCGGCAAGGAAAATGTTGTATCGGAAACAGTGGTTTTTTAAGTAATCGGGCGACAGAGCAGCGGTAAAAAAAATTAACGGAAAAATTAAATGATGATGTGGCAATTAAAAGAAACTCTAATTTGAGTTTCAGGGATGTAGAGGTTTAGAAACTCAGAAAGACTAAAGTTTTTAAAAATCAGTTATTAGTTATTCTGAAACTCTCATAGTTTCAAGGATGCAGATGCTCTTAGATTGAACGTCAAGCGCAGAGAATAAAATCTTTTGTAATAAACACGAAAACAAATCTTCTATTATTCTAAAGGAATAAGAGGAACTTGTTATTACAATCCTAACCGTTCAAAAAATTTCTACATGCGATCTCAACAAATATATCTTCTTATACGCGAATCTCAATGAAGATCAACAATTGGGAATTGAATAACAGGTTTCTGTTATTCAATTTGGCATAACAGCAGATTTATTTCCAATAAGCACATTCATGAATCAGTTCTTGGATGCAGCACATTTTTTACTTCACATAGTGTTGAGGTTAGAGAAACTTTATTTAGATGGTACTGCCCTTGCCTCAAACAGGCGAAAAATGATTTTGAAAGTTATTGCCTGGGACTAGGAGAAACGTTAATCACATTGATTAGTTATAATACTTTTTATTTTTATAAAATTATTAGCAAGCAATATACTCACAGGGATACACACACACACACACACACATACATACTGCTTTGAATGTATATTTTTCGAATAATCTTTTGAATAATAATTTCAGTATTAAATACGTAATGTTCTTGAAAATAAAAAATAAAGTAGAAACCATATGATAAAAAATAAAATTCATTTTAAGTCTTAAAAGTAGTGTTTTAATATTCTGTTTGTATACAGTATGCAGAAAGCCACCGCATACTGCATATGCGGTATGCGGCCGCATATGCGGATTTCAAATGAGAATTCGTACATAAAAACAAACATAAAGTAATATGTGGTATGACTCACTGTTAATATACTCTAAACTGGTAATATGTGGAATAAATCACTGTTAATATACTTTAAACCGGTATTTGTATCACTATTAATATACTCTAAACCAGTAATATGCTCTAAACTTCATATTCGGACCGAATATAGATTTTTTATTCGGATTGCAACCGAATAGGAATATTCGGCCAAATAGACCGAATTTTACTACACTGCTTAAAAGTAACAACAAGAGAATGATATTTGCTGACTTGGCCTCTTTATCGAATGATATTGCTTACTCGTCAATATTCATTTATTAAACAAAAATATACATTAAGCAAAACACACAAAAAATTATTGAAATTTTTTTCTTACTTCAATATATACTTGATATAAACCATTTTCATGTATTGAAATTTTTCTCTTCCTTACAGTATAATTTCATTATCGAATAGCTAAAGTTTATTTTTCTCAAAATAATTTCTTAAATTTTAGATAGCAGAGAATTTTAGTTCAAAAGTAGTTAGCTACTAATTCTAACAACATAAAATATTATAGAAAAAACAATTTAATTTAGTTTAGTAAAAATAATTTAAAAGGCAACTAAAAAAATTTATCTGAAACAAAATGTAATTATGTCGATCATATCCAACAGAAGTTCAGTCTTGGATTGTAGCAGTGTCAGACTGTCAAAATTTTGAACAAAATAAATCTTCTGTACAAAATTAATAAGGGAGAAACTGTTTGAAAATTTTGAAAATTAAACTGATAAAAGTTCTTAAATTATCGTTGTTGGGTTAGGAACTTGGGATCGATAGCCTGTATCGAAATTCGAACAGAGCAAATAAGGCACGAAATTCGAAACAGCAATTAAAGAAGAATGAAACAGTCAAATACACGATTAATGAGCTGCAAATTTAAAAGGGTGAAACGGTCATTTTAAAAAAAAAATCTCTCACCTCTGCGTTGCATGACAGCATGAGTAAAACTAAAAACTGCATCCTGTTTCGTTAGTCATAGCATATGTGAACAAAGACTTCCCTCCATTTAAGTAAAGAAAATAGCCAACTAGTTTTACCATACATCAACTTATTCTCCCTTGTACGTAGGCTTAAAATACTAAATCAATTTAACATTGACAATTGATAACAGTGAAACCGATGAAATAGTAATATAAAAATGGTCAAATTTTCTTCATAATAATTATGTTAACAAATCAAGTGGCGGGAAAAATGTCAAAAAATTTAATGGTTTAAGGAACATAATGTTAACATAAGGAACATATTAAACAAAAATTTCACTCAATTGAGTATATATAAGATCCTTACAGTATAATTATTAAACTACATAATCATTACTCAACCAAGAGTACTTAAACTACACTCATTTGATGCACTTAAAGGTTTCTTAAAAATTATTTAAATCACTCTTATGCATTAAAGCATCTTATAATACTACAATCACCACTACTTCACGTCTTCACCTACCAAACACAACATTGCTATAGCAGTAAGGAGCAATACAAATAGTAGAAGTCACAGTGGCACTTGAAATTCAAATGTTTTTCTTTCCAAAGCTTATAAAATTAATCCCTGATAGTATGCTCTATTTTATGATTCTTACCGTCTGCCTATCGGAAAATTCAACCCAAAAATGTATTGAAAATATATCTGCCTACCAAACCCAAGAACAAAAATGTCGAATTGGGGAAACATAAGAAATGCATGACATGATGTTTGATTGATTAGTCGTGCTTTCTGATTTAATTGCAAAACCAAGAGCCAGTTACAGCTTTAATTTGCAGTACATTTATTGTTTCATATTACAAATTATATACTTGTTTTGTCACGACCCTAAACCCTGATTTCACTTGAAAACCTACGACACAAAACTCAGGCTAGAATTGTTTGTAAACAATATAAAATGGCCTCAAGTATTGACAAAATTTTGACTACGAATATACATACATAGGTCAGGTTAGAAATTTAGTAATACTGCTTAGTTGCTTCTTTTTTTTCTTTGCATTTGTCAATACAGAATTTTTTTTTACTCAACGTGTTCTAAAACAGAATGATGTCAGTGATCCTTCTAAATTTCAACTCAGGATTTCTCAAATACCGGTGCCATTGCTATGAAGACCATTCGAGCTTTGGGTCTCCATCTCAAGTTGCATGAACGACTTTGCTCTCTGATATCTGTTTCTCTTTGCGGCAATTGCCGATGAAAAATCTACAAAGGTAAGATGCCAGTTCAGAGTTAAATTTCATACTTCCCTTTCTTTTCGTCTTATTTATATTGTTATTTGATCAGCTATTATCACAATATGCACGCCTGAATCATATACTATTTGCCTGAAAATCAGTTTTTGTTCCGAAGAGGTCAACCAAGAGATATTTTGTAATCTAAAAGTAATAAAATGGTACTTTGTGAATATTTATAGGATATGACTTGTTAATATCTTGGTCTGTTCAATATTGGCATCAGCATGACAGCTTCCAAATCCAGTAAAAAGTTTTAAATAAAATTTAATGCGAGACCAAATGAAACAAATGTGAATTCTCAGGACAAAAATTTCTATGCTTTGGAACTTCAGAACCAAAAAAAGCAGATTGCTTGAAGTTTCGCCATGAATTTAAATTAATCTTCCTTTATTTTTATTTTTTTAATTATGCTTTGAAGGTTAAAACACTTACAACTGAAATCTTGAGGAAAATCAAAATCATAATCATTCTCTCTTCTCTTTACGTAGATCACAAAAGCTACCAGAAGTGCGGCGAAGATAATAAAGGCACAAGAAGCAGCTAGAGCAATTTTACCGGTAGTATTTAACCCTTTTTTGTTCCAAAACACCGGACAGGCTGGTAATGTAGGCACACCACATAATCCCTTGTTACCTGAGAGGCTGTGAAAACAAATAAGATGATGAATCAGTATATTGTCTTGTCAAGCCTGCAAAAAAGGACAAGTATCTCATATTCTTTCCTAAGAAATAAAAAATTTTGAGAATTTTTTATTAATAGAAATTATTATTAAATAATATAGGGAAACATAAAGAGTGGCTAGGATTTTTGATAGCATAGATGGGTCCAGAAAAAAAATTCAGCTCCAAAATTCTTTTTTCGGATCCGAACTGCTTTTTTTTTCTGAAAGAGGGGCTGGGTTTTTTCTGAAACAGCGGCTGAGGTTTTTTTTTTAAACAGAGAGTGGGTGGAACTTTTTTTTAAAAAAAGAAAAGTGGTTGAAACAGGAAAAAAAAAACTTTGGATCTGAAAAAAAAAAATCGGCTCCAAAGTTCAGAGCCAAAATTTCTTTTCAGATCCTTCTATCCATCTATGCCATCGAATATCTCCACCACTCATTCTGTTTTCCTATATTATTCAATAATAATTTCTATTAATAAAAAATTCTCAAAAATCCAGCTTTTTCTCCTATTTTCTTAAATAAAAAATTTCCCATTTACCCCTTCTGCCCTTTATCTAGCAAACTACTGATATCAGAAACAAAAGTTAGTTTGGGGATCTTTCCAAGTAAATGGGGATGGTTATAGAGGAAAAATGTATTTTATTATGAGAAGGGATCCACTTACAACATTTGAAAGTTACAACATGTTACAATCGGTTTTGCGATTTTCAAAGTCCAAACAGTCGATCCAAACCATTCAACATGATCTCTATATTAAAATGTGCTTGGAGATGAAATTTTAACTTTTTTGAATTTTTTTTACTATTTATCAAGTATTTTACAAAGCTATTGTTTTCAGACAATTATGGACCACTGAAAAATAGCAGTTTTGTAAAAGACTTAATAAATAGTAAAAAAATTCAAAAAAAAATGTAAAATTTGATCTCAAAGCACATTTTAATGTAGAGATCATGTAGAACTGTTTGGATCGACTGTTTGGACGTTGAAAATCGCAAAATCAAATGTTGTAACATGTTGTAAGATCCAAAATGTTGTAAGTGGATCCCTCCTCTTTTATTATATGGGCGATCTTTCATAGGATTCAGTTATGAGAAAATGAGGGTTATAAATAAATAACACAGATTGTTTTGCATGGCATAGCTGCATAGGTGATATTTTGATATTCTTGAGGTATTTCACGTGAAATTAAGCCCTCAATAAGTAAACAAATATTAAGGAAGGTCACTATTTTGAATAACATACAAGGGCGGAACTAGAAAATTGAAATAGAGGAGGCTAGATAAACAAGTGTTATGTAATTTCAATTTATGAAGGGAGTTAATAGCAAAACTTTTTGTAAAAATAAAAAAAATGAAAATGAAAAACTAACAAATTGCAATTAATAGGGGGTGCTTAGCACCCTTTAGGCTCCACATTGTTCCGCCCCTGATAACATAGAGATATTAGTAACTATAAACTGCTAGCTTACTCTATTATACCACCGTGTACACCAATGGAATAGAGCTTTTCCGGGACTTGGCCGCCCAATTCATTATTATTTAACAACCTGCACATATAATAAATAATTTCTGAAGTAATTATTTTATCATAGTCCAACTAATAAACTCTGAACTTAAAATTTTCTCCTTGCAATTGATGGTTCGGCAAATCCTACTTCAATATGGGATGGTATTGTACTAATAAACTTCAATCAAGTAAAGCAAGCATGTCATGGAAATAAAAATAATTTTACTTACACAGTTTGGAGATTGTTTGAACCTAAACTATCAGGAATGTCTCCTATAAATTTATTTGACGACAAGTCCCTAAAAGAAAAAATAACAAATCATAGTTCATAAACATAATATTCAACATATTCTTTCTTGTGAGAGAAACTTTTTTTCTTTACAAGTCAAAAAATTTCTTACAACATTACAAGCGAATCATGCCCGATACCCCAAGGCAAGTTTCCTCCCAGAGAGTTATAACTCAAGTTTCTGCAGATGTACATCAGTCTTAGATAGACTAATAATCGTTTGATGGTAATCACCAATTCATAAATAACCAACATTTCTTCCTTTTTCTTTTTACTTATTAAGTGAAGAGTTAAAACTTGATCCTTAAGTAATGCATTTTATGCAACCAGCCCAACTTGTTTTTTTTTTTTTTTTGCAACTAGACCCTGGAATTAATTCCTTCTGTTGAACTAGGCCTTTTGACTTGTTAAAATGCATTAATGAACAATTAAGTTCTTATATTATACTTTGTTAAGACTCCAATAAGTTCAGATACCCTGGGCCCAACAATAAGTTCAGATAACTATACCCAAGTCAATCTATCCTTAACTGTGATTAAATGAAACTATCCAATTCAGCACTATAACATTTCTGTCCACTTCTTTTCCCTCTCACATTTGTACTTGATTTTTAAATTTAAATAATGAAATCATATGTTACGGCCTTAAGTGCCTGATTGAACAAAAAGATTCTCAAGGGCTTAATAAAACCAAACACAATATTTCATAGCCAAGTCCCAATTATCGACATAACTGCAAGATAAAAAGAAACATAAGAAAAAATCATAACGATACTTACAAGCTTACCAAGTTTGTTAGGAAGCCAATTTGGTCACTGATAAATCCCTTCAAACCCTGACTTGCTAAATCCCTGAAAAGAACAACATTTTTATATACAATAACTAACATCACAATTTATATTAATTAATTGATTTTATATAAATATAATTAACATCATTAAGTATATGCAAACATTTTACAGAATCCACAATTATAGATGAAAAGGTGTTTCATTAAGAGATCCAAAAGATTTTAACATATCATTTACTAGACAAAAAATTAAAAGACAATTTTATGATTTAATACCATTAGATCTAAAGGAAAATTGCTAGACAAATAAGCTACAGAAATCCCTAGACAAATAAGCAATGGTTTCCTTTTTTATGTATAGCATTCAGAATGCAAAATCCAGATTAATAAAGGGCATAATTAGAATTAGTTACTGTGCTCATTATTTAAGAAAATGGCATCAACCAGACTAATTGTGATTATATAAAATTTTCCAATTCTTGCTTCCTTTGCTCGGTGGGAACAGGTATTATTGAATTACTTAAATATTACAAAAGGTGACCTTCACAAATTTGGCCTTAACCAATGATAACTATTCCCTTAGAAATGACCGGTTAAGCAGTTTACATGTTCTTACCACTATGCATTAGCACCATTCATTGACCACGGTTGGCTAGTGTATCCTTATAACAGTGAACACAGTCTATGGGATTCAGGGCGGATCTAGGTAAACGGTAGACCCCCATGATTTAAATTTTTTTAATAATGTATATTGAAATTTAATTGAATTTTCATTTTTCATAAAAGTTTTTATATACTTCAGTCCCCCTAATGAAATGCTAAAATATGTGCTTGTAGTCTAGTGGTTAGAATTCCATTTAGTGGTTGTGGAGATTTAGCTTCAAATCCCAGTGACCGCACATTATGTATTTCCACATGTTATGCATCTTGCATTTCACACCCCCCCCCCCCCCCCCCTCCCAATCTGAGTTTTCTAGTTCCACCCCTGATGGTATTGTTTAGCAATTGCTTGAATCTGGTAAAATCAAATTGAAACCAAGAGATTAAGAGAGATTTACAAATGAGTAACCACAAGTCCGGATCCTTTTGGGTTTCTTTGGCAAGTGACACCTTCCCATGCATCCCATGTGCCAGGAGCACAGGGGTCGCCGTTCCATCCCATTCTAGCTGGTATTTTTAGGGATTCCTTTAATGCCCTCATTGCAGCAACTGCAATGCAATTATTAAAGTGTCGAATTAGCTTTAGATCCAAGCCAGTGTACTTTTGATAAAAGAATGAAAATATTAAATATTACACAGCATTTGATAGTCGAAACAAATATACAAATACATGGAAAATGGTAGGTTCTTAATTTGATTGATTCGCCTCTAATCCTAGCAATCATTTTTTTTCTGTTATAAAGTCTAAATTGAATAAAGATTAAACTCAAGTGGATTTAATTTTGGCTTCCAGTTCACAAGTAGTTGTGAAGAGATTTTGGTTTTGTAAATATGAAGGATTCGAGATAATCCAGTCCTTTTGTGGTTGCTACATACTAGTTTTATATTTGGTAATTATTCCCAAGCAAATAAGCAGTATTGGTTCTAATAATTAATATCATCTTTACTTACCTTGAGCGGGAACAGTTGCCATATCCAAAGGTACCATTGCATAGTTCTCGAGCCCACATAGAATGGGCTGGCCCACAACAGGGACCAATTGCACTTTGAGAATTGGGTCTGTGAGATTTTCCATTATATGAAACCATTTGAATGCAGTGAAGCCACCAACCTCCTTAAATATATCAATTTGGGTCACATTGTTTCCCCCAATTACTATGTCAAATACTCTCTGGCCAGCCGAGGTCACACTGACATCAATCTCGGCAAAATGGAACCACACCATATAAGATAGCCTAGTATCAATCTGTTATAAAACATAAATGTAAATGAGAGTAGCAACAGAATTTAAAATACTAAAGCAGCAATGTCATAACTGACATAACTGACATTATAAAGGCTGTACAAACTTTATAGTACAGATTATTTTATTCCCAAAATAGACAGTAACTCTATCCCTCAAGTAACAAAGATAAGGGACCATAGTCAAAGATAGCTTATGAAACATAAGAATTAAATAAATATTTATACACACTAACCGGCATTTGGTACTCCAGTGCATCCTTTGCATTAACAGTAGTCACAGCTGTTTCATACAATCTGGTAGGAAAGAAATTCGGCTGCTGATTACTGCCCATTATCTGATGCCCCCCTGATGATAATGCCTTCACTTTAATATTACTACTACGAAAATCTGAGTCAGTTTGCCACACTCGAGCAAACTGATCCATGTCATTAGTGAATCCGGGTCCAAATAAATTCGCTCCGCAAGTGAGTCGGCCATAGTTTACTAGAATCATATCTGTGCCTATAGTGGCTGCATCGTAGGCAAGAGGGTGCACTGGTGCAATCTCTAGTGAGGCAATGACAGGTGGGTCCGTGGCAATGCTGTAGAAACATATATCAGCAATTGAGTCGACTACTGGAGCAATTAGGTCAGAGTATGCACCTGACTTGGATGCTTGCTCAGGCCAAGGGGACCGGTAGGTGAACACTAGTGTTCCCTCGATTGATACGTCATAACTCGGCGATCTTAGCTTCGAATCGTAGTTATCATAAATAGTGAAGGTACGAATATAGTATCTGTCATAGCATTCAAATTTAAAACTTCATATTTAGTTTTCAGAGTTTTTGCAAATTAGTTTTGATATTTACTGTACCTTGCATATATTGCATATATACAGCTAACAGCCAATCATTTTGGAACCCTTGCAAATAAAACCAAATGTAAATTGATAAAAGAAGGGTACCTTTGCACAAATTTCTTATCATGTATGCAAAATGGCATCATAACCAATACATAACAACATGGAACCAACATTCAAACCACCTTTGTTTGGTATTAGTAGTTAAGGCTTTACAATTAGTTAAAACATGAGCACTGGTATTAGGTACAAAAATTGTCACTCTTGTAAGGAATTTACCTTTTCTGTCAAATAGTCGAACAGTCGAACTACTTCAATATTGTGCTTTTACTATTAATTGCTAATTGCAACATGCGAAATGCTAGGTGCGATTTACTAATGCCATAATTAAGTGAAGGTGAATTTTTAAAAGGACCATTTTTGCTACAAATTGTTCCAGTACGGACAATTTTGTGCCTGCTTTGTAATGGAAAAGGTGGCAACCGTACCATTTTATCAAAAAATCTAATAAAGCAATTAATAGAAATTTTCCAAATGTGGCAAGTCAATGCAATTGGTCAGAATTTGGCCCCAAAAATAAGTCTTATTTTTCCCTTTAGGTACCTTCCAGGAAGAACAGGGACAGAGTAGCAGCTCTTCTTGCCAGAGGAACTGGGAGGGAAGAACCGAAGGGTTCTTTCTTGCGGTTGAGCAAACCGGTGTGGCTCGGCGATCATTCCAGCTGAGCCACCGGAGTAGAATCTATCTGACAGCCATGGCCTACCAAATGTCGACGTGAAGTTGGCGGTCCCACCACAGTCGATGTTGTACGAGTGGTTAAGAGCTGTAACAGTGACAACCAAGGATTAATGACTGGAGAAATGAAATGGAGAGCAGAATGGGGAAGTCATGAAAACTTACCGCCGGAGAGGAAGGGATCGGTGGCGAGATTAGGCGCTGGATCCGCGAGAAAAAGAGGTGGAACGGAGAAAAACAGAAGGAGAAAGATAACTATTAGCATTGAGCTTCTTCTTCAGTTTGTAATGTACCTTTTCTTAACAAAAGGGAATGAAAGAAAAATGGAGAGGTATGGAGGAGAGAGAGACAGGGGGGTGAAGCGAGGTGGACAGTGCGTGATTGGAGGTGGGAAGGGGTCTGAGAGAGAAAGACTAACGTTCCTCGCATACTGTTGCGATGAACCGCATTCATTATCTGCGCGGAGGGCATCACGGGAGCATCCTGCTTAGGTAGACCGTTGGATAAGCATTATGATTCGCACTTCAGTTACGATCGCATCAGGAGTGAACAACAAAGGGAATAAAACGAGGGCATGAGGAGGGACCTCAGAGAGACGTGCCGAGCTGTATGCCAAAACAATTGATAAATACAGCTGAATAATACCAAACCAAGGAATCATTAACAGTGATTAGCTTATAATATTATCATTTGTATCATATAAAATTTCATCTGCAGTCCGACTGCATTTTTTCTTCGTATATTATATAATAGTAGAACTAGGAGCAGCCAGACGTATCAAGTTCTTTTATACTAATTAATTTCGAATGACAAATCTAAATGGTTGAAATCCTCCTACGTTACAAGTGAAAAAAAATTAAAATTTTGAACTAATTTAGTATAAAGTCAAGTGGTCAAAAAGCTTTTAAAAAATAAATATATTAAAATTAATTTAGAAACCTTCTAATTTTGATCACTTGACTTTATACTAAATTAATTCAAAATTTTAAAATTTTCACATGTAGACGTATCACTTGTAACTTAGAAAGATTTTAATAGTTTGAATTCGTAGTTCGAAGTTAATCTAATAAATTTTAGAGTTAAGAATATAAAGAAGCTTGATACTCCTAGAAACATTCTAGTTCTTACTCATTATGTAAATAGGAAACCGGTCGTCAATGGAGTTCGGATCCCCTTGAAGTAACTCAATTTTTTTTGAATTTGAATCCGGACCGTCTGATCTGCTTTCCGATCAGGATCCATGCCAATCTGATATGTGATGGTCACGGAATTCTTTTAATATATTCAAGTCAGAGAAGATCAGATGGTTCAGATTTGAACTCAAAATTTGTACCTTAGGTACCTGCACAACCTAAGTTAATTTTAGCCAAGCATTTTTTTTCGGGCATATCTTAAATGTGCGAAATTTTTTGAGATTCGTGCTAGACTAAAATAATTGATTTGAATCTCATTCTACCATGTTAGGTAAAACTGGGTCTGAATTGTGATTTGTTGGACAAATTAAGGCTACTGTAAATTATATTTTTTTCAATTTAATCCGACTAAATATGTGCATAAAAATTGATTAAATGAATGTTAGCATTTAAAAATGAGGAGGGTTCAAATGAACCATATTTTTTTTTGCTCCAATATGCTCTAATATATTCCACATCGTTTATCTTTGTTTTCAAAGTCTGTAGAGGCGATCCAAACCGTTAAACATGTTATTCATAATAAAATATGGTTGGAGACCAAATTTTATATTTTTAGAATTTTTTTACTATATTTTTTCATTGGTACAATATCACTTAATCGGATGATTCAAAATATCCTTAAAACAATAATTCTGTATCTATAAAAAAAATAGTAAAAAATTCTACAAAATATAACCAAACATATTTTATTGTGAAGATCATGTTAAGCAGTTCGGATCGACCAATTAGACTTTAAAAACATAAATAAACGATACATAGCATATTGAAACACTAAAAAAATAATACATTTAAACTCTCCTCTTTAAAAATAGCATCTGTTCTGTTGCTCCAGCATAACTGCTCCATGTGGAATCAATTTTACGGATCCGACTCTGCTGCTTTTCTGAGAGAAAAGCAGCCTGCTGCTTTTCCGATCTCAACCATTCAAAATTTTCAATTTGCGTATCTCGATAAAGTAACTTTTCTATGCACAAATCTCAACAAATTTGAACGGCTGAGATCGGAAAAGCAGCCTGCTGCTTTTCTCTCAGAAAAGCAGCAGAGTCCGATTCCAATTTTACAGTGATTTTATTTTGTCCGATGCTGCTAGTCACATGCCCAACACAACACAACACAACACCTCTATAAAAGAATTTAGATCCGGTGCAATAGCTTATCCTGTAGAATGAGATCCGAGTCGTGCATTTAAATTTGGTTTGAATCTCAAAGCAGATCCTCTTATATTTTAGAAAGGTACCAAATTGATTTTGGTCTAATTATAAGTATTATAAGTATTTTACACGGACAAGTACCTTAGCAGATACTCACCCCTCAAAATATCAATTGACACGTTATGTTCATTTCTATTAGATCATTTTGTTATATGAGAAGAGATCTGCTTGCGTTATTTTTTGGTAACACTGAATTATACTCTATCACACTCTATATTTTTTAAATTCAAGCAGTTGACCCAAATTATTCAACATATTTGATATATTAAAATGTGCTTACAGATCAAATTTTATATTTTTTGAACTTTTTACTATTTATTAAGATTGGAACAAAAATTCAATGGTCTGAAAACAACGATTTTGTAAAATACTTAATAAATAGTAAAAAAATTAAAAAAATATAAAAATTTCATCTCTAAGCACATTTTAATATGGAGATCATGTTGAACGGATTGGATCGACTGTTTAGACTTTGAAAATTTTTAAAATGGATAGTGTAATTTTGTGTCACCAAAAAATAGAAAATAGTGTAAGTGGATAGTTTTATAAAATTGGGCTAAAATTTTGTATCTAAAATTTTGAACAATTTTGTAAATAACAGTATGCGATCGTCGGACAGACGGGGTACTGCCAAGTGATTAATCTGTATGCGGACAATTTAACGTTTTTAATAAATTTATGTATAATTGGGCTATGATGCTTCATAGAATAAACCAAGTTTTTATTCTATGGCACTATATCTTCATTTCTAAAGTTTAAATAGCCGATCCAAACCGTTCAACATGTTCTTCATATTGAAATGTGCTTGGAGACCATATTTTATATTTTTTGGATTTTTTTTACTATTTATTAAGCCACTTTGAAAATCGTTGATCCGATGGTCTAGAAATTTTTACTGTTTTTTTACTGTTCACAGTGGATCTGTGATTTTCAAAGTGACTTAATAAGTAGTAAAAAAATTCCAAAAATGTAAAATTTGGTCTCCAAGTACATTTCAATATAGAGAACATGTTGAGCGGTTCGAATCGACTATTTCAACTTTGAAAATGAAGATATAGCGTATAGTACAAACGCGTTTTACTCTATGAAGTTCCATAGTCGGACTCAATTTATGTATATATATACCATAATTTATTTAAATCATTAAAATTATCAAATAAACTTAATCGAACATAGTTTATTAATATAACATAATACTACGCTTATTTTCTTCTTAACATTTTACCTGTGTTAGTAACATTTATTTAATGAAAAAAAATTGAGAAGTAAACTTTTTCAAATACTAATAATATATTATTTGAAAGAAATAAAACATTCCAACATAAAATTACTAATTTTAGTTTATGATAATAACTTAATTTTGTAAATGAACACGTCGTACTAATTGAAAAAATTACATCAGTAAGTAAAAAAATACATGGTATATAAAAAATAGAAGAATTAATCGATTTCAAAGTAAGAAGAAAAAACATATATAAAAAAATATTGGATGTATATCGAAGCACAAATAAAACTACAATATATGATTTATAAATCTTATTATCACACACTATTACAGAAAAAAAAAACATTGTGAAAATAAATATTTATTGGAATAAACGGAAATAAACTGGAATAAATGGACGATTACACGGCAAAACGGTCGATTAATCATTTTCACACGCAAACAGGCATCCGTTAAGTGTATTCGTAACGGTTTGACTGCCGTTAACGATTAAATGACTGTTTTTACAACACTTTGAGTTAAGAATTCGAACCGTTGGATAAAAATTTGAACCAATCTGATTTAACTTCAAAGTTAACTAACGGTCCCTTTAATATATGTTTAAATGCAAATCAAACGGTCCTAATTCTTTCTACTGTTAAAAAATTCAAAATTTGAGTTACTGCATATGATAGGAATTCTTAATATGCGACCCTTAGGAACTTAAATCTTCTCCGAGCTGTAAGTCAGTAAGATATCAGTAATGATGTGAAATTGTGAACTCAGATGCCAGCATTAAATTTCAGTCTAGATTTGGATCTTCTGTACAGTTTGAGTAACTAATTGATATGAAAATGAGAAATATATTTATGGAAAGTTTGAATTTAAGCTGTAAAAGCTGCTATATAGATAAACACTCAGATCTAAACTCAGAAGAAAACAAAAAAAACAATCTGGTTACACGGCTCATTACATTATAAATTGAGAGGTGATTCAATTTAAAAAAAAAAATGGATCAGAATGATTCGTTTCATTTTTCTACATTGACTTAGTCAAATTTAAACTGACAAGTAAAAGTAGCTCAGATTTATTTTATTTATTTCAATGTTTTTTCTCTTCTTCATTCTCGTCCTACCATCCCATCAAACCATTTTTCTGTGCACATCTACCGTTTTCCGTCTCGTGCTGTATTTCTGTATAAAAAAAATTTAAAAATATGTTTTTTAATTTTATATTTCTTTTTCAGAAAAAATATTAGAATATACTTAAAAATTTAAAAATATAAAAAACTATGCATCATTCTAAAACTTTTTCCCAAAATACTTTTATTCCTAAGCTTTTTTCAAGAAAATTTACAAAAAAAGATACTTAATATTCGAAATTATTATAAATTTTTTGCCTCATTTGACTCCGCTGTATCACGCCCTACCCTGCATAGGAACTTCAAATCCTCCATCGCACAACATCGATGTTTCACGGCTCTGAACTGACCAATCATTTTAAGATTCGTGCGGCATTAATCTTCAAAATCTCTTCCTGAAAATTCACCAGTCCATACACGAATTTTAAGTTTAGATCCGGACCGTCCGATGAAATTCCCCGGGGTGTACCAAACTACAGCTACCGTCTTATGCTTTTTACAAAAAACCACAGTCATCAAGTTGTTTTCTTATTTTTTCTTTTAAAGTACGATTTATAAAAAGAAATTCCCATATCATGAAACCTCATGATTCAGCATTGGAAGATTCTACTCAAAGAATTTTCTTTTTTATTAAATGAGGTTAATACCCACTTTTGTATTATCTTTTCTAAAAAAAGTAAATAATCTCAAAAAAGTAAATTATCCCCTTTCAGTGTTGAATTAAAAAATAATAATAATACTAGATACAGCAACACAGAAAGGGGCCATGAAAAAATGCAACTAGTAAATTAGCATCGCCTTTCACTGCATATTTTGATCAGCCATGGAGGTTGTAAGCAACACAATCAAAAGTTATATTTAAAAAATAAACTGAACGTAATACTAGAACAAATAGGGGTGTTCAAATGGTTCGGTTTATTTGATTTTAAATCGAACCGGAAAATTTCAATTTTCAGTTTAAATGGTTCAGTTCAGTTGATTTTATGAAATAGTTTGGTTTAAATGGTTTGGTTTGGTTTTGAATTCTCAAAACCAAATAAACCGAACCGACCAATTTTATTAATAGTTTGAGACTTCATTTATTATTTTGGTTCATTTTCGGTTTTGAATCTACGTGTTTTAATTTTTTGAGATTGAATTCCTCTATTCGGTTCAACCGAACAAGCCATTTATTAATAGTATGAAACCATTTATTTTCGGTCCAACCAAACCATTTATTATTCATCCATTCGGTTCAATCGAACAAACTGAAGTTTAAACTGGTTTAATAAATTCGGTTTTAATTCGGTTTGCTATTTTAGTTCGGTCGGTTCGGTTGTATTTTCAAAAACCGAAAAAAAATTTTGATTTGATTATTTTAGTTCGGTTTTAACTGACCAGTTGAACACCCCCCTAAGAACAAATACTCTTCTGTGAGCGAGGAGACCATATGTCAGATACAAAACTATGAATAAATTTGCTTGAATTTCTAGTAAGTATGGAAGTCAAATCACCAAATTGTTTAGTATTTATAACAGATTTTTCACTCAGATTTTCCAAGTGTGAAATCCCACACAAAAATTGTCGACTTTGTCATAGAATCAAAAATTGATTCTCATAAATTTGCTACATTTTATATAAAGACTTTTTTTTTTTAAAAGAGGCATGATATGCCCATTTGCATTTAGCAAAAGGAATGTTCATAATTACACTTCACCGGCATCAAAAGATTATTCACTCCTTTGACCCAGGTGAAAGACCCCAGCAAAATGCTTCATGTGGCCAGACTTTTACCCCTGTAGCCAACACCTAATACCCATTACCCAATATCAACCAAGACGAAAACCTTAGTATAGTAAAAAAATCAACACAAACACTACATAATAGATCTATGTAGCACAACTAAACAGTCTCATTTGGAGTCTCCCCATCCAGCAGCACCAGCTCCGATGCACCAGCCCATTCACGCATAGGGATGGCATCAACTTCTTCAGGAATCCAATTCAGCAGTGCTTGCTCCACCTCAGTCTTGATGTTACCTGTCTAGTATTGAATCAAAGATAAAATGAGAAATATAATAGATCTATTTGTGTGAGGACTAATCCCATTGAAGCATATGTCATTCCTATGTTTCCAAAGCGACCAACAAACTGCACTAATAACGAGTAAAGCAGCTGTTCGTTTGTGGGAATCTAATGTATTCACAAAACTTAAAACATCCTCAAAAGTGGTCCAGTGCCAAAAAATATCCTGAAATTTTCCCATCCAAAACCAAATTGATTTAACAAATCTACACTGGACAAATAAATGATTGACATCTTCTGGTAAGTCACAAAAATGACATTTAGTACATCCTATCCAACCTTTTTTTGCCAAGCATTTTTTAGTAAGAATTTTTTTATTGGACAGCAGCCACATAAACACCCTAATTTTAGGAGGTATTGGAATTTTCCACCATATAGCATATTTATCAGCCTGCACCCCCCGAAAGACTAAAAAATCATATAATGAATGAACAGTAAAAATAGTAGAAGATTCCCATCTCCAAGAGATTTTATCATGAGCATGAGTGAAAGCAGTATTGCTAATCAATCGTAACACCTCAGCCCATTCTGCTGCAAGTACACCTGATAATTGCCTTCGAAATGTAATTACCCTCCCATGTGAATTGAGGACCTCATGTACAAATATATCAGGTTGTAAACATAAAGAGAAAAGCTGCAGGTAACAGGTTGCTAAATTACAATGATCTACCCAAATATCATTCCAAAATGAGACTTGTGTATCTAACCCTAATTGAAAACAGACACTCATTTGACCTATATATTCAAGTTTTTGAATTTCTTTCCACCAAGGTGAAGCTTTAATCACTCGAGGACCTATATAGTATTTATAGAGAACTACTTGTTTCCACAAACTATTATAAGATATATCCTTGAGCTTCCACCACCATTTCAACAAGAAAGATATGTTCATAATTTCTAAATCGAGAATTCCTAACCCACCATGTTTTTTAGGTAAACAAGCTCTAGACCAATTAAGTAAGTGATAAGATTTCTTATTCGGGTTAGTCCCATGCCATAAAAAAGATCTTCTAATTTTATCAATCTGTCTAAGTATTGTAATCGGGATCCTATAAAGATTTTATATAAAGACTTGATAAATAAACATATACTTGTTAAAATATAAACTTGATTCTTCTAAATAATTAAGAACAAAAAACATGAATTTAACTATGGGAGAACACTATTCAGTTGGAGGAGACACACGGGATATTTCACCCCACATTTTAGTTTAGAGGTGAACAAAATCGCTAAGTTTATACATAAAATTCACCTCCTCTCTCCTCCGCTCCCTCTCCATTTGCTCTCGATTTAAAATGAACAATTTCCTCCCTAAAAAAACAACATGACCCACTGGCCACTAATAAAGCAATATCACAAGATGAGACAATTAATGAGCACCATGGACATGGATTTTTCCTACCTCTACATACAAAGAAAGTAACATCCTTTTTCAGGCATGTTTGTGTGATATAGTAATGCATTACAAAAGCAATAATGTAAATTCAGAACCCAATACTCCAATCCAGTGATCTTAGATTTTTCAGCGCATATGCCATATAACATGTTTTAAAAGAAATTGATACTGTACTCAGCGAAAAAACAAATGCAGCATTCTGCATTTACCATTAAATGCGTTGCTCTCAAGATAGCCGGTTGTCAATTGACATCCCTAAAACATATCTTGGTTAGGCTAAAATGTGATGATTAGCTGCTGATCTCTAACATTGTCTTCAATGAAACCATCATCCGGTGGAAACAAGTGAATTTGCTTCTCAGAGCATAGTTCCCATGCTTAATCTAATTTTTTTTTCAATCTCTTTAACTTGCAATTGAATTTTTCATGAAAAAAATATTCAATGTAGGAATGACAAAATGTTATCCAAGGAAAAATCCGACCTATCACTCTATCAGGTTTTTCTCGGAAGAAACTAAAACATTTCAATCCTGATGACGAGTCTAAAGAATTATTCCTCCTTTTTTTTGGTAGTTAGTCATATAATAGTGCCGGTCAAGGCGAAAAGAGAAAGAAAAGCAGGACTGCTCACGTGGTGTGGGCTCAACCCTTCCCTTCCCTTATGCCGAGGTGAAGGTCACGGTTTCACGGAACGGCCGATTTGACAACTTTATCACGAGGCTAAAAATAAGGAATCATTCCAAAGCCATCCCCCCAGTATCACCCTTTCTCTACCCCTCTCCAATCCAACAGATCACTGGAAGTTTACCGACCTACGAAACCCCCCCTCCCCTCACGATCCACAGTGACAAGATTCGCGAATAATTTCCGAATTATTCGTAGATTATTCGATTTTTTGGTGATGCCGAACCGAACACTGAATTATTCGGTTGACCGAATTTTCACCGAATAATTCCCAAATAATTCGCAAATTTTACAAATTATTATCAAATTTTACGAATTTTTTCCGAATTATTCTTAAAATTTTATTTTTTGGTTATTTTTTGTTTTTGCTCCTATACAGAACTGAGATCTCTGATCCAAATAATACCGAATCATTTATGAATTATAACCAAATTATTCCAGAATCACGAATTTTTGACCTTCCCGAACAAAATCCGAATAATTGATTTGTCACTATGCCACGAACAGCACTAATTTAGGACGTCTGTTTAGAATGGACGGTACAATGTTATATAAGCATCTTAAAAGTAATGGAGAACATACAAACACAAGCTAAGGTTCAGTGACTTCAGTCATCGCCATGGGCCCTCCATGTGCTTCTTGCTCCGCACTTCTGTCCAGTTTAACGCAAAGATTTGTCGCCGAAAATCAGCATTTGGGCTGCCTAATTAGTAATACCAATCATTACCGCTATTCCCATGCACCCTTCTCATGCCAGCTGGTTACCACTGAGAAGTGAGAATTCAATATTAACAGTATTTTCTTTAAAATAAAATAAAATACTATAAACAACAGCGGTAATCCAACAATAAATTAGAAATCATATAAATATCATACATCTTAACTCTTAAGCAAAAATATCTTACAATGCAAAACTACTCAAAACCATATCTAGCCAAACAGGTCCCCCACTTAATTACTATTTGCCTTCACACAGTTTCACCTTTCAACGATCCCCATTGCACCTACGTCACACGACGCACATCCCAACAACACTCCTCAAATCTATTAAAATTTCATTTTCGTAAAAACCCGTGCCTTCCGGTAACCGTTACCCTTCTTCCTCCGAATTAAAAACCCCACCGCTTCTAGCATGACCAACGGGCCCCACTTCGAAGAAAAAATATAGAAATAAAAACCAACCTAGGCTATCTGCCAACATCCGTCATAATTATTCCCCAACAAATTTCTGGCCTCGCATTTTAAATCATTGACCCAAAAGTACCACGGTAAATAAAATATCCAAACAACAAAAACAAACAGCACACAGTGACACAGGCCCCCTTTTCTTTCCTTTCATTTTTTTTTTTCAATTTTACTTGAACATTTTTCTTAAATTAAAACAAAAAAAAATTGACAGGCTGGCCTTGTCTTTGTTATCAAAGCCCTCGCCCCTCCTGCCGACCCGGCCCCACTAGCACTTATTTGGGCTGAACCCCACCATAGACCTAGCCACATCAAAACTAACACGTGTCCCCTGCTGCTGTACATTACCGATGATGTACAATGGCGCCGACGTCGGTGCAAAGGCCAGGCAGTACGTACCGGCTGAATCAACCGGTATCAGGTAATTCTTAGCCGGTAGTTTCAGCTCGTTGCCCCGCCCGAAATGGAACGCCACGGTCGGTACCTCAACACTTGTTCGGCCCGACAGGTCGTAGCAAGTGTCGAAAAGTGAGAACCCATCGGCATGAGGCAGAGATCTCGTACCAGCGGCGAAAGCATCACGAAGTGCATTGTAAGCCTCAGTTTGCAACCGAGTCACAGCTGTACCGGAATCGACAATGACGCCACCATTGCCCGTCTCATCCATGGAAAAAGTAGATTCAGGAATGGAGAGCAGTTCACCTCCGACACTGATACCGGACATACCGATATAGTAGAAGGTTTGTAGCTTTTTGTTTCTGAGCAGTGGGGCTGTGACATCAGAGGCCTCGCCTCCGTCTGAGCTCAGCTCAAGAGTAGAAGCTGTCTGGGAATCCCGGTCTACGAGGCAGTAGGAGAAAGATTTAGCTGAGACCTGAGAGGGAAAGGAGAGTGGTCCACCGCCCATGGCTAACAACCCGGCAGCACCAACGAAAAGCCCCTCATTGTCGTGCCCGCATCCAATGGCGACATTGGGTACTGGCTGGGAGTTGCCAAGCGTAATCGTCTCGCTAGCAAAATCACCGACCGTGTAGGACCCATCTCCGTAAGAGACCTGGTAGAGGCATGATGAGGTGGAGTTACGGCACGCCGACACATCAAGCGAGTGGCATTTTGACGAGTCACACGAGAGAGTCGTGTAGGATGAAGATTCAGATGGGTTGAACAACGGGTCAGTCTGCTGGTAGCAGTCAGCGCATGGTTCGCATTGGACCCAGGTGACGTCACTTCCAGTGTCTAGTACCATGTAAAGTGATTTAGCCGGGCTACCGATCCCGACTCGTGAGAAGTACTCGCCGCTCCCTTGGCTAGTACCAGAGACAATGGGGCCCTGTATTGCTTCTTCCATTGTGGATAGCATCTCCCCCTCGGCCATGGGCTTTAGATCTGACCTCTTTACACCATCAATCGCCAGAGAAACTCGCGAAGCAATGGCTGATACTCGCATGGCGTCCCGGTTCATGCGTGACAGGGTAAGTGACCGGTAGTCATTGGGACGGTGGTGGTGGGTTGAGAAGGGGAGAAAATCCCGGGAATGTAGATCTAGAGTGAATTTGTCTGTGCCGTAGGTACCGGCGCCGATACCGGCCAGCGATTGGTCGAGTGGTTGAGCTTTGTCTGGGTTGTATGAAAGAGCGCTTTGCGCTTGGGAAATGGAAGCGGAGATGTCAAGAGTGGCGGTTTTATGAGAGACTTGTCGGCTACATGCTGAGAGAAATAGAGAGGAGAAGGTTACCAGTACCAGGACAAGTAACAGGAAACAAGGGAGAGGTTTATCCGTCTCCGCCATTATTTGGGAAACGAAGAGAGGATAGAGAAGAGGAGGCGGCGAAGGGATGAGAGGAGGGATGGCAAATGGCGAGGTGCTTTTAACAGGGAGAGTGGGAAGTGGGTCGTGGCAGTGTAATTAAATGAGACTACTTTTTTTCACCAGTTTGTTACCCCTCCAGTACCTTAACGGGGATACTCATTTGAAGTGGAGTGTGGTTTCCAGTACTGTTAAATGGAGAGAAAAAGGATGTTGAAAGATTAGCCAGTAAAGGACAGTCTTTGACGAGCTTTTGACTTGCAAATGACCTATGCTTCTTGAGGAAGGAAAGAAAAATATTCGGGAGTGGTGCGATGGGCACTGGACCAAATTCGTCCAATGTACAGTTAAAGCGGTCCAATTTGTAGCGATACGTGATGAAACCTTCGAGATTCGTGGCAACTAAATGCACAAGTATCATTTTGCGTATCGGACGGATTCTACTTTAAGTCGGACCGAATTTGATCCGATTCCTATCGGACCGCCACCCAGAACGGAAGGAAATAGCAACACGGAAAGATTGCTGTTAGCAAATTGAAGGCAGTTTACTTATCAGTGTTTCTAATTTTAAAACTATTAACAGTTAATTCATTATTAACGGATCTGCTGTAGTTATGTTTGGTGGGAGGAATCAGATCCTTGATCATCTGGCCATACAATAAAATATCTGATGAGAAAGGACAGCCCGGATGGAGCGTTCTCAGAATAACCCTTTATTTTGATTTTTTTGAAAAATGTTTAAATATGATTTCGGATGATTTTTTTTTTCCGCTTCAATCTCTAAAAAAAATATTCTTGTAAGAATATTTAAATAAATAAAAATTAAATTAAATATAGTTGTCATAAAAAATAATTTATAACATCGTCATTTTTAAAATTAATTAGAAATTGTTACGACGGACTAAAAAATAAAATTGAAAGTCTAATGTAAACTCAGCAATTAAAACTCAATAAATGAGAATCTATATTTTTTCCAATTAAAAAGTAGTTTCTTTCAAAAAAAAAATTAAACTTGCTAAGCAATAAATTCACATACAACTCAGAAATTAAAAACAAATGTCACGTTGTATTAGAAATTAAAATAAAAAAAAATCCAATGTAGATCGTCTAATGACAAAGTTGACTATGGTAGGCTCTATCTAGATCTAATTCTGTGTGCATTTAATTTTTGGCCATAAATTAACTTCTTAATGATAGTGACATATAAATATCATTATTGGATATTGAGAACCAAATTTCATCATGATAAGTTGTAGTTATAGATTTATAATAAATAAAATCCAGATGCATTTATTCCCCTCTAGTATTTATTACTGTGTTTCATAAAAGAAAAGGCTTTTATAATCCTCTGCATCCAAGTCTGAAATCAATTAAACCCACTTATTACACCTCTCGAGCAGGAAAGGAAAGCATTCAATTTTCAGTCGCTTTCTCACAGCTATTTATTTCTAGCCTTGCTGGTGCTGTTTACTGTTGCTCTTTGGCTTCTTTCAATTATAATTGTACGACTCTAGAAAGGAAACAAATAGTGGGCTGTAGCTACAATTACAAAAAAAACCTATTTCACTATTTAATATGAATCTACTTTCTTCTATTGGTTATCTCAAAAAAAAAAACTTTCTTCTGTTGGGTAATAATAATATCATCCCTAAGCCTGGGGGGGGGGGGGGGGGGGGGGGGGGGGGGGGGGGGGGGGGGGGGGGGGGGGGGGGGGGGGGGGGGGGGGGGCACTTTGGCAAAAATAAATAAATAATAAAGGAGAGTTCCAATACAATCAAAATTTTATGTTCTCATTTACATCTAATTCTTTATTTTTTTTATCTTTATTTTCAAAATCCGAATTATCGATCCGAACCGCTCAACATGATTTTCATAATAAAATATACCTAGAGACCAAATTTAATATTTTTTAGATTTTTTTTACTATGTTTTAAAATAGGTACAAAATCATTATTTTAAAGAGATTCTGGACCATCCGATAAAGTGATTTTGTACCTATCTTAAAAAATAGTAAAAAAATCCTAAAAAATATAAGATTTGGTCTTGAAGCATATTTTATTATGAAGGTCATGTTGATCGGTTGGGATTGACTGTTCAGACGTTGAAAATAAAGATAAATAATTGGATGCAAATAGGAGCATAGAATTTTGAATGCAAATAAGATAGTTATCCCTATGCACCCAACAAGAGATGTAAATGAGCCAAGTCGAACTAAGCTTAGTAAAGCTCGAAATCAGGTAATGAGTCGAGACTGCAGTCTATATCAAACCAAGCTGATCGAGTCGAACTTGTCTTTGATTACGAGTTAAAAATATGGACTCGTGACAGATTCGTGTCTCCTCGACACGAACCAAGGTGTTGCACATCGTCACATATCATGTGTTGCATATCTAACAGATCAACGGTTCATATTAAATCAACTCATAACATGAACGACTCGGAACGAGCCAAACTCATCAAATGAGCCAGTTCATTTTTAGTTCAATCTTAAATCGAGCTCTTTTTTTTCCAAGCTGCCTCAACCCGCATGTTGCAATGTTTTTTTCACTTGTCCTACTCCTCTCAGGAATCATATCCTCTGCGGAGTTTTTACCTGCAGAGTTGTGCGGTTCTTTTCATCTGATCCGTTCGTTTTGATCGGACGGATCAAATAAGATTATGGCACGAATCTCAAAGCAAAATTAATACTGCCTCCTCCATCATCTCGAGCACTCACCGGCTGGAGATTAAATCTTGACCGTTCGATCAACTCCGCAGGTAAAAACTCCGTAGAGGATACTGGTCCCTCCTCTCAAGGCATCTAAAATAAAGAAAATGAAGAAAATTTTATTGACAATCATTAAAGATGATTTATAATTTAAAAATTAAAATTAGCACTTGAAATGTGATCCATACTTTATCAATACCGTACACAAGTTTACAACAAATCATAATGCTAACATCATGGCTATAACTTTTTTTTAGTTTAAAATTATATTCTCTTAATTCAATAAAATATTGTCAAAATTCTTATATCAATACATTGTTAATATATCCCTTTTAATATATCAATCTGAGTGTTATTAAGTTCATAAAAAAAAAAGTTCTTCCACCTAGAAATTTCCAGTGATTTTAGAGATACCTGAATTGCTGTTTTCAAATTCTACATGCATCTTATGATAAAGAAATTTGACTTTGAGCTTTGAGGTGATTAGAATGCCTGAAACAATCAAGCAAGACACATGATGCTATTGTGCAAGATGGATAATGTAATAATTAATGCAAACGGCACATCCCATTCACTTCGTACTTTATTTTATTTGTAAAGCATTTTTTAGCCGTTTGCTAATTGTTGTTGAAAACAAGGTGTCAGAATTTGCTAATGAAAATAGATTAAAAAATGGAGTGAGGCCATGCCGCTATGGTAATATGCATATCACAGAAAGGTCCGTGCTATGAATTTATATTTATATTTTTAAAATTTTAATATTTTTCACATTAAAATATAATTACAGACTAAATTGTATATTGTTTAAACTTTTACTATTATTTTAGATAGATAGAAAATCACTTTATTTGAAATTTATGGACCATCCAAAATTAGTCTATCTAGAACAATAATAAAAAAAATTGAAATTATATAAATTTGGTCTACAAATACATTTTCATATAGATATCATGCTTAACGGTTCGAATTGATTATCTATAATTTGAAAATTAAAATTAAAATATATAATACAGATCGATCTATAATATGCATATTACCATAGCCTCACTCTAAAAAATGATTTGTTTTATTACGTATGCTTGAAAACATTTTAGGTTTACAAAGGATTGATTTTATTTCATAATTTGTATGTCACGAGTGGCATGTTCATCAAATATAATAAAACTTTTGAGTCATTTACTACAGAAATTTAAATTAATGTTGGTTACAATTAAGTTCGTACAATGACTTTTTTTTTATTATCTCATAATTTTCTGCTAAACAAATTCAAATCCTTCAAATAATCAGTGAAAAGTATCGCTCTTCACACAAAAATTGAATTTATAATTTGATAAATTGTTATGTAAAAAAAATATATAATAAAATGTTGCTAATATTTCTTCGCTTTCTTAATTCGAGGACTTGGTAACAGTCACAAAATTTTAGAGGATGAATTTAATGTTCATACTGATCATGATGTCAAATTGGTATCAATAAAACAAAATTTTACACAAAATATTTGTAACTTGAATAATTAAAGTAATTGACTTGACACACATCTAACTAATAGGCACTATTAATAGTGATCAAGTTCCTCGCCCCTAATATTTTTTCTATTGAGACTTTAAAATGTGAGCTCCAAAATTATTATCATGATTCACATAACCGAAAAGTCGCACCTGTCAATTGCGTAAAACATTCTTTGCTACTTTGAACTTTTGACAAATCATTCATAAAATAATCATTTAACTTCTGCAAATTTTTTTTTTATTATTACTCAATGCTCACTTATTTATTTAATTTTTTTCTTTAAAAGTTGTCAAAAACAATCCATAATTAGGATAAATTATTTTTTGGAAAGTTATGAGAAACAACTCACAAATTAGGAGTATATCAGTTTGAAATTTTACATGTAAACACATCACTTGTGTAGTAGATCGGTTTCAACAGTTTGTATTCGTCATTTAAAGTCAATCCGATAAGTTTTAGAATTAAAACCACCAAAAAAATGTGTGAGCATATTAGTTTTAGACTAAATTCTTCAAGAAGTAGCTCAAGTGATTTACTATAACTGATTACTAAATTATCATAAATTGATTATTAAATTGTTATAAGAGGAGGCTAAATTGATTATTAGTTGGTGCAGATATTTTCCATTCCCTTACTGATGCTGGTATAGTTTTGTTGATAATAAATATATATATTGATATCCCAGAATGCATTTTTGTTTTTTCTGAACCAGATGGTCCCATTTGGAGTTACATAATTTGTATATTTTCAGATACCAAAACTTTAATGCTTAATCGCTCGATTAATGTAATTTCAAAGAATTCAGCGACCTATTAAAAAAATAATCATTCATTGCGATGCATAGTGAGCGCTATGATGGCTCCCAAAGCGCCAATCATTCGTTACATTCAAATGGTGACAAAAGTTGTTTGCATCAGATTTCTTAGATCGTATGCACATAAAATTTGAACCATCCTGTGTTTACAATGTAGATGGCAAAAGATGTTGCTTCAGATTTCTCGTCTCTCGAATTTTTCAGATCATTAAATATGATCAATGAGATAAAAAAAATTAATAAATGAAAACCCACACGTAATCAGAAAAACACAACGTGAGATATTTGTTGGAGGAAACGAACAAGCTTGCAACAGTAAGACTGTAAATATGTGGCCCACTTAGATCCTGTACGGCAGATTAATTACCATGATAAAAATTACTAGTTTCGGGTAGTCCAAAATTTTAAATCAAGTAATTTTTTTTTTAATCTATTTAAAAAAAATAGTAAAATTTTTAAAATAGAGAAAATTTCCGGTATGCCCATAGAAACTTTCAAAATAGCCAGTATCCTCATAAAAACAACAAAATAGCCAATATCCCCATCAAAACTTAACTTTCTTATTTCTATCCCCTTTTATCTATTTTACCTTTCATTTATTTATTTTAAAATTTTAAAAGACATATTTACCCTTTCATCAATCACCGTTAAAGCTCAAATCAGAACCTAGGTTTCCTAATCTCTCATCCCTGTTGGCGATTTTCCGACCATAGCTGGCCTAGCTGTTGACAAGATTGTCATTGCTGTGATCTTAGAAGCCGAATGACCCTTTTGTCGGCAGTTGATCTCGTCAGAACGGCCAAGTCGTCGAGGACTTCATCAATTAGGTCGTTTTGAGGCTGGAAGAGGATCTTCATGGATTTAGTATTGTGTTCCACTAAACTTTATTTATTCCTCACATAAGAAGCATCGTTTCTACATTTCAAAGAGATTGTTGGCTCAAATTTGAAATTGAAATCAACAAATCAGATACTGTCATGAATGACATAAGACCAGTTCTTCTTATCTTTAGTGCTCTAAGATATTATTATATTTTTGCAATTAGAGAAGTGGCTGCTCCATCCAAAAAAATTATCTAGCCACGAGCAAAGTCAGGCTACCTGACACAAGAAATCAGAAAGCAGGATAAAGAAGCTTCCAATGTCGAGGGTAGCTATCAAGTTATTTTTTTTCCATCTAATTTTTGCTTTCATTTTCTATTTTCTGAAATAAAGTATCATCTTCTTTTTCAACTTGGTTATTCAATGGTATGTGTGTGTGTGTACGAATGTGTACAGAAAGAAGGTTTTCAATAATTCCAACAAAATAAGAACTATTTTCACTTCTCAACTGCTAAAAAATTGGCACCAACTAGAGTTATCTTTCCATCTTTTCCTGCAGTGGAGAAAAAAGGAGACAAGGAGGACAGGAGAGAGGTGGGGCGAATAGCACGATGAAGCGGGAAAGATGAAATTTTGGTGGAAAAAACACTGGAAAGATGAAGCATCTCCTGAAAGAAAGTTCTTATTCAATCCTATTAGAAATTCAATGGATACTTGTATAAATTAAAACGAGCAAGTTATTCATATAGCTTTGAGATTCAACTATTTATCTCGTCTTTCACACTTTATGGTCTTAACATGCATCTAAAGATGAACTGAACAAATCAACAGATCATCCATATTGTACTTGTATACAGTAAATAATTATAAATGCATGACTTAAAGACCTCTAAGCTCCAACATCACAAAGAAATTGAGTATGATCGTTGATAGAAATCAAAATACAAGACATGTGCATGTCTTTGTGCATCTGGAGAAGCGCAATCAAGTTTATTTAGTAAAATGCGATAATGTTATACTTATTTTGAATATTAACTATATCCTATATTGTTTTATAAAAGCTAGAATTAGAAATAATCAAGTGGTAAGATGGCTGAGTTGGTCTAAGGCGCCAGATTAAGGTTTTGGTCCGAAAGGGCGTGAGTTCAAATCCCACTCTCGCCATATTAAATTATTTTTATCAAAAACTAAAATTAGAAGTATATTTGAAGAAAATTTTAGGGTGAGATCTAATTTTATAATTATTTCAATTTTAAATATACTTTTATGATTTTTCTATAAAACACAGTAATATAAATATTTTTTTTAATTATTTTTTAGACGAGAGAAAAGTGTTTCCCTCTCTACTCTACAATTTCTATCCTCTGAGGCTCTGACTACTACAAAGGTACTGTTCGGTACAATTAGTGGATCTGGATTGTTCTTTTAACCTGATACAAATTTTAAAGAAGATCTCTACAATCTAAATAGACACCAGATTAAGTTTGATCAGGCTAGAAGTAAATCTGGACTGTAAAGTTATGGATCCCTTTACGGTATTACGGAGGATACTTATTCCTAACTCTATGGAGTATGTATCCTCTGATATATCTCAAAATTTTAATTTATTTTAAGTAAGGTCAAATTTTTTAGGTGAGGTGCCTATTCGCAAGGCAGGAAATTATTGTTATTGTGCTTCGAGATTTGTTCATTCATAAAGAATTTGAATGGTTTGGATTTACCACAGATCAAACTCAAATTTTGAGATAACTCAGAGTACGTGAAGTCTACTGTGTTGCTGCCACTTACCTAATTGATCTTATTTTTTTTACCCTCTTTTTGAGCTATATATAATCATAATATGACAATCAAAGCAGAGTAAAGATTATGTCAAATTATCCAACTATTTAATATCTACAAAAAAAATATATATTTAAATTTCAAATCTACAACCGTTCACACAGAAGACTTTAGCCTTTGCCACTAAATTTTTTTCTTGATACAAGGTGAATATTAAATACTTAATCAAGTATTGTTCACAATAATCTCTCCAATAAATAAAGATTTGGATTTTCATTCCGTACAGTAAAAAATCTTGATTAAGTTTGACAATCATCTCTCCAATAAATAAGAATTTGGATTTTCATTTTATACAGTGAAAAATCAAGATCTCCAAAAGTGCTCAAATTATGCATGCCATTGTCTAAAAAATAAAAAATATAAAAACTAACGGTCGGGCAGTGGAAAGTTAATTATCAGATAGATTACTTATAGTTGTCCTGATCCGCCAATGGCTAAGATTGAAAGATGAATTTTCAGATTTAATATCAGCCCTCCAATCACATAATCTGTCTTCTTTTAATTAAATACATCTATTTTATGTGTAGAAGTCTAAATTTAGTTAAAAATATACTCGCCACACATACTGCTATATAGTTTGTCACAATTAAGAATGAATCTCTAGCGATATGTTTCCTTATTCCTCCTTAAATTTATTTTTGATTCATGTAATTAAATTATTTTCTTATTTCTTCATTTTCTCTTATTCATGCATTTATAGCATATCTTATGAAATAAATGGATTCATTGAACCTGGAAGTTCTAAAAATATTGTACAGAGAATCAAAATTTTCAAGAAAAAAATATATATGATTTTATGAAACATGCATATAGTAGAGTGTTCATAAATATGAGACGATATAGGAAATATTGTATCTTTTTATTATTAGTTAAGAGGATATGGAAAATATCGACCTTCTAGCTCAGAAAAAAATGCAGCTTAATTAATTATTTTTTTAGCAGGTTAACTAAATTCGTTTATTATTATAAATGAAGATTATCAACTTTTTGTCGAATTATTGCCCTTTTTAGTTATTATATGATTTGAGTAATATTCCAACAACATAATTCTTTGGCAGATTTTTTTTAAAGGCAGAGGCTGCCATTCTTTGGTTGGTTAAAAGTAAGAAAATACTCTATGCTCGTTGTTTTAATATGTGCATTTTCATAAATATTATTCATTTTTAATTAATATACTTTTCGTATTTGTTTGTTCATTTTCATAAATGTTACACTATATTAAAGAAGATCACACTGACAATAATATTTCAAGAACTTTTTTCATGTTATATTTGATCTATTTTTTCCATTTGTTGTTTATTTTATTGTTATTTATTATTTGAATTTCTGTTTTTTTTTTCGTGTGTGCCTTTTATTTTTATTTAATATTTTTTTCTTAATTTTGTGTGAATGTCAAACAAAAAGATATCTTCATATTATATTCAATTTTATAATATATTTCCGTTGCAACGCACGGGCACAATACTATTATAAATTTATGTACTTAATTTTGTCCCTATTACCATTTAATGAGATTTGGTCCACTTTAAGCAAAAAAAAACTGACGATGAATTCTATCCAGATTTTCTGTGAAAGTTTCGAAGTGAAACAATGTAATAAGTTAAGGTACTGAGTTATTTAATTCATGATTCGTCCTCTGTTTATATTTTTGTCGCAGAAAATCCGTTGGCTTCACAGAATATTATAACTTGTTACATTATTGCCATCCTACAATATGAATATCAATTGTTATTACTTTTAATCATTTAAAAAAAAACTAAATGATAAATAATATATTGTACAATAGTCAAGTGTATATTTGTAAGTAATTCAATTTATGAGTTTAAAAATTCAAAATTCGAAATAATAATTATCAGGCAAGTTTTAACTATTTTTTTTTGAAAAATATTAAATGAAGTTGTCAACAAGTTTTAATTTGATAGAAGAAAAACGCATGCCAATTATAAACCGAATTATTTTGTTGCGGCGCTGGCTCCGGAATTTAATAGGCCTATAAACAAATAGCAAATCGGCCCATTAGAAACCCAAAATGTACAAAAACGCAGTTATCACCAACGAACCTATTTTGCTTATAGGCTCATACACGGGCCGGTTTTATTAATTCAATTTTAGTGGAAAAATTAGGACTCCAAGGCATCATTCCTAAAAAAAAACAAAAATTCTCCTTTCCTTATTAGTTACACCGATATTAAACTTCCAATATATCATAAAGGTATTAAGTTTACATACTTTTTTATGGTTTACTATGAGTCGCATTTGTTCTTAATTCTGAGCAAGTAATTTTGTTAAAAAAACGTTCAAAAGTGTGTGAGTATATGTGGATAGAAAAAGAAACTAAAACAAGTATTACCACCTATTTTTTTGGTGAAAATTAATCAAGGCACTCAGTGGCGGAACCAGGAATGAAATCTAGGGGGGCCATAAATAATTTAGGGCCCATAAGCAAAAAAAATTTAGGAGGTGTCAAGGGGCCCATTAATAATTTCGAAATTTTTATTAATAGGAAATTAATAAATTAATTATCGTGCTTGAGGAAGGTTTGCGGTTAATTTTGAAAAGTAGAAAAATCATTACAGAAAATTGCGGCCAGATTCGCGCAACTTCAATTAACAGCGAAATGGTTTAACATGGTTCGTGATCTCTAGCAATGGCCAAGAAAATAAAATAAAATTAGATCGTTATACTTGATAACGACCAGGACCAAGTGAAAAAAAAACGTGGTCGCTGTATTCAATAACAACCAGAGACAGACAAGCATTTAATTAAAAATGCATCACTTGAAGTATTTAGGACCATTCGATTACATCAAGATCCGTGCTAAGTACATTAAAATCCGTGTAAGTATGTTTCAATTTCCGTGTGCACCAATAGTTGTATCGCTATTATTCCAAATCTGCTGCGATCCTAAGTATCTGCTATTATTTCAAATCAAACCTTTGATTTGTTATGAGATTCGTGCATAAAAATAACTTCTATAGAGATTTGTGCAATCCAAAAAATGAAAGGTTGGATTTAGATTAACAGGGACCCTGCAATTCCTTAGAATCGCAGCAGATTCATTTCTGTTTTCTTATTTCCCTAGCCGTTACCAAGTATAATAGCCTAATTTTTTTTTTTGGCCATTGCTGAAGATCACGGACCGTGTTAAACCATTTCGCTATTAATTGAAGTTGCGCTAATCTAACCGCGATTTTCTGTAACGTCCTTTGGCCGTGATTTTCTGTAACGGTTTTCCTACTTTTCAAAATTAACCGTAAACCTTCATCAATCACGATAATTAATTTATTAATTTCCTATTAAGAAAAATTTCGGTAAATAATTTAGGGGGTGCCAAGAGCCCATAAGCAAAAAAAATTATGTATATTTTCTGAAAATTTCTGTATATTTTTTGAAAAATTTCTATATATTTTCTGAACCAAGAGGGAGCCGGGGCCTAGGCTGGCCCCTGCTTTGGTTCCGCCCACTTGAAGTCTACTTCTATGTTCTGAAAACCCATAATTTGTTGACAGCACGATTTGACTTTTCCTGTTTTTATTTTCTCAAGTGATCAATGCACAAAAGCTATTCAAACAAATGCACGCGCAAATATTTGAATAATTTTACCACCATAGCGTTTTAGTCTAGCTAGTTAGAGCAGATTAAAAGAATGGGCACTAATTAGTATCCGGGTCTTTGTGGGCTTATATGCAAAAATGTATAAGAAAGGTCAATTAAAAAAAGGCCACTAGTTGGGTCTGTGAGATTGCTTATATAAATATGTTTTTGTTGCAATAGTGTAATAATGATATCGATATCACAAGATGCATGTTGTATTACACAGGTTGATTATAACGCATGGATGTATTAGTGCAATACATCAATACAACGTCGATGTTAAACAGTGCAACATCGGCACAAGAATATCTTTAATGCATCTATACAACGTTGATCAAATAGAGACCTGCATTACAACACAGGTTCAAAATGATTCCAAAATAATTTCAGTATTCATCCTTTTATGTTCGTCAAGACGAGACTAATATTTTAAAAATAAATTTAATTCAATCGGAAATTTGCAACTGAGCACATATAAACTTGAAAATTCATTACCCCTCTGCAAAGAAATATGAGCAATTATAAACATCGCGAGGGATATAAATAAATATGTGTATAAGTAATAACATCTATCTGGTGCAAGCGAACCACGCCTTTTTTTTATTTATAATCTAGTGACAATTTTTTTGAGCTTCTACACAATGATCCCAATAGAAATTATCAGAGAATCAAGTGTATTGTTTAATTATAGAACCAAACACAGTACATGTTAATTACATGGTCGGGTTTCTTAATAATTTTAGTGTTAATCCATTTTTTGTAAAGCAGAGCAGACCGTCTCAATTTTAATGCGAAATTATAACTCATTTTATTATACATTGCATATCGGACGCCACAGAAAAGGTGTTAGAGAAAGAAATGACAAAAAAATATATACAATTTCTTCATGTCAAGATACATGACAAATAAGTACCCAATAGGAACATAATACACTATCATAAAATCATTCTAATAATGTGATTCAATCATACAAAAAAAATAAAATAAAATCCTACTTTCCTAATTCGAATACGCTATTGTAAGAATAATACTCCTATTCTTATTGCATCAGATGCATATTCAAAGATATGAAACTCGAATTAGTAGAACACTAAAATAAGAATAGTCATGTTATAAATATGGCATAGAGAACAAAGATTATAACAATATGATTTTAGTTCAATTTAAAGGCTTGACGTGAAATACACACAGACCGAATTTGTATTATAATGCTAAATCCGTTAAGCTTGGAAACCTGAGCATGTGACTATGTGAATCAAGTGTGAGGAAAATATGGCAAGTGAATAAAGAAATTTAATGTGCTATCAATGCAAAAAACATCAGTCAAAAGACTATTCTTTCAGGTGTTGAACTACAATGATAAAAAAAATGAAACATTAAATATTTCATTATCATTAAAAATAATTGTATTACACACACACACACACACACTAGAGTGAAATTTAGAGTTTGACGGTGGTTGACTATATTTTTTTCCAATTAAAATTAAGCAAAAAGATATTTGGTTCAAAAATATTACCTTCGAATTTCACTTCTCTTTGATGCCTTCAATATTCCATCATAAAAACAGAATTCGAGAAACAATAGCCTCCAATTATTAATAAATAAGCTATTGGTATTTGCAATATATTCATTTGCAGCTTATATATAAATTAAAACGAGCAAGTTATTCATACAGCTTCGAGATTCAGCTATTTATCTCGTCTTTCACACTTTATGGTCTTAAAATGCATCTAAAAATGAACAGAACAAATGAACAGATCATCTATATTGTACTTGCATATAGTAAATAATTATAAATGCATGACTTAACGACTTGTAAGCTCCAACGACACAAAGAAATTGAGTATGATCGTTGATAGAAATCAAAATACAAGACGTGTGCATGCCTTTGTGCATCTGGAGAAGCGCAATCAAGTTTATTTAGTAAAATACGATAATGTTGTAATTATTTTGAATATTAACTATATCCTATATTGTTTTATAAAAGATAGAATTAGAAATAACCAAGTGGTGAGATGGCCGAGTTGGTCTAAGGCGCCAGATTAAGGTTCTGGTCCGAAAGGGCGTGGGTTCAAATCCCACTCTCGCCATATTAAATTACTTTTATCAAAAAATAAAATTAGAAGTATATTTGAAAAGAAAATTAGGGTGAGATCTAATTTTATACCCCTCTCGCCATATTAAATTACTTTTATCAAAAAATAAAATTAGAAGTATATTTAAAGAAAATTTTAGGATGAGATCTAATTTTATAATTATTTCAATTTTAAGTATATTTTTATGATTTTTCTATACAAAAATTGTAATAGAAATCCGTTGGCTTCGCAGAATATTATATCTTGTTACATTATTGCCATTCTACAATATGAATATTGTTGTTATTCTCAAAGCCTCACCTTCAAGTACATTTTTCTTTAATTTTTATCATTTAAAAAAACTAAATGCGAAATAATACATTGTACAATAGTCAAGTGTATATTTTTATGTAATTCGATTTATGAGTATGAAAATTCAAAATTCAAAATTCAAAATAATAATTATCAAGCAAGTTTTAACTGAGTCCGGCTAGTATGACATCGGTGTCATATGACACTAACTTCAAAATTGATTGAATAAACTTTAAATGACTAATCCAAACTGTTCAAACTGATTTACTTTATGAGTGATAAGTTCACATGCAATTTTTTTTTTTTTTTTTTTTTTTATATTTTCGAGTTATTTTAGTATCAAATCAAGTGGTAAAAATATTGAAAAATGAATGTATTAAAATTAAATTAAAAACTCACACATTTGACCGCTTGACTTTATACTAAATAAATTCGAAAAATTATAAATTTTGCATGTAAATGCACAACTAATGAAGTAAATCGGTTTGAACGGTTTGGATTCACCGTTCAAAGTCGATTCGATAGGTTTTAGAGTTAGTGTTATATACGCTGAAATGACACTAATGTTATAGTAGCTAAACTCGTTTTAACTTGATGGAAGAAAAACGCGTGTCAAAACCGAATTATTTTATTGCGGCGCTGGCTCAAGAATTTAACAGGCCTATAAACAAATAGCAAAATCGGCTCATTTGGAACCCAAAATGTACAAAACGCAGTTATCACCAATGAACCTGTTTTGCTTATAGGTTCATACAAGGGCCGGTTTTATTATGTCAATTTTATTGGAAATATCAAGATTCCAAGGCATTATTCCTAACAAAAACAAAAACTCTCCTTTCCTCATTAATAACACCGATATTAAACTTCCAATATATCATAAATTTATTAAGTTTACATACTTTTTATGGTTTACTATGAGTCACATTTATTCTTAATTTTGAGCAAGTAATTTTGTTATAAAAAGGTTCAAAAGTGTGTGGGTATATGTGGATAGAAAAAGAAGCAAAAACAAGTATTACCACCTATTTTTTTTTTAAAATTTTATCAAGGCACTTGAAGTCTACTTCTATGTTCTGAATTAAAAATATAAAAAAATTCAAAATGAAAATCCAAGGACATGCATCATTCGGCCGATAGTCTACTTCTATATCCGGAAGGTGCCCCAATGGGCCAATGGGTCATTCGGTCGATAGTCATAGGTTGTTTTCGGGTGTTCTTTCTTCGGGATAAAAACAACATTTGCTTGGTCAACCTTGTCCAGACGCAATCGGTTGTGGTAAAATTCATGGATCATTTGCATTATATTTTTAATTTTTTTATATTTTTAGGGTTTAGGGTTTAGGTTGGAATCTCACTTATGAATTGGGAAACGTCCTGCATACCTAAAACTTGGGGGGGCCTTGGCATTTCCAACCTATCTCTCACAAACCTGTCATTACTTCTCCGGTGGTGGTGGAAAGCATACCACGAACCCGAATGCCTTTGGACTGTGACAATAGTCAAATTAAGGAGGAGAGGAAATGTCAGTTTAATACCGAAATTCTGGCTGACTCAGGGTTCGTTCTTCTGGTACGCACTGCAGAAAATTAAGCCACTTTTCTGCTGGTGCACGCTTTGGCAAATTGGTGATGGACACTCAATTTCATACTGGCTGGATGCTTGGGATGGACCACCGATAACAGTGCGGACAGCTGCATCCATTGCACAACCATATATCTCGCTGTATCAAGCGTGGGCTGACCGAGACAACTTTCAACAGCAATTTCCATGGCCACAACACCTCACCTTCAATTCAGATTCTGATCGAATAGTATGGCGATGGGAAACGAAGGGACTATATTCTGCAAGATCAGTCTACAATACAATAATCCATGGTGGCAGAATACATTGGCCTTTTACATACATATGGAAGGCTAAAGCTACCCCCTCGGCGAGGTTCTTCGCATATATGACGCTATACAATAGAGTGCTATCCAAAGATGTGCTTACGAGAAGAGGAATACTGGTCAGCCCAGGATGTGTATGCTGTAATAATTGCCCAACCAAATCGCTGGTACACATGCTGTTTCTCTGTCCATTTGCAGTAGAAGTATGGTTTCATATCTCCGCGATCTTAACTTTCCCAATCATGAAGATAGCCGGTACTGTTCTGGAAATCTGGAGAGACTCTTGGTAAATGGTGAAAAGGATTGGAAAAATTACGAAAAAGGAATGGACGTCAAGATTTATCTGTGCAATATGGATACTCTGGAAAAATCGCAATTCCATTGTGTTCAGGAACCAGGGGATGAGTCCTAAACCGCTGGGCTATAAAATCACTCAAGAAATGAGACTGTGGCTTCAGAATTGCTGACAAGTTACTTCCTATAATCACATTGTATTTTTCAAAGTGAATTGATAGGATTAGAGCTGTATTGGGTTGATGCCGGACACACTGTGGTTGTATAAATTTGAGTTCAATATATCACCTAGCAGCTCCTGCTATGATTTTTCAAAAAAAAAAAACTGTCGGGTAGTGGAAAGTTATCAGATAGATTGCTTATAATGTCCTCATATATAAATTTATGTACTTAATTTTGTTCCTATTATCATTTAATGAAAAACTATGTATATATATAGATTTGGTCGACTTTAAGCAAAAAAAAAAAAAAAAAACTGACGATTAATTTTGTTCAGATTTTCTGTGTATTTTTCGAAGTGGAAACACTGTAATAAGTTAAGGTCCTGAGTTATTTAATTCATGATTCGTCCTCTGTTTATATTTTTGTCACAAAAAATCCGTTGGCTTCACCGAATATTATGTCTTGTTACACTATTGCCATCCACGAATATCATTGTTATTCTCAAATCATCACCTTCAAGTGATAAATAATATATCTTGTTACACTAAATGATAAATAATATATTGTACAATAGTCATGCGTATATTTTAAGTAATTCAATTTATGAGTATAAAAATTCAAAATTCAAAATAGTAATTATCAGGCAAGTTTTTTTTTTTTTTTTGAAAATATTTACAGAGGTTGTGAATTCATAAGAGAAAATTTAACTCTCGGTCTTCAAATAACCAACAGTCTTTAGAATTTTTTTTTTAACCAACTATATTATCTCTCTTTTGTCAACAATTTTTAACTTCATGGAAGAAAGAGGCATGCCAATTATAAACCGAATTATTTTGTTGCGGCGCTGGCTCCAGAATTTAATAGGCCTATAAACAAATAGCAAATTGGCCCATTAGGAACCCAAAATGTACAAAACGCAGTTATCTATAATGAACCTATTTTGCTTATAGGCTCATACACGGGCCGGTTTTATTAATTCAATTTTAGTGGAAAAATCAGGACTCCAAAGCATCATTCCTAACAAAAACAAAAATTCTCCTTTCCTCATCACTAACACCGATATTAAACTTCCAATATATTATAAATATATTAAGTTTAAATACTTTTTATGGTTTACTATGACTCGCATTTATTCTTAATTCTGAGCAAGTAATTTTGTTAAAAAAAGGTTCAAAAGTGTGTGGGTATATGTGCATAGAAAAAGAAACAAAAACAAGTATTACCACCTATTATTATTATTTTTTTTTGAAAATTTATCAAGGCACTTGAAGTCTGCTTCTATGTTTTGAAAACCCAAAATTTGTTGACAGCACGATTTGACTTTTCCTGTTTTTATTTTCTCAAGTGATCATGCACAATAGCTATTCAAACAAATGCATGTGCAAATATTTGAATAATATTACCAACATAGCGTTTTAGTCAAGTTAGACCAGATTAAAAGGAAGGGCACTAGTTAGTGCATGTCTGGGTCTTAGTGGGCTTGTATGCAAATATAATTAATGTACAAGAAAGATTAATAAAAAAAAAATGGCCACTAGTTAGGTCTGTGAGCATTTTTTTGAAAAATGGCCACTAGTTAGGTCTCACAATGGTTTTGTTGAAATTGGATATGAAAACTATATGATGACATATTTGGGTAATTCTTAGAAGAATAAGATCAATATCAAAGTAATTAGATCAAATCAACAGCAAGTGCTGGGAAGCATTAATTGATGCAATAATGTAATGATGATATTGATGTCAGAAGATGCATGTTATATAACACATGTTGATTATAACGCATGGATGTATTAGTGCAATACATCAATACAACGTCGGTGTTAAACAGTACAACATCGGCACAATAATATCGTAAATGCATTTATACAACGTTGATCGAACAGAGATTGGTAACCGACCTAAAGCAATTTGATTATAATTCAATTCATGACGATCATAAGTAGAAAGTTCATATTCTCCAGACTTTCAAGTGCGTTATAATGCACAAAAGGGAGCCAGAAGCACAGTTTCGCCTTTTATTAGCTTGCTATTTTATTCATTGGTCTCACTTTTTCAACAGTATTTGACGAAAATATTCAGAGATTTCCCTGTACAATTAGTCTAGAAAAAGAAGAACTAGGCTTTTATAGATTAATTATACCTTAAGGTGTAAAGGGAGTAGACTTAAACAAATCTTTTATAGATAATTTGTAGACATCCCTACTAAACCTCCATCTTTCTATTTTACAAAATAAAAGTCAGAAAGAAATATATAGAGATGCAAACTATATTCTTCTAAATAGTTGGAAGTGAGAACAAATGGTTTTCTCATGAGATGCTCAAAATTGTGGCATGCACTTGCATTGTGAAATTTGAAGAAAAGAAGGGATAATAGATATTGTTAAAATTGTTTGTTTCAGTTTATGAAGCATGCATGGTGGTACTGGTATATATGAAAAAATACAATTTAAAAAAAACAAACACTATAACTATAGAATATATACATGTTGTATCAGTAAACTGGAGAATCGAATAATTAATTAATCATGTAATTTCATCATGCATGTATTTTGATGAACAAGCTTTGACATGGATTTCATCATTACGTCAAATTCTAAAAAATAACTTGGCCGTGGCGAGGAGCTGCAATATACATTAATTATACAGAGTTCTCTGGTTACAAATATACACTATTCAGATTACAATGTGTAGACGACCAAGATATACTGGACAGCTCATATTATTTTCTAGGGAAAATTGGTTATTAATTTGCCACTCCAAAACCTTCAAATTTGAAAAATACCATCACAAAACTATAAATATGAAAAATGCCACTCTAAACTTAGTTAATTCTTAAATTTGCCACAAATACATAATTTATATATATTTTTTTATTAAAAATTAACTGAAAATACAGTTTTGAGATATGTATTTCTGTATTTTTCTATATACCTTTCAGACCTCTCATTATACGTATCTCAAAACTGTATTTTTCAGTTAATTTTTAATAAAAAAAAGTATAAAAATTGTGTATTTGTGGCAAATTTAAGAATTAACTAAGTTTAGAGTGGTATTTTTCAGATTTATAGTTTAATGATGGAATTTTTCAGATTTTTCAGATTTTGAAGTGACAAATAACTAATTTTTCCTATTTTCTATATATTTGGCAAAGCACGTGCACGTGCCCGCGTCAATTATTACAATAATATTTACGAATTCCTAAGATATATACGAAGAAATTTTTAGCCTTTTTGTCAGAAAATAGTTAAGATTGTTGATTAGTCTATTATGCAACTTGATCAGAGGACCTAACAAATTGCTTGACCTAAATTATAGTGTACTTGTATACACAGATTTTTAATCAAATCAAATCAAGCTTGATGGCTTTCATTCGCTGGGGAGACCAACTTGTCTAATTACAAATATATAATTGAAACACGCACATTATAAAAGGGGATCAACAGTTATTTATTTTACAAATTAAAAAAAAATGAAACTTAAAAGACATATATATATACAATGAGAATTATCTATTATTTATAAATTATATTAGTTAAAAAATAATGAGATTTGATGTACATGTTTCACCATACACCAAGTGACTTGGGAAATATTAACGATATGAAATTAATGGTTCATGATGCGTGACAGGCGTCATAAAAAAAAAAATACTAAACTTACATATAAAATTTGATAACACACTTATAATTATATTTTTCAATTCTCTTTAAAAAATTTCCAAAATTCATTGTCAAAATATACAATAACATGATAAACTTGATACAAATGACAGTGCATTGCTATATATTATACACTTGATGTTAATTATAATGCACAAAATATATAATGATATAGAGTAATTCTTGCGTACATCAGATAATATGTAATAACAGTAGTTCTAGACTTCTAGTGTACATCAGACTTTTATGCTGCACACACACACACACACACACACACACACACACATATTTGAAATTTATTATTAAAATTAAAAAAAAAATTGGAATGTATTCTTAATTATTTAGATAAAGGTGCATATTAAATTTGAGTTAATCTTAAAATTTTAACGGAAAACTAAATGTCTTTTCAATTGATCATATACCGGTCCAATCTAAATAATTGAGAACATATATCTAACTTTTTTTAGGGAGAATTTCACGTATGCCCCTCAAAAACATCAAAATTACATATTTCTCCCTCTAAAATTTGAAATTACATATTTTCCCCTCTAAACTAAAAAAACTCACATATTTACCCATTTTATTATCTTTTATATTAAAACACATTCTAAATTCATAAAATACCCATTTTACCCTTTTCTTAAAAAGCATAAAACGTCCATCTGACTCCAATTTGAATCTAAAAGGTTCATCTAATGTCTGAATTGCTTTAAGATATGTGCATGCTAGATCAACACGAATCTTGAAGCGAACATGCATGAATATTGAAGCAACGTGCACAGATCTTAATGCGATGCACTCATATCAAAATTGCTTTAAGATAGGTGCACGCTAGATCATCACAAATCTTGAAGCGAACACCCACATATCTTATTGCGATGCGCACGGATCGGACAGTATAGGAATCCTTTATTTTCAAATTTGAGTTCGATGGGGGCCTTTTGTACTTTTAATAAAGGGTAAAATGGGTATTTTATAAATTTAGAATGGGTTTAACACAAAAGACAATAAAATAGGTAAATATGTGAATTCTTGAAGTTTAGAGGGGGAAATATGTAATTTTAAAATTTAGAGGGGGAATATGTAATTTTGAAGTTTTTGAGGGGTATACGTGAAATTCCCTTTTTTTTTAATCTGAATAATATCTTTAAACATGTATAAAATTAACCCTAGAGGATGCACTTTTTGATGTCCGTCAGAATTACGTATCAAGACCACAACGTGGCTAAATATGCACCTTGCATGCTTTAAATTATATGTTTGAGCCCATGAAGCTAGCTATACGTAGCACAAAAGAAATTACCAAGTGCAATAAATTATCTATTATGTCTTTTATTTGTTGTACACGCTACGAGTTAGCCATATATGCAACTTGGCACTACACAACAATACATGCATCTTCTCACTCAAACATATTGTTCAACCAAAGAAACAAAAGAAGAAAAACACAGCTGGCATTATTGGTCCTGGATATGTGGCTATTATTTGTTTCATGATCCGTACATGTGGGATAAATCAACGATGAAGCACACTGTTTTGTATAATTCTCTCAAAACCAGGTGCTGATTCAACCCACTTGTGGTCTACTCATTTGTTTGATATATATAGCATGCTCTTATAGTTATAGCTAGGTCCAGAGGGGATGTGGTGGCACGAGTTAGGCATGCATGACATTTATATCCATTATTATTAGTACTTCTCTCTCTGTTACGTGAGGTTGATGTTGTTACCTAACCTTTATCTCAAGGGAAAGAATAATATCTTGCATGCGGTTATCATATGTTGTCAAGTTGCTATATTTTGTGACTTCGTGTGGTTTTTTTATTGAGTGCAACAATGATATTTGTGCTCAGGAAAATCTGCACTGCAAATTAAGGTAACATGGTGCAAACCGCAAACATCTTTCCATTGGTTTCGAAAGAGAGAAAAGGTAATTAGGGATGTATACCGTATACGGGTCGGGTTTAATTCTTTATGTTTTCAATTCGATTCGTAGTTGACGGATTATGATATTTTCAATCCATTACTGACCACATAATTTAAATCTGTTGAGCTCAAAAGTCGAGTTTTGCGAATTCCATTGACAAAAAAAAAATATCACATGTATATAATCACATTTTTTTAATAATTAGAAGACTAAAAACTAAAATAATAACCCAAGAAAAAATTAACATAAATAAAGTTCTATATAGTATAACACAACAAATTTTATATGCAATAAAATTTAGAAACAACAACATTTATGCAATAGCATTCTATATAGTATAACACAACAAATTTTAACTAACAAAAAAAAATCATTATCAGACAACACTACTAATAATAAATGATCAAATTTTTTAGGTAAAATTATAAAATTGTCACTCCAAAAGTTTGAATTAAGAATTTGTTATTCCAAAGTTTAAATTAAGAAAATTGCCACTGTAATCTTATTTAATTTGTATAATTGCCACTCTTTTATAAAAAAAATATACTGATTTAATGATAATCTCTCTGAAAAATACTTCCTTTCAAAAGGTATTTCTGTATTTCCCTAAATACTCCTGTGATTAGAAATCAAACTCAAACTCAGATTAAAGGGTGCAGTGACTTAACGAATATTTCTAAAAATGAATTTGATTTATTCTCTTAAACCCGTTAACATCAAAACCGACTTTTTCAGTTCTCGCCTCCTCTTGCTCATTCCCACGCCACATCGCCTTCTCCCTCTCGCGTGCGCAACTCTGCCGGCTCTCTCTCGCACCATACGACTCAGGCTGGGGAGGTGATAGGAAAGATCCTCTTCACCGCGCTTTGCCACACCGTCAACTCAGATGGCTCTCTCTCTCGTGTCCCTTCTTTCTCGCACCGCGCGACTCAAGGTTAGGTTATCACCTACATGCCTCACGACCTAGAAACCGATCTGTTTATCAGACTTTTCACTTGCAAAGGTTACATATTTTTTCCAAATTTCAATTGGATTGTGCATACGTCTACGAGACCTAAAGTGACCACAGTGCCCAATTTCAACGTTGTAGTGGAAATCAGCAATCACTAACAAATGCACAGTGAGATTTCAAACACCTCTCCCTCAAACACGGACCAATACAAGGATTTTTAATTGAAAAAAAAATGGAGAATCGTACCTTAATAGTACACCTAAAAATTTGAAGAATCATAGGGGGGAGAGACACTAAGAAATCCTAGGACATGCTACGAGAGGTCGGCAAGCATTAGTAGTGGTTGCGTGGAGGGAAGACAGAAGGAGGTCGGCGACCTCACTTTGGACGAGGGTCGGTACCAAGGGGATGGTGGCAGCTGCCTTCTCAATCTAGCGTGCGGTGGGTTTAAAGTTTGAGTGCTCGGTCAGAGAGAGATAGAGAGCAGTGGGGGAGAAGTTTGGCGGAGAAGTTAGGGTAGGCGATGGGAGGAAGATAAGAAAATGAAAATAATAGGAGAGAAAAAAAAGAGAAAAGAAAAAAAAATATATTGAGGGTAATTTGGTTAGTTTCAAATTTTAATGCATTTTAATACAATAGAATCATATTTATACATCTAAAGTGGCAATTTTATAATTTTTCCAATTTAAACTTTGTAGTGACAAATTTCTTAATTCAAACTTTTGGAGTGGTAATTTTATAATTTTCTCAATTTTTTAAACAGATAAAAGATAAACAAATTCAATAATGAATTAATTTTCAAAATTATGTACTAGCTAGATCTAAAAGTTAATTTCGATCTCTCCCAAAAAAATATGGTAAATATAAATTCAATTGTATTATGGTTAATTGCGTTAACCAATATATTTTTTGAAATCCATAAATAATTTATATTTGGCGATTTAATTAAATCCAATATATATGTACCAAACAAAATAAACTTCATGCAAATCCATCATTTTTCGGGTAGGGTTTGTTGGGTTGGACGTGTTCGCCGAAAAAGATAATATACTTTTACAAATATCTGTTTACTTTTACTATTATTATCATCATGATGCCAACCATGATTTGGAAAATAGTGAGGCAGCGACTCAGACTCTCAGAGAGCTTTTTTGAGAAAAAGTTTTTCACATCAGACAATATATAGTATTAAAAAATAAAAAAAGGTGCCTCGTTCAATTTTTCTTAAATTAAACAAACAAAATTCTTAACAATATTGTATACTGTTATTGCTGATATTATTGTTATCGTTTTTGGCATTATATATTGCATGCTTATGAATTCGTCTTATGCATGTTAATTTTTTTCAAAAAGAAATTATTACAAATCTTAATGCATTCTTAATGCTTGCTGATCATTACGTGGAACAACCTACACCATGCTTTGCATTGTTTAAATTATCTCATATCGAGGTGCGTTCAGAGTAAGTACAAAAGTCTAAATATCTCCTCTCTTCATAAATCATAATTCATATATTAGTTGAGGTCAACATAACCGTCAGCAATTAATAGCCAATTGGCAGTTGCTACTTGTAAAACTTGCTAGCTTGATATCTATAATATACAACGGAAGCGGATCGTCTGCTCACTGGTAGGTAGAAATTTCCTGCTTACCAATGAGATGGACCAATCAACTCTCGCAAATGCGACGTTGCTAGCTTTGACAAAATCTTTTGTATTTATCAACTGTTCATTTTAGGTCAAAATTTACGGGACGAATTTTAATAAAATTATTTTGCACGAATCTTAATATGAATTTAACAGTCCACTTGAACTCTGCCTATGTAAAATAAAAAATCTGTAGGGGTGAAATAAGATACGATACGATATGGAGTGGGTAGTGGAAAAACGGTATATGTATCTATTTTTATTCGGTTACATATATATACATATCGGATATATATTAGACGGATATGAATACGGGTCGGATTAATATTTATTAAAAAAAAATATAAACATTAAACAATAATAAAGTTCATAATATTTATCTAATTATAATGGTGAGTAAGATAATTATTTTTATAATATATATTAAATTATATGGTATATATTTATTATTTGAATACAGATAATTAAAATTTTAAATTATACTCTGCATCTATATATGTATTCATACGAATATTCAGATACAGATATTCATATTTAAATTTTCAAATATGAATCAGATATTATTTGCTCCAATTTCAACCACCATCCGTCAATCTTGTTAAACTGCGCACTTTAATTTGTTCCCATAAAACAGAAAAAAAAAAAAAGTCGGCAACACTTTCCTAATGCTTAGTTGTCTCTTTTTTCTTTTCCTTTAAAAGTAGCCCATAATATCTAAATTTAGATATTTGTTGGTGGGACACATAATTTAGATATTATGAGCTACTTTTTTTTTTTTAAATGACAAAAAAGAAGAAGAAAGTAGCTCATATCTAAATTATGTGTCCCACCAACAAACACGCCAACTGTCTTCCTTTGCCTCTTCCTCTGATACTGTTTTTCTTCCTTATCGTCTTCATTTTAAAATTTTTTTTTGACGATAACTACTTAATTGGTATTGTCCTTGCGCTAACATTTTAACACTAAGAAATAACGAGTTTTGTATGCAACTTAAAAAAAAAGACAGATCAGAGCCAAAAGGTGAGATAGAATGAGATAAAAATTCCAGAATGAAATATAATTTTAATTATTTTATAATTATTTAAACAATAAACATATTTTACATGTGTCTAATAAAATATATAATAACAGAAGCATATAAAATATCTCCTGAACTAAGATGATTCATCACTGTAAACGAAACGACATATTTTATGTAAATTTCTATTTTCTTAAACTTAGATGCAGAAATATATTTTCATGTCCTATTATTTTCCATCTAAATTGAACTAGTGATTTGATATAAGCATTATCAGTACTTGGAAGTATAATTTCTCAGTTTCTGTATTTAATCCGAATAAAGAAACAGCTGGAGTACCTCTGTTTATTTTCAATTAATTGGATATCCAATTACTTTACGGGCTGTGATTTTAGCAATTTGCGTTCAAATTACGTTGTTTACTTCCATATTCTGAATTTTTTTTTTTTTTATGAAACTTTGTTTTAGTGAAGATGCAAATATAATATCAATCATTGAATCCTTCAAACAAAAGGATTAATATGGATAAATTTAATATTCACTTATTACAAAAGTCAAAAGTGAATGGTCGCTAGACGATGCATGCATGGTGTCTTCTTAGGCAGGTAATATTGATGTGGGGACGTAATCTCATCTATGAAGAATGGAAAATATCTCATGCACCCAACTTATTATGGCTTTAAAATAGTAGATCTGTGGATGTAAATAATGGATGCTGAGTCATGTGTTCAACTGTGTGCTGGTACAAGTTGGGTACCATACCAGGCGAAATTTTTGAGTTTTTGTAGGATTCAATAAGCAAAAATCCAATTAATACAAAGATGGATTTGAGTATCAGTTTAATTAGCTTGGGGTATATTCTGTTAGATACATCAGATAGTATGATCAATACATCCTGTGTGTTGGAACAAGCATCCTCTCCAATATGTGTAAAAGATTCCCTTCACTTTACGGTTTGAGATTTATTCTCAGCTGCTTTGAGATTCGGGCTAGATCAGGGGCAGTATTATTGGACTTTGAGATTTGTGCAAATTTACGATAAAATTGATTTATCCAACTTTTTATATAGTTTTTTTAATTAATAATTTATAAAAGGTTAATATATAACAGTTTATATTGTTTTATTTAATTTTTAAAATAATAAGATAAAAACCATATTTTTTGTATTTTTGTACAAGATGTGTTTAATATTTATTTATTTTATTTAATATATTAATATACACGAGTATGGTATAAATAAATTTAAAACTTACTTTGTAGGGATAGAATATGAGTAAGACTAATTCTGATCATGTTATATTGTGCGGTGTTGTGGTTGATAGTATTTAAATTTGCAGTAAATAGAAATTGGTTTTGTTGCCTTTTTCTTCGAAAAGAAAAAAGTCAAGTCAATTGATAATTCCAGAAATATAACAGTTGAAAACATTGAATGTACTCGATGTACTGGTTTCCGTGTAAAACAAGTGTTTAGTACCAATTGGTCCATGTCATTTAATTTGGTAGCAGGAAAATGTTGCCCCATACAATTATAGTATTATCCATTTCTCTCTCACACATGTTGGACAATTGAAGAAATGTGTTGTAGACTTGTAGTTTATCCTACAAGCTGCAATTATGTGGGGCTACCAAGACCCAGCACACTGTTTTGCAGAGTACGGATTCTCTATTCCGAAAAAAATGTGATGTAGTTTTGGGGCCACCGTCACCGACAGACGGGTTACATTCGATCATGAAAGTCATCAATGTTTAATATTTTGAATTAGGAGTGGAGGCGACAAGCACCAATGGGTTGAATTGATACTTATTTTTTATTTTTATTTTTTTTATATTTATGTATGATTTTGTATATAATTTAGAATAAAATGTTATGTTACGGTAAAATTAATTTTCATTCTCTACGCAAAAATTGTATATGATTGATTTCTATATATTCTTAACTCTGATAGTTCGAAAATCTGACTTCATTCCTATTTGAAATGTCATCACTTGAAGATATCAAATCTAATCAAGATTTAATTCGATGCAATTAGGATCCTAGCAGTTATCAAACTTACAACTGTAACAATGTAAATTAGGGAATTTCAGATGGTGTAAATATGTTGTAATCAACTTATATTCGGTCATCCGTAGATTAGGAAACTTCCAGGGGCGGATCTAGTGTAGTCTAGGGGGGGCCGACCCCCCCCCCCCCCCCCCCCCCCCCCGAATTTTGAGTTTTAGTGGAGATTTATCAGTCTCGATTAGCTTTGCCCTCCTCTGGATGTTTAATTGGTGATTCGGGATAAATTTATAGTTAAAATTAAAATAAATTTCTGAAACTATGATTGGTTATTATAATTACAAGTCAGAATATCAGAAATTATAAGTCAGAGTATTATAAAGTATAAGTTAAAACATTATTTTTTATCAAATACCCAATTAGTTAATGAGTTTAAATCTGATTAACTATTTAAACCCGATTCGATAATTTTTTGTCCAGTGACGAAAATTCTGGATCCGCTTCTGAAAACTCCAACGGCTAATTTGTCACATTTATCATGATATATGTTAGATTCGATCACGCGTTGTGACTTTTTTTTTCTTCACTACGGAGAATCCGAACTACATTTTAATTTATATATCATGCCAGGTTGCGACCTTATTCTAAGTTTTCCTCGCGAAAGAAAATAATTGATTGTGCTTGTCGGTGTTGCATGTGATTTGTGTGTTTGTACTTTCTGTCGAGGGCAACTCCAATGATATATTTTAATCGTACCACAGTATACATTATTTTCTCATGTTTTTTTTAAAACATTATGAAAATGGTTTTGTGACCCACATACTGATAAGTGTATATATATATGACCGCATCAGATTTCCAGAAATCAAGAAATTTGTATATCATTATGTCAAATTTGAATTTATGTGACTAATTGGTACTATGACCGATCTATCTCTGCCATATATAGTGCCATGCATAGTGGCGGACCTAGTGCATAAGAATGGAGGCAATTAATCTCTATTTTTTTTCAAAATCTAGTACTAAAAATATATCTTTTATGTAAATTATAGTAAAATGCTAGAGGTACATGAAATTGATCCCCATTCTTTTTTGTGAAATTTTATACTATTGACCCCATTTTTTTTAAAAATATGTAGTGTATAATTTGAGAGATTTCTAACATTTTTGAACATTTTTTAGTAAAAAAAAAATCAAAAATTCACATGTGACACTTTGTATTTTATATTATATCTTTCTCACTCACCATTCTTATTAAAATTTTTTTTTGACCCCCATTCCATAAATTCCTGGCTCCGCCCCTGGCCATGCATGCATGTTGTATGATCAGTTACTCTGCTTGGACCTTTCAAATAATAAAATCATTATTTTAGTACACTAAAGACTCAGCTTCAGAACTAAGTCATTAAAGAGAAGGGTAGAGACAGGAGGTGAAACATGCTCAAACCGAAGCTGCCCGTGACCTTCACCGGCCCGCTCCAGAAACGAGAAAATCTGAGTGGAGAGAAATAGAAGCGGTATTGTGCCAAAGAGAACTTCACGTACAAAATTTCAAAATCTATTCTCTCTGGTTCAGGGTGTAGAGGGAGTGAACCAAATCCTTCTCCTTTCGTCTCTTTCTTTTACTCACACGTATTTGGAGCACATCCCTAAGAATATTTTAAAATAATTTTATGATTTGATCATAACAGTCGAATTCTAATTGTTAAGCTCATGAACTATGATACATTTCATGATATACATATAGTTTTTAATCTGCGTAATAGATATGGCAAAACTATTTACCCAAAGAAATTTATATATACGTGTGTATGTGATTATTAGTAAACATGCACCATGTTCATTTGACTATTACAGAATCAAATATGTTGCTCCTATATATGGATATGAATATGGATCATTAAGCAATTTGTAAAGCAGAGTTCACGCAATTTAATTTGAAGGAGGTTTAGATTCTTTTCTTTTTTCATTATTTTCAAAGATATGATCAACACTAAATTAATTGGTGAACAACTCAGTGGAAATACCAAAAAAAAGAAGTCAAAAGGTACTGGATTTTTGGTTGACTTTATATCTATTTTTTCTTTATCGTTATTTTTTTCTTTGCTAATATTTGGTTGACTTTAAATCTAGCAGTAAACTAGCTTAAATTTCACTCCAAAATTATAATGATGACTAGCATGTGAATCTATTAGGGCTGAAAACGGAGCCGGATAATCCGCTCCGAATCCGCTCCGAATCCGAGCAAGATTCGTATCCGGATTAAACGGATTCTGATAATTCCGGATACGGATTCGGATAATTTCTGTGTATAGCCAATTGTTCCGGATACGGATTCGGATAATATCCGCGAACTCTAAACGGAGCGGATATCCGCATGTATCCGAATTCATTTTATTTTGATGTGAATATGTTTCGTACCCGCTACCCATTAATTTTTTCGGACCCGTTTCATTTTATTTTGGTATGAATATGTTTCGGACCCGCTACCCATTAATTTTTTCGGACCCGTTTCATTTTATTTTGGTATGAATATGTTTCGGACCCGCTAGGCCGCTACCCATTAGTTTTTTCGGTTTGGTATGAATATGTTTCAGACCCTCTACCCGTTAATTTTTTCGGACCCGTTATTTAAAAGAAATAAAATTTTGCTTCAAGTGGGATTCGACCATGCCCTATGGTTAAACTTCCAAGCTACAATCCACTACACCACACTACTTTTTATGTACTACTTCTTTATTTTCTTTATATATTATATAAATGGAATATCTTATATCTCCCATCTTTCCAATATCTTATATCTCTTATATTTCCAATATCTTATATCTCCCATCTTTCCAATATCTTATATCTCTTATATCTCTTATATTTCCAATATCTTATATCTCCCATCTTTCCAATATCTTATATCTCCCATCTTTCCAATATCAATCTCTCCATCAACTTACAATTATTCATTTATTTTCATATTTAAACTTTATTAATTATTATTTTTTTTTTGAGTAAAGTTAGAGGTCAAGCCACCCAACTATTTAATACCTTTATTATTATAACAAAGGATTTCCCCCATCTGGGTTTCGAACCCATGACCTCTCATATAGAGGCCATGTGCCTTAGCCACTAGACCAAAGGCTGGTTCTCACTTTATTAATTATTATTATATCTTAAAGTTCATATAACTCAATTATCCGACAATTATTCGTTCCGAATCCGTATTCGTATCCGCTCTGTATCCGTATCCGTTTAACGTGGATTTGGTTTTACATTTTGACATCCGTTTGCTATCCGTATCCGTATCCGTATCCGCTCATTAAAATGTGGATGTGGATATGGTATCAGCATTATCCGCTCCGAATCCGCTCCGAATCCGCTCCGTTTACACCCCTAGAATCTATACATGCATCCACACTGTCACACATTGAATTATTATATGTTACAAAAAAAAAACTAGTTATATGTAATATACGCCGCTTACTAATTATTTATATATACGAGATATTTATTTTAAAAAAAATAGCTAACTAGTAAGACAATTATTTACTAAACAACAAGCAGTAAACTTTACTCTTATTAAAAGGTACTGGATTCATGTCACTTTAAATAAAATTAATAACTTGGTTACATAACAACTACCGTTCATCATTATCCAAATTTGAAAAGCTTATTCAAATAAATGCATCTTGGTAACCACTACCAAGTTTTAAAAAACAGAAAAGCTTATTCAAATAATTTAATGGTGGCAGTTATCATCAACGGGACTGAATTCTCTGCCCCCAGGGGGCAGGATTTTCCTGCCCCTGGGTCACTAAAACGTGGGCCACACTAAAATTAAAAATTAATATTTAAATTTATAAATCCGTCTGGATTCACTTGTCAATCTCACTGGAGGCAGGAAAATCCTGCCCCTCGGAAGCAGGTGATCTCTGTCCATCATCAACACCTTGGGTACCAACTAAAAGTCCAGGGAAAATTATTCTTATTTTTTACAACTTGTAGTTTAGTTCATACGCCATCACTAATGCAACAAACCAAAAGTTGATAATTATTGCCTTTTTGTTAACTAAACGATAGCTAAGTGCTCCAAAAACTTGGTGAAAAAGAAATTGCATAAATTTATTATACATTGTGACACCTCTTTGTGCTGTTATGTTACTTATGTCGGTGTTAAATTTATATTTAAGTTTGAACTTTGGGGTAACAGAGATGACTAATATCAAAAGCCAACAATAATACAAGCATATAATTTTGACTATGCAGCACTTTGTTTTAATTTTCAAAGATTCCAGTATGAATGATTGATAATAAAAGAAAAGAAAAAAAAAGTTATTCCCACTTTTTGCTCGAGATCTATGACAGAATTATATTTTATTAATTCCTATGCAGATAAGAAGGAAGACTTGGTCATACATTTTATTATTTTTTATATATAGTTTGAAATATCACATGGTCAACATGATTTTTTCAATGGTTTGTACTTTTAGGAAGGCAGCCCGGCAAGCAGCAACTAATGTCAGGTTTATACAGTAAAAGTATGGCACATGCATATGCCACCACCATGAGATATATATATAAATTACAATAAAATGTTGCATGAGGTTTGACGCTACAGCTGGCAAGCAACTTCTTACGCACACTTCTATCTAATTAGTTCACACTGATGTGTCAAATAATATTTCTATAACCTTCCTCCTGATAATATATTTTGGATAAAATGTTTTCATTCTGCAACAAAAAGTTTTCCTCCATCATTGGAGAAGAAACATATGTTTGACTCCATACACTTATTTTAGATTATCAAACAAGTTATTGGTTAATTTATTCAGATATATTGATTTGGCAATCAGCTTCCTTATTATTTTGTTCTGTTAGTCATCATTTTCTTTTAATTTTACTATATTAGATATTATAAATTGCTTTGCCAAAAAAAAAGATATTATAAATTGAGATTGTTACTGAAACTATTAAAAAAAATGGCTACAAGATATGATGTATAAAGAATGGAACACTCTGAATGAGAAAATACACATGGTTCTTTAAAAAATATATATATATTATTTTCCATTTATTTACAACTTGGGAAAAAAGTATGAAACTTTTAAGGACCTTCTTGTAATATACTCCATTGCTCTCATGATGATTTAAGGTTTACTAATTAGGTTGACAATTTGGCTTCTAATGCTAAATTTTCGGTGCTAACCAGGCCTAAATTTTATTGTACAAGTTGATGTTTGAATTGTTGTCTATAGTTGACTGTAGCATCACACCTAAAAAAAGATCTGCATCTCATATACCTATGTTTGTCTTATTAGCTCATGTTGTCTATTATATTATACACATGTTTATACTTTATACTAAACGTTTGTTACAAACAAGCAATTACAAAAATAGAAGTCTACCTTGACTTTTCAATTCTCCCATAAATAAAAGTCATTTATTTAGATCAGAACTTCTTTCTCAATATGACCACTTTTGTCTTCTAATATAATTATGTTGCTTATCATATTGTTTGTCCTTTCGATATATGTTGGGATGAATTCAAGAGGCACAGTATTAAAATTCAACTAATTATATGTTGGAATAAATTCATAGCCTAAGAAGATATAGGAGTGATCATGCAATTTATAAAAAATTTACATGACGTGATGACAATAGTAATTTGATTTTTTTTTTTTTAGATTTTGATTGATAAAAGTGATCAACTAATAATATTTTCCTATATTAGCAATTATGCATATGTGATACAAAAGCAATAAAATCTGAACTCTCTGTATTAGAGATTAAAACCTCAATATATTAATGAATTTTGTAATTATTCTATGCATTGTCCAAATTTATGATATTTAGTGAACAAATGATCCCCATAATAGGGAACAAGATAATTATTTTTTAATTTGAAAGTTGACTTGTCAATGCTGATGTTTCAAAAAAGGTTATGATCTCATCAGATAAAAAATGGCTGGAGATGTTCTGATGGCTTTGCTTAAGTTTGGATTTCATACTTGTGTCAAAAAAAACTAATTCAACCACAGCTGAAATACATTTCAGCGCCATGTAATACTAGTTTGCTCTCTATATATCTTAATTAGTGGAACCTTCACTACATGCAATCCAGCTTAAAATTTGTTGTAGAATTTTTTGTGGATATTAAAATTAATAGACTTGATTCTCATTTTTATCTAAGAAAAATTGGAGGTATATATGAATTTTCTTTCGCAATGTACTCATTAAGTCATTATATTATATAGGCAGAATTAGGCTAAATATTTCCTGAGTTTATCAATTAATCTTATCACTGTTCTAAAGATATTTAATTATATGATGCTAGTGTGCTACCTCAATCTGACATAATATTCATTGCATCAGCAGAACCAAAATTTTTAAAACAATTAATTTCTTCCCAACAGCATGAAATTATACGATTTAGCAGTTTAATTAAATTAATGACTTCAATTAGCTAGTCTGAATATATAAATAAGTAAAGGGCGTTTTGCTCATTAAATTTTTTAGGTCAAACATTTTGAGATATTTATTAGACTCAAAATGTAGTTGAAGACATCAAACAATGCAAAACAACTCAGAAGTCAGAAGTCAAACAAATTAAAGATCTTATTGCCTTAATTTAAAGATAAGTGATCAAAATTCTTCAAATTAATTTCCTACAGTTTGTGCATTGATTTTCTTCCTAAGAATGTACATTTGCCAAACAAATGCAAGCTAAAAAGGAATTAAAGATCCACATCAAACAAGCCTAGTAGATAACCCAAATCAACTAGAGAAGAAAACAAAAGATTATATAAAACTTGTTTGCACTGCTATAAAACATTTACACATTGCTTCTTGATCAATGTCTCAGGCTGAGAAAACAAATCCTTATCTCTAACCCTCTTTCCATTCTCATTTTGCGGAGCCATCGAAGCGCCTATATCGACTCCGAATAACCGCACCACCACCGGCGAGTGGTTCACAACTGCCTGATGATGGGGCAATGAGGAGCGAGACTTGCAACCGATGTAAAGCTGTTCCTCAGACCAATTAGACCTCCAAAAGCTAACCACATCACCGGCTTTCAGGCTCTTTTCCTTGACGAACCGGCTCCAGCCCTTGGTAAGAACATAACTCTGGCTACTGTTCCAGTAAGAGTACCGAAACCGCCACACCTTACCGGCACCATCCTCAAAATTTAGCAACACTCCTTTGGACACCGCCACATTATCGATGTTTTCATTTCTCAGCGGGAAATTCTTCTCGGCGTGCTGTTTTGGTACGACCAGGCGGTTTAGTTTTCCGACATCACTAGGTGTAACGACCTTGTCGAACAACAGCTGGTGGGTCTGGCCTGGAAGTGGGCCCACTGAAGACAACCGTGGTTTTGTAACGTTGCAGTTGTTATGGGCCCAGCGGCGGCTCTGAGTAAGTTCATCATGATAAGTGTGTTTTCTCAACATGTCAACTATCTCAGCTTTGGAATGGTTGGCGAGGAATGCCAATTCAGAAGCGCCGTGCTCGTCAGACTCTGATAAAGGCTTGAAATTGGTGACAGCATCTCGGCCACGAAACCGCTGTGCCGCAACGTCATACGCACGCGCTGCTTCTGATTCATCACCGAAGGTTCCGAGCCATACTCTCTGGTGCCTTTCATAAATTTGTGCACCCCACCTGCCATTCGGCTGTGGGACCACTCCTTTGTATTGAGAAGAAGGGAGCTTCTTCGGCGACTCGGCCTCAGTACCGGGTTCGAGGACTGGGTCTATGACGCCGCTTGTACCGCTGCCCATTCGTTGAAGCGGCACAGGTGGCGGCGGTGCCTTTACCTTAGCAGCAAAAGTACAAGATTCAACAGATGCTTCGTCAATGCAACTTGTATCCATGACAGGAGAAGGGATGAAAAGTACAGGCTAAGAGATTTGATTGAGTTTGTTTCTGTAAATATAGAAGGAAAGATACCACAGGTGAGATATATATATATGGAGGGGTTGAAATGTTGAATGAATATCAGACTAGTCGTTGATGCTTATCTACATGTGATTTTCAGAAGTATGATATTTTTATTTTATATGACAAAATTGTTTTCTTTTTGGTACTATTCTATGGGGGAGTGTTTGGTACAGGTCAACTGGGGTGGTGGGTGAGATATGTTATAGTAGAAGAAGATTCATAGAAGATTAGAAGGGATATGGTAATTTTAGAGAGTTGCCCTCACATTTTGTTTATTAGCATCCTAATCCTTAATTGTTAATTTGAAAATAAAATTAATTGCAGGTATCACCACAGACGAAAATTATGTTTTCAACTTACAAACTAAAATGCCTAAATTAAAATGCAAAAAATGCCCGCGTTGCATTTATAATGTTAAGTAAATATATAAATTTAACTAAGTCGATGATGATTATCAAGTAATGAACCACTAATTTAACAATTATTGAAAAGATGTTCAAAAGATTCACTCACCATATATTTTTTCTCGAGTAGAACTAGAGTGCTCCTAGGAGTACCAAGCCACTTTGTACTCTTAATTCTAAAATCTATCGGATTAACGTCAAATGACGAATCCAAACTGTTGAAATCCTTCTACCTTACGAGTGATGCGTATACATGTGAAAATTTTAAAGTTACGAATTAATTTAGTATAAAGTCCAGTGGTCAAAAGGCTTTCAAAAAATGAATGCATTAAAATTAATTTGGAAACCTTCTAATTTTAACCACTTGACTTTATACTAAATTAATTCGAAACTTTAAAAATTTTACATGTAGACGCATCACTCGTAAGGTAAAAGAATTTCAACGGTTTGGATTCGTCGTTCAAAGTTAATCCAATAGATTTTAGAGTTAATAGTACAAAGAGACTTGATACTCCTAGAAGCACCCAGTTCTACTCATTTTTCCTCTAAAGAAAATTTTCATTCTTACTTCGTTGAATAGAAGCAACAAAAGTCTTTTAATACTTGTGCACACTAAAAAAATGATCAATGCTTGTGTTTCAAAAAGGTGGTCATTTGTATATGACCAAACTTTTTCACAATCCAACAATGGAAGTGCTATCATCTTGTTTTCTCTTTTCTTTTTAACAAACGAACGACTATGGAAGAGTCATTTAAAACAGTTTCTTTCCCAAGTGAAATTCATGTGTAGTAGTAGTTCTAAAAAAATTGTAGAATTTAAGCAAGCATCCACTACTGACAAGGGGGTCCCATTCACAAAAAAAAAAATTAGCCCAGCAAATTGCTTACAAGGACATGTGTGTGAATCAGTATTAATCAAAGGGTCATAAATAAAAAATTGTCACAACGGGAGGCTTGTCCTTCTCTAAAACTTTTTTCTAGGGTTTTTTTTTTGTCTCAACGTGTGAAATTAATTATGGTAGGAGAAAATATTAGATTATACCGTATTTGGGATTGGGGCAAGGCAAGTGGGCCCAAGGCAAATGCAACTTGGGGCAAAGGGGGGATTCACATGAGTTGTGGCCCAAAAAGTTGCACTGTGCCAAATGCATCCCCCCTTGAATTTATTTATGGACCCATGTCATTGTCACTTATCTATATCCTGACATGACACATACCTTGTTTTCTCAAAATCTTATTGGTTGATGGCCTAATTTTTGGTACTAATGATGCTACCATGGTTCTGTTGCTCCTATGCTTACTTCTTAAAGCACCATGTGTTGAGACTAAAAGGGGTGCAACATGGGGTTTGTTACGGTTACCATGAGCAGCCGGGAAATGAACAGACGCTGCTCACAAGATATTAATGAATATATTTGTTTATAAAAATTTCGTCTATATCCCTAAAAAATCATTAAATTATATGATAGTTTTCCTTCTAAAATTTATAATATCATATTTATCATTTCAAATTAAAGAACTCACAAATTTATCAATTATTGTTTTTTTTTTATCAAAATTTATTTGAATCTACAATTTTTCCATTTTACCTTCAATTAAAAAGATAAAAAATATGCAGCATGTGTATAAGACCTAATTGGCCAATTTGTGAGGACAAATGTGCATGTAGTCATTTCTTTATTTATGACATGTCAGTGTAAATTTGTTTGTGCATTACAAGTATGACAAATATCATTTGTCCTCACAGACCGATCAATTAAAAGACGGAACACATTTTACACATGCTATATAATTTTTTTATAATAGAGAATAAAATGCAAACTTCATAAATTTAGTATGAGTTTTAATAAAAAAGGAGAATAAATTGCATAAATTTATGAGTTTTTTAAATTTAAAGGGGTACATATGATATTAGAAATTTTGGAAGAGAAAATATAGAATTTTGAGGTTTTAAGGGATGTAAATGAAAATCCCCATTTATTTGTGTGATTAATGATAATTGTAACCAAAACCAGAACTGCAGTTTGGTCACAGTAGAATTGGTAGTCGGCAGCGGTTTTGATGAATAATAAGTATTAAAATAATGAAGCAACACTGTATTGGCCATTGGGAGAGGTGAATGGGACCAATGGGGACACATCCAGGTGGCTAGAAACAATTTTGTAATTGCTGCTGCCTGTTTGTTGACATGTTTTAAATCCATTGGCTTGCATTGTGTGAATATAGGAGAAAACTCATTAAATTATTAAAATTAAATTTTATTACTAGTGTCTAGAGTGAAAAAAACGTGCAATGACGTGACTAACACGCCGTAATTTTGGTTTTGTGCCGTGCCGTGATCAAGTGAACAGTTATACATGCCGTGCCGTGACTAAAATGTGGAGGGGTGATCACGGCACGTGACTCACGCTGTGACTCCCATGCCGTGACAGTTCGCGTGCCGTGTCCAAAAGTAACTAGTCACGTTTCTCACATTTAACTATTTTTTTTTCATAATTTAGATTATTTATTCAAGATTCACTATTTGATCAAGACTTAACAGTCCTAATTATACGTGACTCGTGTGAACACGTGCCATGCCGTGACCGGATTTTTACCGTGCCGTGTCAAATTTTCAAAAGATGGTCACGGCACGGAAAAGTCACACGTGCCGTGCTGTTCTGTGCCGTAACCGTACCGTTTCGTGACGGAACTGGCTCCGCCGTGCCATTTTTTCCACTCTAGTGGTGCCTATGTTAAACATCATTATAAAATTATAAAATAGAGTAAAGAAGAAGTATTCTCTATTACGGGAAAAAAAATGAATAATATCAAATAGGGTCTTCAGCTTAAAATTTGAGTAAAGCTTGTGTGTGCTATGCTTACTAAGATGGTTTGGTGAGCTAAACTCGAAAATCTATCAGATTGGTTTCAAATAAAGAATCTACACCGTTGAAATCGATCACTTCGTGAATGATGTATGTACATGTAAATTTTGAAATTATTGAATTCATTTCGTACAAATTAAGTCAAACGGTCAAATAATGATGAAAAACAAATTCATTAAAATAACTTATAAACCTTCATTGTTTTTTACCACTCGACTTCATACCAAATAAATTTGAAATTTCAAAAAAAAAATTATGTATATGCATCACTCATAATGTAAATTATTTTCAATAGTTTGAATTCGTCGTTTGAAGTCAAACCAATAAATTCTGGAGTTATGCTCATCAAGCTCTCTCGGTGAGCATAACACGCTAGTTTTACTCTTAAAATTTTTATTTTGCTATTCGGGTGAGGTAATAAGGGTAAGAGTTTTAATTTATAAAGTAATTACGATGTTTTTTAAGACTTTTGTGATATTCATCTGTCCAATTAATTAAGAATCATGAGTTTACTTTGAAAACTTCAACTCTCATCTCATGCTAAAAAAATATTAGTTTGACAATTGAATGCAATGGACCGGCCGGCTTGATTTCATTTTAATCTTCATTTTGACATTTATATCTTTGGACCATTTGACTTTATTAACTGGATGCAATCCTTAAATTGTATAAATTTGTTTCTTGTTGGACCTTTCAAATTCAATCAACTACTATGTTGCTCATGAACTCTACATATATATTAGTAGCACTGCTCCAAGAGAAAAAAAACAACAGGCATGCAATATAGTTATCTTAGCTGAAACAGTAGAAAAGAGAAAAATTAACACATCAAAATAATTTTTTTTTTTATGGTCATCAGCAATTGCTCATGACATGTATATTGATTAAAAAAAATTATTTACATTCGTGGCCCTGGATTAAAAGTATCTAACTAGCTTGCATTATTAATAGCCACAATTAGTTTACAAAAATCTGAATCATCTTCACCCCCACCCCTAATTCTATTACTGTTGCTCTCAGAAATTGATATCAAAGGTCGTATCATTTAACAATAGATGCACCGGTTTGCTCTCATTTGCAAAGAGCTGTCTGTTCCGTTTCCTCCAGAGCGTCCAAGCTCCCGCCGTCCAAACTCTGTCCCATAGACATTTTGCTTGAGTCGATAGTTGCGCTCTGCCCCCGCATTATACTTGTCGCCGTTGATCGGGGTATAATGAAGTGTGCTCGCAGTCCCATCCAATAATTTTACTTTACAATTTTTTTTTCAGTTGTTTTAAGTGCAGTAAATATTCCAATTGTCCAATTATGTGATGTTCCACTGGTAGTAAAGAAGAATGGAAGTATCTTCAGAGAATATTGCTTAAATTTTTTTACACATGTGGGGCATATATTTATTTGAAAATAGCATTTGTAAATTAACTAGGAGATGTGATGCAATTTACTAGTATAACTTCGCCCTCTATCAAGCCGTGAGGAATCTTGAGATACTTTTTCCAGATTTTAAACCAATATTTTATATTTTTCTGTCAATTGTTTTTCAAAAAACAAGCTAAATTTTACTAAAAGGAACGGTCCAGATCAACAAGGACCAAATTATTTTTATCAAAAACAAGGTACAAATTAAAATGTTTAGTGGTCACTAAAGAATAAAAGATACGTCTACGAAAATACATGGACTTACTCAGAGTCTAAAAAATTAAATTATCAAATACTTCGGTGCCTTCTGTGAAATTTAGATAAAAATAATCTTCTGTGAAATTAAATTATCTTTTGGGCACCATCTGTTAAAACCAGGACCTAACAATTTCTGACTTCAAAATATATTGCAGTGTAGATTCCGTAGCAATTTCAAGGGATTGATTTCAAAAGCAAATCTCAATCTGGGCCCAAAGCACCTTCTTTATATTACCCAACAAATGGAAATAAACAGATCGATTTCAGGGTCAAATTTCCCAGCAGAGGTACAAAAGTCATAAGTCTAGCTTTCTAAAAAGTTCCACTTTCTACTTCGCCAGGTGCAACAGAGAGTGAACGAAAACCCCAACATATGAACAAAACCTTAAAATTTATTTTATATTTTGTTTAAATTTTTTATGAGCCAGTCATAGGATACGAGCTCGATGGATGAAATGACGACAGACATCTAGCATCTTACATGACAGAAAAGTCCCACAAAAGTTCAAAGATAACTTCTATAGAACAACGATCAGACATGCAATATTGTATGGTACAGAATGTTGGACTAATAAAAACCAACATGTCCAGAAAATAAGTGTATTAGAAATGCGTATCTAGCAGTATCAATGGTCGTACAAGACAAAACCTAATAAAAAAAATGATGACATACGTGAAAGACTTGGGTAGCACAGATTGAAGAGAAGTTCGTCCAAAATTGCTTGAGATTGTTTGGGCATCTCCAACAGAAGCCTCCCGAGGCACCAATACGTACTGGAATTATAAACTGTATCGAAAGCACAAGGAAAGGTAGAGGTCAACTAAGATTGATATGGGAGGAAGCAGTAAAAAGAAACTTGAATAATGAAATGTACCAAATAGTTGGCTTTGGACAGGAACGCAAAGAAGTTAGCAATCCACGTACTATAACAATAATCTAGAAAAGAGTATGGCTAGTATAACATCAGTGTCATTTTAGCTTATATAACACTAACTCCAAAATCTACCGAATCGACTTTGAACAGTGAATCCAAACTGTTCAAACCAATCTACTTTATTAGTTGTGCGTTTACATGCAAAATTTATAATTTTTCAAATTTATTTAGTATCAAGTCAAGCGGTCAAATGTGTGTTTTGAAGTTAATTTTAATACATTCATTTTTCAACATTTTTGCCGCTTGATTTGATACTAAAATAACTCAAAAATATATAAAATATATATATATATATATATATATACGTAAACACATCACTCATAAAGTAAATCAATTTGAACAATTTGGATTAGTCATTTGAAGTCTATTTAATCAATTTTGAAGTTAGTGTCATATAACACTGATGTCATACTAGCCGGACTCTCTAGAAAATATTATTTAGTAGCGTTGTAGGTTTAGATCATAGGGCTAGTGTTTTGAGATCAATAACACAGGATTTAGGACTTTGACCTCCACAATCTATAGTGTAGACATAATATAAATTTTTATTATTTTATTATTTTATTACTATCTACTCTGACTTTATAACTCCGGTTGAGTTTCATTATAGCCTACCCGACTTGTTTGAAACTATAGGCATCATTGTTGTTGTTGTTTAACTTTTTATGACTTAGAAATTGTATTCAAGGATACGAAGTACCTCGTTTTTTTAATTTGAGTCGGTCCGGTCATTATATATACTAGCATGAAATTTTAAAGTCCCGTGCATCACAGGCTTGAGCTGGATTGTACTGGATTTTAATTGGATGGTCCCGGATTGAAACTGAAACAGGTACGTCTACGTCGGACTCCCACACCATGATATATCCTAAGAATTATTGCAGACTTGACATTTTTATACAGGCAGGTCAGAGACAGACTGACAATTAAGGTAGAACAGTGGCATCAAAATTAGACCGCAGCAAAGGGCCCAGTGACCCAGTTTGATAGTTCCAACGTAATTCTTCTTTTTTTATTTTTTGATATAAGCCCAATGACACACACTCTAATTTCTAATTTCTAAAATCCTAGATCAAATCTAGAAATCCTACGTAATCCTACGTGGAGGCATATACCTCAACCACTGTACTACAAAAACTTGACCCAAGATTCGTACTGTATCAAGATAAGGAGTTAAGACTAGAAGTGAAAACAGTATGGATAATATATGATCCGTATTCAATTCGTATTCGAAAATTTAGATGTAAATATCTAATATCTAAATATATGTGTGAATAAGAATACTAATGTAATTTATGTTTTAATTATCCGCAACCAAATAGTAAATATACACAATATATATTATGAAACATTTATGTTAATCAAATAAACCTTGTGAACTTTAATATTTTTTATATTATTTTAATAAATATATGATCAGATCAAACCCATATCTAATCTGATTCTCTCAGACGATAATATCCTGAGTTGATATAAACATATAGACGTACATGGGGGAATTTGCCGATACATCGCACAGGTAATGCAATTACCGGAAATCATATTTTCATAATTCTGGCCAGAAGATAAAAGGAATAGCAGCCAAGAAATTTTCTGAGTTGATAACAAGATAATGAGCGAAATAGGTATAAGTAGCAAAGGGTCAAGTCAGACCACTGCAAAGGAAATTTTCGTATTCGATTTGACGAGCAACTACATGTCCCTCCCAAATACAAATAAGATCCCAACACACAATAATAACTCGATAAAAAAAATATACAATTTCTACTTCTTTTGCAACAGTTGTACAATTATTAAAATTGAAATTAACCTTCCTCACCAAACTCCTTTGTGAACCTCTCATGCACATCAAGGTCCTTTTTGCTGACAGTGGGCCGCTGCCGAGCCAGCACCTTCTCAAAGTCATGCCTCGTAATTGGGGGAGGAGTAATCTGGTACACAAACAAAAATTTACAGTACAAAGCAGTTCGGCAACCAGGGTAAATCCCTTGTTGAATATATATTAAACAAAATTGAAATTAGAATAAAAACTAGTTGCTATTAATCTCAGGGGGTTCATTGGATCTGGTTTATTTGGTTTTCAACCAAACTGACAAATTTTGGATTAAATGGTTCGGTTCACTTAAATTTTTGAATTACTTCGGTCTTTTATATTTGGTTCAGTTTAATCTCTCTTATTTCGGTTCAACCAAACAAACTGAATTTTGCTTGAGATTTGCTTGAATTACTTCGGTTTTTTATATCTGGTTCAGTTTAATCTCTTTTATTCTGGATCAACTGATATACATCTTGATATTTATTTCTATAATTATTAAATGTATGTGTATGTATTAAGTTTTGACCTTTTGAATTTTAATCTCTTATTTGGTTTGTTCAACCAAACAAACCAGAATTTACTTTATTTTTTTGGTAGTGTTGTTTATTCGGTTGACATGTTTAATTTGGTTGGTTCGATTAGATTTTTGAAAACCGAATAAATTTTGGTTTGACTGTTTTCATTCGGTTTTAATCAACATTTACTTGTGTGTGTGTATCAGTACCTGAGATCCAAAACCCTTGGAAGCAAGCTCCGTCATGGTAGTCTGAACAGCACCTGGTTGTTTGGGCCCACATGGCATCCACAAACCATCAGGGGTCTTGTGAAAAAACATGGCATCTTGTGTTTTGCGTACTGGCTGAAACAGCACATCCTTAACCTGATCACACAAACACAAGTATTAGCAATGACGTTTATGTCCCTTCATACCAAAAGATAAAATATTAAGGAAAAAGAATGAGCCCTCCTGCAAATTATAACTTACTTAGATATTTAATTCATCTGCAACTTAGTTGGGTTATTGCAGCCAGACAGCAGTTATACAAATAAAAATTGGTTACCAAGTTTGCATGAATCAGTTATGAAAGTCAAGGGCCATTTCCTAATACTTTTATTCACCATGGTCATAAGAAGTACAAAAAAGTAAGAATGTAATAGCCTCTTTTTTCCTACCAGAAAGTAAGAACGTAATAATGAAAGATAAACAAAATTAAGTTACTACTCACACAAACAGCAATATCTGAACCAGAAAATCCTTCAGTCTTGCTTGCTAAGTATTCAAAATCACTTTCAACCAAGCTGTGAGGTGTATCTCCAAGATGCACCTGTCAATTAAGATTTGTACATTCTGGTAAATAAAAGGTTTGTGATAGTAGTAACAATATTATTATTGTTTCATATCCAAATAAACGTATAGGAGTACCACAAGCAATTTAAAACATTTTCATAATCAATGGAGCATAATCAGATACAATGTAAAAATACCAGCACTCGACTTAGATAGTCCTTGGAGTGTTTTGTTGAAAGACTATGTTCTAAGCTATAAATTAACCTTGACTTTATCCATATGAAAACCCTGTCGTATTTAAGTTTGTATAAAATGAAATGAACTACTGTTGTAGAATGAAAATAAACCTTGAACATATGTTGCCTAGCCTTTTGGTCGGGCAGAGGAATATAAATACGCTTATCAAAACGCCGCCTAACAGCCTGCCCATAAGAAATTAATAAATATTAATTAAATCTGAAGATGAAAAACAGAAAATAAAAAAAAACAAAACAAAAAGATGTATAACACATAATTGACAATGAAAGCTCAACCTGATCAAGAGCATAAGGTGTATTTGTGGCGGCAAGAATGAGTACTTTATCATCATTGTGTCCTACTCCCTGTAAAGCAAATGCCAACACATGGCTAACTTAAAAGGAAATTAAAAATTTTTAATGTTATAATATTGGCAAATAAAACCCCCCTATTCCTCACATTTTCTAGTGACACCTTTCTTTGAGATACTTGCAGGAGTCAACCAACTAGGTCAATACTATGTACAAAGTATATGCCGTACAATTTACCATTTTGACCCCTTTCTAGTAATCTATTTTTTCCCCAAACAAAAACTGAACCACATTTGACTTTGCAGATTCCAGAACTAGTGGTGAGACAAATAGCAACGAGGCATTACATTTTGTTTTTGTTTTGACTTGACATAATTTTAACACAATTGAGAATACTTAACCAAAATACCCAGAAAATGTGAAACATTAACTGCAAATTATTAGAAATGTTGGATGTGATCTGCATTATCTCTCTTATGAAACAGCAATTAGTTTTTTATAATAAGCCTCACCGAAAGATTATGATTAATAAACCAAACTGATATGCAATAGCGGACCATGATAACAGCTCTGTTAACTAAGCTAATATTATAACCATGACTAAATAAAGTGTTCAAATTTAAATCCTTCTAGAGGCTTCGTTCTCACCTGCATCTGTACAAGGAGTTCAGTCTTGATCCTTCTAGAGGCTTCGCTCTCATTGCCTTCGCCACGCGTACCACACAGAGAATCAATTTCATCAATAAATATAATTGATGGACCATTTTCACGTGCCATTTCGAAAAGGTTTGCAACTAGCTTTTCACTTTCACCCATCCATTTTGAAACTAGATCTGACGAAGATATACTGCACAGCAAAAGATAGACAACATGATTAGCCAACAATTGAGAATTAAATAATAAATAATTCCCATTCACTTAGTTTTTTTTCTTCTTTTTTTTTACTTTTTCCAATGCAAGTAACACCCGATACAACAATGGCATTTGAAAATAAAACCTAAAATCCCTTAGGCTCGTTTCAAATGACACCCAACCATCATAAAGTGTCAAAACAGGACTAAATTTAATTAGAGATTTAAATGAAGAAAGAAATCTCGCAAGGCAGTAGGCAGAATTGATCGGGAATACTCTGCAAATAAAAAATCTTCCATATATCATTAGTATTAGAATGAGCAAGTCATATTACAAAATCCAAAATATGTTTTTAACCTGAAGAAAGTTGATTCTGCCTCGGTTGCAACTGCCTTGGCCAAATAGGATTTACCTGTTCCTGGTGGGCCATAAAGCAAAAATGCTCTCCATGGCCTCCTTTTACCTAAAAAATTAAGTTTTAATTAACTATAATTGCCTAGTGCTGAAACACTATGACATTCCAATATACCAAGTGTTTGTATAGATACACAACTACAATCAAAGAACGAAAACACTGGACTTATTTTATCAGGACAAAAAAAAATGTATCTACGGGAAGTTGCAACTACAATTAGCTAATCATCGATAAGAGTATGCATATACCTACGTGAACAGATCAACCTAAGAAGGATTGATAAACCATAAGTTCTACCAACAAACTTTGCTCAATAATAAAGTGCTCGACTTTCCCCAATTAACTGGTAGAATAATGCTAGAACCCAAAAGTTTCAACAGAGATATACCAGTGAAGAACTGAGGGAACTTGACTGGTAAGATAACCGCCTCCTGGAGCGCTTGCTTGGCGCTCTCCAGCCCCGCCACGTCATTCCACTTCACATTCGGTTTCTCTGTAATGATTGCCGAGTTCAATCCCGCTCTTAGCTTTGCCGACTCCGAATCGTCTCCTCCTTCCCCATCCTTCGGTTTGGATTTAGGCCTTGTGGCGGTCGCCGCATCTCCGTTCGCCGGAGACGGACCGGATCCACCCTCGTCGAGCACGGCGCGGATCTCCTCAGCGCGGCGGAGGTACTCGGTGAACTTTTGCGTGATCGCCTCTCGGATTTTAGGGTTTTTCTCGTACTTTAGGTGCGTCTTGAAGTACTCGAGCGCGTTCATGTACAAAGGGAACGCCTTGATGTAGTTCCCCGCATTGTCTTCTTGCACCGCTTGTTTCACATACTCGATCGCCTGTTCCTTGAAGTTGCTATACATGGCGACAGCGAAGGCGGCAGTTTGATCGCATAAGACGGAAAAGAACGTCGATCGACGAAAGAATAGAGGAGGGAAGGAATTAATTTGAGAAACTTGTACCGATTTTGGTTGCGATTTGGGGAAATTTGAGGGTTTGACGACGAGACAGAGGAGAGGGGGAAGAAGAGGTCGAGAAAGGAAAAGCGTGTTGATGATTTTTCTTTTCTTCGCGAGGAATCAGAGCAAACTTTTTCCATGCTTTCTTATAATCTGACCCTCTAAGTTCAATGTATTTATGTATTTCGGCAATTTTTGATTAAAAATAGGGATTATGTCCCTATTTGTATTTTGGCAAATTATTATCACTACTTAATCAGAGAAGAAATATTTTTTTCTTAAATGTCCCTATTTTTTTTCTATTTTTCAAAGAACTCTTTTGACAAATTATTTTTTATTATATAATCGTTCTCTAATAATAAACAAAAGATATTTCTAATCTCTCATTTTTCTCCTATTCCTCTATTTCGTTTTCATACATACAACATCTTAAATTTTATTTTTCTACTAAATTTCGCAAATAATTACATCACTAAATTCACCTGATATAAAATAGGTGTCTTGTCTCTATTTGTATTTTGGCAAATTATTATCACTTAATCAGAGAAGAGATACTTCTCTTCTTAAATGTTTGTTTCTATTTTCTATAGAGCGACAAATTATATTTTCTTGGTTATATATTTTTTTCTCTAATAATAAACAAAAGATATTGCTAATCTCTCATTTTTCTCCTCCTCTATTTCGTTTTCATACATAGAACATCTTAAAATTTATTTTTCCTTTAAGTTTCACAAATAATCACATCACTAAATTCATCTGGATAAAATAAATACAACAATATTCTCAATTTCATGCTTCAAGCTCGAAACTCGTTGTAATTAGATCAGTTTATATCACAATCCTCAATATTCAAGTGGCGGAGCCACACTTAGCCAGGGTACAGACAATAACTTCAAAATTTTGAAAAAATCACCAGACCCATATATAGTTGAGTTGCATTTAAGTTTTGCCTACCATTGAATAAGCATCGGCCTTTAGTGAAATTAGTCGAGGTGTTGTAAACTTGACAGAGTTTTTCATCGATATGTCTTAGAAATATAACAAAAGAGGAGGGGACAATGGATCAGTGATCTTGTTATTTATTATATTTTTTTAAAGGAATGAACCGAATTCTTTTACAAAAGAATGGGCCGGACTTTAAAATTTAGTATTTTAAATCTTTACATTATTTATTTATTTTAAGTTTTTAACATAATTTTTATAAAAAAATTCGAGTTTGTGATCCAATTCAGTCGATTCCTACGAATTCTCTCGATTATGAATTCATGATCAACTTAGCAATGCAGTTTCCGATACAAATAATAATAATATTTTAATAATAAATTAAACAATATATTAATACATTTTTTGCTTTCTATGATAAAAATTCTAGCTACGCCTTTGTCAAGATTGTATATTATATGTAATAATAATAATAAGTGAATAATTTCAATAACAAGTATAAATACTTAGGAAGGCCGCAATAGGAAGAGTTTGAAGATTAAATATTAAGACCTTCACAATTCCGTATGTATGCCACTAAGAGAAAATGAGGGTTCTCATTTATTTTTATATTTTTTATGTTTATATGTAATTTTTTACATAATTTAGGGTAAAATATTATAAATATTGTAAAATTAATTTCAATTCTTAGCATAAAAATGAAAAATTTATATGATTGACCTCTATTTACGTTTGTCGACCTTTATAATTTAAAATTCTGACTCTGCTTCTATGTGTAAACAACAAGTGATGACGATGCAATGTTGTCTTTTATCTCATTTAATAAGTTGGATGCATTGATTGCAAATAAATTTTATAGCAAGTATTAAGACTGAAAATAAAGGCTCAATTTGCTATGTGCACAAACCATCAGGACTATAAAGCACTTTTTGTTTAAGCATAAATAATTTGTTGAATGGGTATTCGTAAATACTTTTGTCCTGTGTATCAGGTCCCTGTATAAATATTTGAATACTTCTTTTTACGTTGGCTTTGTTTGTGCTTCATATTTTTTAAATGCCTCCGTGAAACTGTCAGAAATTTGCAGAATATACAAAAATACACAAAAAAAAAGCATTATTTTTCCATGATACCGCTTCTTTGCTACTGAATACTGATACTTCTATTCACTAACCATGTCTGTGTTTTCTAATGGTATTCATGAAATTGCCAAAAAGCAAGGAAAGCTGGGGGGAAACACTATGCAAAAAAATGCATTCTTTTCTCACAACAATAAGTATGTATATAGGTATTAGCAGTTGCTTCTTCTGGTATACATTAGTACTTTGGAGGATCTCCATGAAATTGTCAAAAAGAATACATAAAATTGCATATAAATACATTATTTCTCCTTTCAAAAAGCACTTATATTATATATGCTGGTAGTAAGTTATGCAAGATACTCCTTTCAAAATTGGGGCCATGGCTTCTTACGGCATCAATTGCCCAACCTCTACACTTATGCCTGGGACAGCGGAATTACATTGCAAAGGGCTAGGGCGACACAGCACATCTCTGAAATGTTCAAACCAAATCTGTTAGTGGAGGCGCAGGACGAGCTGGCCTACCTAGAAAGTAATGTGAGACAATTACAGACAGGACAGACCCGGAACGATGTGGTCATTTGGAATTGGACGGCAGACAGAACCTTTTCAGTTAAATCAGCATATGGGGCACTAAAGGGAAGGCCTTTCACAGGGACAGACATTCATCACATCTGGAAAATTGAAGCACCGCCGCGAATGAAAATTTTCGGATGGCTGGCAATTCAAAACAAAATACTCACACATGATAATCTCCGAAAGAAGGGGATGCCTCATAGTCAGCAGGTGCCCACTTTGTAAGTCAGCGGCGGAATCGGTGGCCCACCAATTGCGCGGGTGTCCCTACACAGTGGCAGTGTACCGGACAGTTAAGGCACACTGGCCGTCCGGATCTTGGCCGGCTAACCCTGTACTGGACATCACTGGCCCGGAAATCCGAAAAATCACAACGAAAGATCAAAGAGCTATAATGCTAATAATGCAGTTCTTAGTGTGGAGGGAGAGATGTGCTAGATGTTTCACGGAGAAGACCAAACAGCCGGACGAAATTGCGGAGGAGGTCAGGTGGCAATGGCGTGTGCTACACCACAATCTAACGGAATAGACATTGATCGGACCTTACTGGGAAAGGAAAGGCGACAAAAGGCGACTGTTTCTAGTTTTCATAGCATTGGTACCACATATTCGGTACCTAAATGGTACCGGGTGACTAATGATGACATGCTACAATGGGGGGAATGGAAACTCACGATCTTCTCGACTATTTTTATGTTCTCTTCCTTGGTTTGGTTTTCTTTTTAGTTTTCCTTTACTGTTTGATTTCTTTTCTGTTTTCTGGTACTTATTTTGATTTACGGCAGCTCAGATGTTTGAGCATTTATTTCATTATGTAACTCTTGTTACAAAACTTTTGTAACCTTTGTCAATATCAATTGAATTAAGTGTGGGCTGGACCCATACTTTTTATCAAAAAAAAAATATATGCTGGTAGTATTATAGATTCATCACTTGGTAATACTTCTAGTTCATTGGCCTTATTAATGCCCGGTTGAAATGAATTTTAGATATTTATTTCACAAGTATTAATATTTTTCGTACCTACAGTTGTCATGGTTAAATCTTGGAGAACTTAATTAGGGAATTAATGTTGAGAAATTATTATCAGACCTTTTTTATGTACGATGTAGGAGAAATAACTAAGTTATTAGGTACGTTTTAATCATCCGATAATTAGTGCAAGAATAAAATAATTGAGATTAGTAGATAAGAATAGTGAGAAATTAGTATGAAAAATAATATAATGCAATGCTATTCGGATTAGTAGAATTATTGTTTGAATTATGTATTTGGAATGTGATTTTCTTGCAACTCCTCTTGCAAGCAATGTGCCATAGGATTAAAGAAGAAGAAGAAGAATATGTAAGTGGGGTCTCAAATAAATTATCACATCGTAAAGATGGCAGAAGTAGCGTCAACTTCGTCAGATCTAGAATGTGTTGGCAGAAATCCGAAAAAAAAAATCTTTATCTTCACACACCAAAATAGTTGTTATTCTATTCAATACAAGGAACGACAAATTAGCGGGGATAGTAGCTATTCCGAAAGCAATCATAGCAGCATGCAAAGTTTCTCTCCGAGGCTTATTACAAGATAGAGTGTCTGATATGGACCATTTGATCCGCATTGAGATTACGTGTTACTTTATAATTTTAATTAGACGCATGAGAGATTTTCTTAGATTATATAGAAAATCACACATAAGCACTTTATAATTTCAATTATATAAAATATTCACGTGAGTTTTAGAGTCAATTTTATAGTACCATAGTAGTTTACTAAACTATATAGAAAATTATATAATAAATGGAGATCATTTTTTCTTACTAAGTCCGTCCATGTTATCAATGATTGGCAACATAAGGTATTTTATATAAGGGACAAAAAATTGTTAGTTTATGTTTTATTATTAAATTGTATTTTAATTGATTAAATCAATAGATGAGGATATTAATTATAAAATAATTGATTTAGATAAGGATAATTATATTTAAATTTGAATGAAAAAATATTTAAGTCATGCATTTATGATGGTTATATAAATATTTCTCAAGAAAAAAAGAGAGAGAAAGACGCACTTGTTCCTCTTTAGGCTGTGCTCCACAACTTGAGTGAAATATTCTCATTAATGGAAGGGAAAGGAAATTGTCGGAGGTGAAGTTCACCCCGAACAATGATTTTTATACTCCAAATCAGGGGTGAAAATTTTCGCCAAAAATCAATAGCATTCACCTCTGCACAGTATGTGTTCACCTCTGTTTCCTCTCTGCTTCACCTTCGCTTTTTTTGTTCTGGAGCAGGTGAAACCTTCAAACAGCTGCGAGCTGAGACACCATTCACCTCTACACAGTGTATTTTCCTTCCACAACCTCCGCGTAACCCTTAAATGGAGCAGACTCTTAAAGACCAGATTCGCAAGTAATTCAAATTTGGTGTTTAGATTCTGACCGTCCGATCAGAACTTGGTGAATTTGGTCCTTGGTTAAATGAGCTCCGAAAGATCTGACGGTCCGGATCTAAACTAAAAATTTTTAGTTTGTGATATGAATTGCCTCCGTAAATGGGACCCGACACCTCTTTGTTCCCACCATCAGAGGCTCAGAGCACACTTTTACCTCCTACCTCTTCACTGCAAAATGGCGTTTAGACGGAAACTACCCGGTCGCTTCTCTCCTCTCCCTCGCTCTCAGTCTCCCTCGCCCAATCCAACTCCTCACAAAACCCCAACCCGGGCAAAAAGCCCCAATTCTAACGCCGCTACCCTCAAATCCCCTCTTTCTACTTCATCTCTCGCCACCTTAATCCATAACTCAATCCGAAACCGCCAAATTGCCCAAGCTCAGTCTTTTGTTCTTCGTATGATTCGCCGTAGTGGTGCCTCAAGGCCAGAAATTGTTAGTTCTTTGATCTCTAATGGTAATGATTTGACCTTTGGTTATGCGTTCGACCTCCTGATCCGCACTTACGTTCAAGCAAGGAAGATTCGGGAAGCAACTGAGGTGTTCCGGTTGCTAAAATTGAAGAACATAAGGGTTTCGATTAACGCATGTAATAGTCTTCTTTCTGGATTGGTAAGGCTTGGGTGGTTTGGATTGGTTAGAGAGGTTTATAGAGGGATTGTTGAATTGGGGGTGGATTTGAATGTTTATAGTTTAAATATAATGGTCAATGCATTTTGCAGGGAGGGGAAATTTCATGAAATGAATGGTTTTTTGGTAGACATGGAGATGAAAGGTATTTTACCAGATAATGTCACATATAATACTTTAGTGGATGCGTATTGTCGCAATCTTGAAATGGAAAAAGGACTAGAGTTGTTGGAATTGATGAGACAAAAGGGCTTGAGGCCTGATTTGGGTGCCTATAATTCGATTTTGAATGGATTTTGTAGAACCAAGGAAATTGATAGAGCTGAAAAACTGTTCGAGGAAATGCTTGAGCTGAGATTGGCGCCGAGCACGTCTACATTTAACATTCTGATGAGTCTTCATTGTAGTAGTGGAGACTCTGACAAGGCGATAAAAGTGTTTCAAGAAATCTTTCGATACGGTCTTGTACCTGATATGGTTACCTTCAGTAATTTAATAAATTTCTTTACCCACAATGGTGACTTGAAACAAGCATTGGTCTACTTTAAGGAAATGAAAAGATTTAGATTAGTGCCAGATGTTGTTATTTATACCATGATTATCCGCGGCTTATGTAAAGTTGGTGCGGTTAACAAAGCAATTGAAATGCGTGAAGAGATGGTGATGTGTGGCATTCCACCGGATATAGTCACGTATAACACACTTTTGAATGGGCTGTGCAAAAGAAGGATGCTAACCGATGCACGCCAGCTGTTTGATGAAATGATTGAAAGAGATGTTTCACCAGATTTTTGTTCTTTCGCCACTCTAATTCATGGATATTGCAAGGGAGGTCAAGTTGACGAAGCTTTTAATCTGTTTGATAAAATGTCGCAGATGTATATCAAACCAGATATTGTGACATACAATACATTAATAGATGGTTTATGTAGAGAGGGAGACTTGGTAAAAGCTAGTGATTTGTGGGAACATATGACCACACGTGGTATTTCACCAACTCACTTCACGTATGGTATTCTAATAAATAGCTATTGTGAAAAGGGTCAAATAGAAGAGGCATTAGTGTATTTTAATGAGATGGTACAGAAAGGAATTTCTCCAAATATTGTAATATATAATTTACTTGTCAAGGGGTACTGTCGATCTGGTAACACCCAAAAGGCCGAGGAGTTCTTAGAAAATATGTGCAAGGAAAATGTTACTCCTGATTGTGTAACGTACAACACAATAATACATGGATATGTTAAGCAAGAGAGAGTTAGTGAGGCGCTTGATTTAGCAAAGAAAATGGAGTCAGTAGGAGTGCAACCTGATATTGTTACCTACAATTTATTAATAAAAGGATTCTGTGAACATGGAAGAATGGTGGATGCAGATCGGGTTTTGAAGAAGATGGCTGCGAGGGGTATTCGACCCGATAAGGCTACATACAAGGCCCTGATGGATGGATATGCAACTAATGGGAATTTGAAAGAGGCACTTAAGATGCATGAAGAAATGCTTCAAAGAGGGTTTGTGCCAGACGACAAATTTTAACATGGATTTCACCAGTGTACTCGTATCAATTGCCTGGTGCTGGTCCCGGTATGCCTTGTCCATATGGTACAGTCTCTGAAATAGAATTTTATTTCGTAATTAATAGACAGACGGTAGCATGTTTTTGTCTTATATTTTTTCTTTCTTTTATACAGATTATTGCATGCAATGTTTTCATAATTGATATACAGGCAGTACCTTTCTTCCTTTATTTATATTCTGTTATTTTATCTTACAACTTATATATTATTCAATTGAATTTTAATATTTTTTATAACAAATATAAGTTTATTAGAGTTTGGTGGGACTGTTAATTAGAGGCCTGTGGAAATTTTGGCATTAGTAAGTGCTCTCTTCCTTAATTATTGCGTAGCAAGAATAATGGTATTATTTCCCAAGAATATCAAATTTCTAGTTTTTTCCGGAAATCCAATGTTTTATTTATTGCATTATCATGGTGGAACAAATTTCAACCATCAGCTAGAGGTCCATTTATTAGCAAAAGTTATGACTATGATGTTCTAACTGATGGATTTGATTATCAGGAATTAAGATGTGATTGTAACAAATAAATGGAATGACATTTCTGATCACCTATTTATAGTAACCGCTCAGTCATTTATAATTAATCCACTTCTGCTTACTCTTTATTTCCTTTTTTCTTAGTGCCATCTATCACTGTGCAATCAGCAGGCCATGTGTACGTCGTCGTACGGCAAATACTGAAAGGAAATTCTACAAATGCCAATCTGAAGCTCTTCGAACAGCAAATACCAAAAGGAAATTCTACAAGTGCCAATCTGAAGTTCGTCGTACAGCAAATACCAAAAGGAAAGTGCATAATCCTTGGGGATGCTGGGGAATGTACGGGTAAAGATATTGACAGAGCTGATTTTGCTTCATGCAGCTCACCATCAATGGAGACAAAATGAGAAAAATATATGACTGGTGCGCTGTTAATATCTTTAGGCAAAAGTATGGGTCCTACTTATGTATGTATAAAATCATCATGGGTTATTGAAAATAACAAAATCGCCCCTTCTTCCTCTTTTGCAAGTGAGGAATAAGTGATTGGCAATTGGGTTATTTTAGACATAATGATGGAGGAGCTACGGGAGATAGAGAAGAAACTTGCTTCTTTAGCATAAGCTTTCCCTGTTGCAAATATATTTGGGCTGCAATATGTATACTGCACAAAGTGACTTTTGAACTGGAAATCAGGGTTCGAAATGAAATACGAATAAGTTTATTATTTGCTTATCAAGGAGATAAAGGCCAACAATTTTTTATTTCCTGGTGTGAAAATGTGCGAGTTGAACACAAATAGTACTTAGTATTTCAGCTACCTGTAGGCTGTAGGAATCGAAGGCAGTTCGATGGATATCGGATCATATTTGATATGATGATTAGTTTGAGCTGTTTGATTTGCATATAGATATGTGCGAATGAATTGTAATATTCGTGCATATAAAATACGCATAAATTTTGACGCGACCCCAACTTTATTTTAGCATGACAATTGTTTCTAGTTTGGTAAAACACATGTAACGAAAATTGGAAGCTCTTCATAAACGACATTTTATATCAGATAGTTATTATGAACTCCCAATAATATCCTTTAATATGTTTTCCATATATTTCATAGAGATAACTCTTCTATGCCCGATATTAAATGGCCGATGAAATTCTTCTTTTTAGCTTCAAAACCAACAAAATTTATTATGCTTAAAGACCAAATGAGTATTTTCACCAAACAAAAAAATTAAGACAACTCAAAATCCATAGCCAATTATATACATGTAAAAAAGTTACATATCTCATCCATTAAAATTAATTTCACAATAAAGAAACTATCAGTCTATTATGCAAGATCACAAATCTAAACCAGTAATCTTACCCTAGTCAAAATGCACATCGAGAATGCCAAGAACCGTTCCATCAATATCCTTGTTTTTTTATCCGCCACATTAGAGAGTCCGGATAAATTTTAGCTGGTGTCAGTGATGATGGCCCTAATTCCTGCGGCATTTAAATGCACTGTACTGGGAATGGAGAGTTCCAAGGAAGACGTGATGAAAGGGACTATCAGAAGTACGGGTGTGACTAGGTTGCAGGGGGCAGATAAAGGTACGACAGTTGACAAATGCACTGTAGGTTCAGAGGAGTGGAAAGTAAAAGGATCAGAGTTGGCCCAGTATGATTATTATGGTAAGGGAGGACGGTTGGGTATGCCTCCAGAATACTTTGAAAATTTGGAAGGTAAGTTTAATGGGCCTGAGCTGGAAATAGGAAACAAAATTATTGGGCTGGGGAAGGAGTTGACACTGTTTGGAGAGGGTATGGGGCCTTATTTAGAACAAGATTTCGTGGATCTTCAAATTAACACTGCAGGGTTAGAACAGGGGCCAACTGGGCTGGACGGAGAATCAGAGCATGACTTTCCTCCAGGGTTCCCAGAGCCCAAATACAAAGAAACAATACCAAGGAGGAGCCCCAGGTTAGATGGAAAAAAGATTGAAACATATGGAGCAAAGACAAGGGCGAAATCAAAAAAGGGTGGTAAACTCAAATTAAATTTTGAGGGAAGGACAGACGAGATTGAGGCAGCGCTAGCAATAGCAATTGTCAGAGAATCTGGAGCACAACTAGACGAGGGTCTGGAGAGAATGTTCTACGAAGCTGAAGCAAGAGAACAAGGAAAGTGCATTGAGGAAGGAGGCGAGCCACTGAGGGGTGGCCTGGTCATTAATGTCTGAGCAAGGAAAAGGAGGCGTTGTGTACAGAGGCACAGCGCGGCAAGGAAGGAAGGGGCAACTGATGGTTTCAAGGGGTTTGTGTGTAATTTATTTCAGTTTTTGCATTGTTTTAGTTAGCATTTTGTGTCTTGAGGATTGTTGGCATGTGGGATTAGGGGTCATTTTTTGGTGCTTACAAGCTGGTAGGCAAGGAGTGTTGGTAAGTATTGGAGGTGTACCTGTGTGTTTAGTAGTAAGAAGGGAGACTAGGATGTCTATCAGAAAGACAAGGCTAGTTAGGGACTTTTGTTTTGATGTATTAGGGTTGACTCAAGGGAAAAGGCCCACTTTTGATTGTATCCACGGTTTAAATGTCATCAAATGCAATTAGAAAATTTAACTTTTTGTCTTGGAACGTTAGAGGTTTGAATGACAAAGCAAAAAGAACATTAGTAAAAGATTTGATAAGAGCACAATCACCACATATTGTGTGTCTACAGGAAACAAAGTGGTCTGTGGACAACAGACAGCACATCAGTGAAACAGTTGGAAAAAGAACGAAAGACTACTTAACGATTCCAACCCAGGAAACGGCAGGAGGGGTATTTTTGTCGTGGAATGGGAAAATGTTCACACTCTTGCAAAGTAGTAAGGGAGAGTATTGCTTAACAGTCGACCTCTCAATAAATTTGGATAGCACAGTGATCAGATTTACGGGTGTATACGGGCCTTCAAACCAGTATGATAAGCAAGCTTTCTTTCAAGAACTCAAAGAAGCCCAGCCTGAGGCGCAGATGCCATGGATAGTGGCAGGTGACTTCAATGTCACTTTAAAGTTGGAAGATCGATCCAATACCAGATATCCGATACAACACATGCTGAGATTCAAAGCACTTGTGGATAATCTCCAACTGATAGACATGAATCTGCAGGGTCGGAAATACACATGGTCAAGAGGTAGAGAGAATCCGACTTTTGTCAGATTAGATAGATTCCTAGTATCTACAATGTGGGCCAGTGTGTTTCCAAACACATCACAGCAAGCAATATAGAGTGAGGTGTCAGACCATTGTCCAATAAAGTGTTTGGTACAAACAAACTTTCCTACACCCAATGTGTTTAGAATTGAGAATGTCTGGAATAAGAATGAATCCTTTCAACAACTAGTAAGGGAAACTTGGGGGAGTCAACCACTGGCAGAAAGTGCAGCACAACTTGAAAGGAAATTGGCAAGAGTAAGAAAAGAAATAATTCTGTGGAGGAAGGAACAACGACAAGCGTACCAGGAGCAAAGCAAACTGTGCTCTGAATGCCTCCACTGGTTAACACAACAAAGAGAACAGCGTCAACTCACCAGTGTGGAGATACTGCTGCGTGAAACTCTTACTGGCCGACAACAACAGCTAGTAATAATAGAAGAAGCCAAGTGGAGACAAAGAGCAAAACAAAACTGGGTCAAAGAAGGAGACAAGAACACGAAGTTTTTCCATCAAATGGCAAGCGAAAGAAAGAGGAACAATTTAATAGAAGTATTAGTGGAGGAGGATGTACATGTATTGGAGCACAAACAAAAGGCCAAGCTGCTGTTTAACCATTTTGTTGGATTGATAGGGAAACGCCATGAACAGACTTTGGATTTTGATTACTTGAGCCTGTACACGCCAACACGGCTGCCAATGCGACAGCTAACACAGCGCATATCGCAGGAGGAGATTAAGGATACCATTGATCAATGGCCGAATAACAAAGCACCGGGACCCGATGGGTTCACTGGTGAGTTCTTTAAGAAATTTAGCCAACTATTGATACCAGATTTATTGAGTGTGTATAATGGATTACTGGAGGGGAAACTACAAGGACTAGGACCAATGAATGATTCGTATATAGCATTGCTACCAAAAAGGGAAAGTCCAAAAGCACCAGGGGATTTCAGACCCATAAGTCTGGTTAATTCGGTGCAGAAGCTGTTCTCAAAAATCATGGCCAACAGAATCAAACCATTTATGTCGGAGCTGGTGTCAAACAACCAAACAGGGTTCATACAGGGTAGGCACATCACAGAGGGGTTTCTCTATGCCCAAGAGGTGGTGACCATGGCAACAATACAAAAGCAAAAAGTGGGTATATTCAAGGCTGATATATTCAAAGCATTTGATACGTTGTCGTGGGAATTCCTGCAACAAGTACTGAGAGCCAAAGGCCTACCAGAAAGATGGATTCAATGCATTTCACAGGCAGTCCTACAGGGGTCTTCAAAAGTGTTGCTCAATTCCATCGCTGGTAAGAAAATCAATCTAAAAAGAGGAATACGACAAGGTGACCCTTTGTCACCCTATCTATTCATACTAGCAATGGATTTTTTGGCCTGCTGGACTGAAAAACTGGTGCAAATGCAACTATTACAACCACCTATCAATGGCTGTAAGGCATGTCTGTTATTTGCCGATGACACACTATTCATTATTAAGCCGGAAACACAGCAATTGCAGTTCCTCAAGATCATAATGCATATCTTTGGAGAACTGTCAGGCCTAAAATTAAATCTTGAAAAATCTGAATTTCTGGCAACCACAGTGGCTGATGCACAAGTGCAAGAATTGGCACAGATAATGGGTTGCATGTCATCCAAATTCCCGATCAACTATCTAGGATTGCCATTGTCCAACAAAAGACTACAGAAGCAACAGTACATGCCTCTCATCCAAAAAATCACAGCCAAACTATCAACATGGAAGGCCAGCTTACTATCAATTGGAGGTAGGGTGACTCTGATCAATGCGACACTTACGGCAATGCCGGTTTACATGATGCAGGTTTTTCTATTGCCAAAATGGGTGATAAAAAAGATAGACCAAGTTAGACGAAAGTTTCTGTGGCAAGGGCACAAACCACAAGTGGAGAGCAATAGATATATGAGTTTAGTAGAGTGGGAATTGGTTATTAAGCCCAAAGATCAAGGAGGCTTAGGTATTAGAAATCTACATGTCATGAACCAGGCTCTAATGGCAAAAGGTTATTGGAAATGGCTTCAAACGGTTAAGCCAGCATGGATGGAAATAATCAAATTGCAAGATCCGACTAAGAAGCCTTGGGAATCAGATGGTATCACAACCTATTGGAAAGCGATTTCAACACTTGAGATATTCATGAACTTCTCTGTGTCATACACACTGGGACATGGTAACAAAATTCGATTATGGACAGACAAATGGATGAACCAGCAACCAATCCAAAACAGATACCCGGAGTTATTTGGGCAGGCACAAAATCAAGAGATGTCGGTGCAGCAGGCATACAATCAGGGTCACTGGGACTTCCAAATACAGCCAGGGCAAGAAGGGCAAAAGGCATTGCTAATGGAGGAATTGAGACACATAGTGATAATAGACCAACAGGATATACCAGAATGGAAATGGACCAGCAATGGGCAATTCACGGTAAACTCGTACTACCAAGCAGCGCAGCATGGGCCTCACACAAAATCGAAGATCAGTGTTATTTGGAATCTGAAGGCACCCCACAGAGTGCTTATCTTCACCTGGTTAATGCTACACAACAGAATCCTAACGGTAGACAATTTGGTTAAGAGAGGATGGCCTATACCGAATATGTGTCAACTATGTAGAGCGCAAGAGGAGTCGGTACCACATCTGTTTCAGTTATGCTCTTACACTAAACAGGTATTGCTACTGGTAAAAAGGCAAAGCACAATCTTTGAAATGCCAGTAGGACGGAGAAATAACAGGTATGATGACATACTGATAGAATCAAAGAACAAGAAACAAAGACAGATGCAGATCACAATCTGTTTTGTAATATGGAGAGAGAGATGCCGTAGAATTTTCCTGGATGCACAAAAAACTCCGCCTATGCTGCTGGCAGAAATCAGAAGTGAGATACAAAGTTGGTTCCCAGGACAAGAAGTGCTATAGTATTGTTAGTTAGGGTGCCATTGTATCTGTTATTTGCTTTATTTCTTTCTTCTTTTCTTTTCTTTAGTTCCTTTTCCTTTCTTTATTTCTTTATTTATGCTTCCTTTTCCTTCAGCTCACTTTGAGTTGAACTTTTGTAACAACTGACACACCTCGTGTCTGATTAATGGAATCTGAGAGCTAGACTCTCACATTTCTACTTCAAAAAATAATTTATTTAAATTTTTTTTGGGTCTCTTTCGGTCGTAATTCGGCCGTTACGATGTTAAAGTTGTAGATATCCATCGAAAAACAATGTGTCGGAAAGAAATGAGTGCGGCGCAGGGAACCACTTTCAGTCTGAGAGTCACGGTCTTGCATTTGGCACTGCTGTCACACCCAATGTGCGACATGTGTTTCTGACATCAGATTTCCGTTATCTCCCTTTTTTTTTTTCCTTTTCTTTTTAAAAAAAAAAACCACAGGCTTATTATATTAAGAAAAAACTAACGATTACATATCTTTAAAAGAAAAACTAAATCCTACATCTGAGAAAGGAGCAACTTTCCTCTAGAATGTGCTCTATAACCGGAAGGAAAACCTCTTATTAGAGGAAAGGAAGGGGAGGACGATGGGTAGTCGAACCCTCTGAACAGTGAATTTACACCTCAAATAGAGAGATACATATCTTATCAAAATTTCACGTACCTTTCTTCTTCTCCGCACAGTAGCGCATACTCTCTGCTCCCTTTTCAATTCCCCCTTCTGGAGCAGGTGCATAAGCAGGGGCGGACCCACATGGTCCCGGGAGGGGGAGGGGGCAACCGCCCCCTTAGATTTTGAGTTATAGTGGAGATTTATTGGTTCCGGTCGACTTTGTCTCTCTCTCTGAAAATCTTTTGCTCCCCTCTGGATGTTTGATTTGTAATTCGAGTTAAATTTAGGGTTAAAATTAATATAAGTTTCTTGAATTATGATTGGTAATTAGAATTATAAGTTAGAGCATTATAAATTATAAGTCAGTGCATTAGAAAGTACAAGTCAAAGTATTATTTTTTATCGAGTACCTAATTATTTAATGGGTTTAAACTCGATTAGAACCCGATTAGATGTTTAAATCTGACTCGATATTTTTTTTTGCCCCTCTAACAGAAATTCTAGATCCACCCGCATAAGTTCGGTTAGATGCGGTATGACGATGTTGTAACCTCCGCACAATATTTTCTTCTTCCTCTCGTACTCTCTTATGAAACTGATCCTTAGAAACAAAATGTTTTATTACGCTTCAAAGTAGTTACTTTTTACCCGCTACACAGAAATTATACAGAGGTTTATAAACAAGACTACAATATTTATAAGCCCTTATCGTTTGATGCCAATATAAAAACGGGCGAATAATATCCGATTGAATTCAAGAAAATAAATATCTGTATTTGAATATTTGTAAAATAAATATCTGTATTTGAATATTTGTAAAATAAATATCTGTATTTGAATATTTGTATGAATACAAATATAGATATAATTTTAAACGTATTAAAATAGTAGATATATCATATAGTTTAATATATATTATGATAAAATTAATTTATTCACTATTATAATTAGATAAATATTATGAACTTTAATATTTTTAATAATATTTATATATTTTTTTAATTTCCTATTCGATATACATCCGTCTAATATCATATTTGTATTCGTATCCAGAAATTAAAATATATACATATAGTTTTCACCATTGTCCGCTGCGTATATAATATGTTTTCACCTCTGAGATTTATATTCCTATAATTATTTATTCAGATTGTTTGTACGAACATAATAAGCGAAGAAGTTGAATATTAAATATATTTAATCGTTTAAAAAAAGAGGTTATTTTCTTTTTAATTTTGGACTCCAGAAAAAGAGTTTTCTTTTTATTAGATATCTTTTTGGAATTGTCTCTATGATTTTTTTTTTGGGTTTCTTACAATTTATAAATATTAAGAAACATAAAGTCCATCATTTTAGTTACCTCTCTTGTGATTGCATGCATGGTTGCAATCATGTGTTCCGCAAATATTAATCATTTTGATCCTATAATTATATTTATCAGTGTTCTAAATAGCTAGCTATAGCAGCTTTGGACCTCATAAGTTAAGTTACGAACTAAAACTGTGCTAATCGAGCTATGACCACTATAGCGGAATAGCTGTCCGCTATGCTACATGGGCTTATTTTTCTATTTTTTTTTTCAATTTAAATGGGCTTTAAAGTCAAAACCGAAATTAAATTACATGGGTTTTTTTTCTTTAAATTAAAAGGTTATATCAAAAAACAGGAACATTGTCCGTTGGCCTATATCAATTAAATTATCTGTATATGCATTGTGCGTCAGAGAGAAATTGGAAGAAAATCTAGATGCAGAGAAATTTGAAACGAAACCAAATCACTTAATATAATGTTGTGTCTCAGTCTGACTAATTTAAAGAATAGTTGATTTGAATATGTAGTAAAATGATACTTAATAATTAATATATGATAGTACGTAGGATATTTTGAATAGAAAATGTGTCTATAATTTATAAATTATAGAATTAGAGATATTTTGAATGACAATTTAGACTTTGTATTGGTTCAATATGAATATTAGAACTTTTTAGTCAATTTGGTGTTTTTGTTACTCTTCGAGATTTACATAGATAATGTTTATTATTAGTAGAAATATAAAATATAATTTTTAAAAAGAAAAAAAATGCTATGTTGGAAAGCTTTCGCTCTAACTTTTTTTTTCGTCTCCTCGCTACGCAGCTATAATTACTATTTAGAACCTTGATATTTACCCATAGTTCTATCCGGTTCTATTAAATATAGCTACTAATCATTTATAGCTATTTTTATTTACAAAATGATTATAATCATTTATCTAAAACTGCATGTAAACAAAACTTTTTTTTAGAAAAATTAAGTGTCAAACTTTAATTTAGTTATATATTGATACTTTTTTTAAAAGCCTGACAGAAGCTGCTATACATTGATACTTATGAGAAATTCTTTATTCATATTTTAAGTACGGAATTTTTCATACGAAAAATATTGTCTTAGTTATTGGAAATACTGGTTTTCGCACGTAAACAAAAGGTTATTTCATCAGCGATTTTCCTGGGTTCCTCCTTGGTTGTATTTAGCAGCCCTCATATTTTTAATATTTTTACCCCGTTAAGTCAAGTCTATAACTTGGTAAGTTGGTATTGGTAATAATTAAACTTAGCTCCGTAGAATAATGAAATGGCGCAAAAATAACAAAAAACCTTTTTTTTTTTTTTAAGATTTAAGGAATCAATCTCTCAGGATATCTCTTTATATAGAATTAAAAATTTACTCTCAAATTCCAATACAACAGTAGTGCACTATGGGAGGAGGTCGCCGCCCTGCCGGAGAATTCAACGACCTATTCTCTTCCGACGACGAAAACGATGCATCCAGCTCCGACGAATCTAATATTACCGAGCTGTCCCCACCGAAGCGTTGCGACGCTTGCTTCTCTGCCTATGCGCGCGCTCGTTCTCTACTGAATTTCAGAGAGTTCATCCGGAGGTGCTTCAGACGAAATATGCAACTGTTAATTTTGACTTTTGTGTTTCGTTTATTTACCTTAATTAAATTCTTACACTTTGTTGATATATGGCAGGTATAAACCAGGAGATTTTATTGGTGATGCAGCTAGAGATAAGACTGAAATCCCGGAAACAACGACACTTCTTTTGATCGGAGGCACTGGCAAGAGCGCACTTGTCAGTGAAATTAAGAGTATTTTTGAGCACTTTTGGAACCCATCTACTGTTGATATGGCTGGAGTTACAGGCAAGTTATTTTGGATTGTCAACACTCTGATGTAGTTTTAACTTTTAACCCCCGATTAAGCTTGAATTTGATAATCAATATCCAAACCGCAATTAAACCCAAGTTAAGCTTCGGTTGTGCCAGTAAACTGCAAACTCATTTACTTTTTTGCATCAGTCATCCCAGAATTGTGTAATTTTTCAGTGAACTGGTTGCATTTAATGGATAGCGACAAAGTTAAGAGTATAAACACCTTATTTGGCATTAATACTTTTTTGCAGATGATCCGTACTCTCTTGAGGAGCACATGATACTTAAGAATTCAACATCGATATGTGTTTTTGATACTCCGGATTGGTCCATTTGCCCTGAAGAAAATTACAAGATCCTTCAGAAATGGATTAAAAACGGTGTTTTCCATGGAGAGATGAATATCTGGTACCATGATGTTGAATGTATTAAATTGTCCATGATCTAAGTTGTAATTAACCGTAGATTGGTATGACAAAAATACGCTCGTAGTACTTATTTTCCAAATTAAGTTATCTTCTCTTTTTGCAGTGACTCAATCAATGCAAAAATAAAAAAATACTATAAGAAGAGGATGGTGAACTATGCTATTTTAGTGCTTGATGCAATTTCTATTCTGAAATCAATTGAAACTCAGGATACACACTACATGGACGTAGCTTATGCAACCTTTAATTACCCATTCCTTTCATTTAAAGGTGTGTTCTCGTTAATTATGTTTTAATTTCTTTCGGATTTAGTAATTTCTCTTTAATTAATTAGACCTATCCTGGGTCATTATCTGCTCCTATTGTACCTGAATACCTGGTTTCTCTCAGTTTGATTATGTTATTGCCAGGTAGTGCCTAGCTACCGCTGCCAGGGACGAAAGTAGAAAGAGGAAAAGGGGTGCTAAGGACCCCCATAAATTGAAATTTTTCAGTTTTGTCCTTCAAATTTTTTAATTTTTACAAAAAAATCATAATATTAACCCACCTCATAAAATGAAATTACATAACACTTATTTATCTACCCCAATTGTTGATTATATTTTCTAATTGCAGGTGGCAAGCCAGCAGTGGTAGTAATAAATGGAGATCGAGTCTCTTCTATAAAATTATCTTGTGTTCTCAACTCTATCAAAGATTTACTTGACATTCCTCGATATCAGATATTTAACATATCAGGTAACATTTGTTCATGACTTAATTGTACGAGTTCTTAATAGTTTTATCTAACAAGAGAATCATATTTTTAGGAATAGATAATTATCATACTGAGTTAAACGTACTTCATATGTTGCGGTATTGTCTTGAGAAAGCGGACCGGGGTCTTCCTCTTAAGAAGAAATCTTTTGAAACGGTTTGTTCTCCACTATCATTTTTTTAAAATATGAAATTCGAGTTCTTTTTAGCCATAAAAGAAAAGTGTTCTGACATAAAATTTGTTTTTCAGAAACGAGGGTTAGAGCATCCCAATTGGAAGGTGCAAAAATATTTTGACTTAGCCATAGACGCATATATAATTTATCTATGCTTTATGATGCTCGTGGGCATCGGACGGGCTATGGGGTTATTCTCTTTTGGTAACTGATATACTATACAAAGTTGGCATTAGTTAGTTGTCTAATATGCATTCTGAGTTTAAGTTATAGCATTTTGTATATTTACTCATGAATGGAAAACATAGCTGTGATTATCGTATGTAGAATTTGTTGATTTTATGGGCTATCTAAAGTTTTCTGTTTATTTGTTATGTTCCCATCTTGTTTCGGTGTTGGTTGTGATGCATTGATTTAAATCCTCATGTGATGTTTCGATCTAAAGTCAATTGGGCATATAAGAAAACAAAATTATTGCAAGGTTCTTGTACCAACTGTCTGGCAAAAATCAAGCTCTCAGGAAATATTAGATAAACATCTCTATTGAGGATGCAACGCTTGTCCAACCCATTAACCCAACCCAGAAAATTTCTAAAGAGTTGAGCATGTTCACGAAATTGATTTTACTAACTTAGTTACGAGACTTAAAATTATTGATATTTTAATAGGATTTAGAAATTTTCATAACAACTATATATATAGTGTCTTGGTCTTCATTTTGAAAGAAGAAAGAAGCAAGAGAGGAAGTAAGCAACAAACAAGTAGAGAGTGTTGTACTAGTTTGAAGATTTAGGATATTATAGTAGCAGAGGTGTAATTTTGAAAATTCTACAATTGAGTAATAGAATTGTAATATTATTAAGGAGTTGTAAGAATATTTTTGAGTGGTCAAATAAAAATTGTTTTACAAAGAGTCCTTTCTAGATAATACTGAAGGCTACAACTAACAATTTGCTCTGTAACAACTGCAACAAGCTCTGGAGAAATGAATAGCTCATTTGAGAATAAACAATTAAACATGCATGCTCTTTCAGAAAGAAGAGAAAATTGATATGCATGGATCTTCTGTTAGGTATTGTGGCCAAGTCCCTGCGTCTCTGCGTGAAGCAGGTAAATTCGGTACCTATCTTTGCATCCTAATCTAATTAAAAATCTGCAAGCTGCATGGCCGTCTTGAGTGTACCCCTAAACCTCGTCAAGTTGAGCTGCACATTTTGCCCGTCGATGTATATAGGCTTGCTCACATCGTAACCTTTCATGTTTATCGAAAGTGGGTCCGTGATAACTTGGTGGTCGATCGGGTACTTCTCAAGGAGTGTACTTTCCTCTACACTGATCTTGTACTCCACATATTGCAGCCCCATGTCCTGTGCCGGCTTACGGTAATATGCTTTTGACACCCAATCCAAGCCCCATGGGACAACTTGAACCAGCACTGCGCCGGGTTGCAAGAATACCATGTTTGTCAGCCCTGCACCATGTACACCAAAAAGAACGTGGCACTGGTTCACCAGCTCAGCGAACGACTGCAGCTCTGACATTACCTTTGGTGTGGCAACCTCGACTCGGAAACCAACTTCTTTAGCAAGGTTGATCACTTCCTCTTCATTGAGTAACATTCTCGACTTGTGCCTTGAGATTAGTACCATTAGAGGTTGATCCTTTTGAGTTGGTACTGTTTTTACCAGGTCATTTGCTTTATGAAATAACGAACTATGGAGGAAATGGAGAAAGTCTATAGTAGTGAGGTTTCCTGGCGCTTCGGTCTTGTTGCAACCCAGATGGCCGTGATAAGTGAGCCCCACAACTGCCCCAGGAAAGCAGTGAACCTTTCCTGGGGCATCATTAGTTGGGACAGATATAATGTTGTAGGAGGAGATAGCAGAGAGCATGTGCTGGTACTTATGGGCCCACCACGACTCGTAGTCGGTCAAGATGAGGCGTACATTGGGACGGAGAATGCTGGAAGTGATAAATAGTGGGATGAGGAGATCATTGACGTCATGGAAGAAGTTACCGGCAAATCCTCCAGTGGAGAAGATAACAGCTGGGACCACATGACTGACGTCACATGCCGGAAGCGGGGTGGTAGAGTTGGCCTGAAGGAAGTTAACTGGGGAGGTACGTATCATTGCAGGTGTGTCTATTTTTCGTGGGTACGGGAGGATACTGATGTTGTTTGTGTCTGCCGGAAGCCTTTGACCACCAGTTAGGTATATGTCAGTGGTGTTAGATGTCGTAATGTGGATTGCGACGGCCGACGTAGTGATGCACATGTCAGAATATGACGTTGAAATGCAGCCAATTCCATTCTGAAGCAGGTCTTCTTGACTTTTCCCTGTTGATTTTTTCAATTTCAAATAGTTAAATAAAAAAGGGGTGAACTGACCACCTGAATTATTTGGGTAGTTTTTGTTTCCTATTTTTTTCCCAAAGAGATGCATTATACGAAGTAAATTGAATGATCCATTGCATTTACTGATAATCGACTATTGTTTAAGAACAATAAAAAGTGACGTTACGGCAAATATGCATAGTTCATAGCGGTTTGCGATATGGACTCATATTTTCTTTTTAAAATCTAAACAGTTGATTTTGGATAGAGACCAAATTTTGTACTATATTTTTAGATAAGTAGAAAATCATTTATTTTGAAATTTCTGGACCATTCAAAAGCAGTGATTTTGGATCATAGAGTTAAATATAAAATTAAAGGGGTGCTATTTTTTTCCCAAAGAGATTCAGTATACCAAGTAAATTGAATGATCTGTTGCTTATAATGATAATCTACATCTTAATTATTTAAGGACAATAAATACTTAAAAAAAGAAAACCTCTTAGTAGCTGTTGTAGTTTTAATCTTATGCTCTCAGCATCCATGGCATTCTCTTTGCTTAGTAATCTATGATCATCTTCATCTCTCTGCAATTCTCGCAATTGAAGGGCCCCTGCATTTAAAAAATGCATCACAATGTTTACAATTATTGATACATTTATTAAATGAGCTAGTTAACAAAGCATGTAGCTTAATTTAAAGCTGGATGTGGCATACATGAGCGTATGGAGGTGGCATCGAAGCGAAGAATGAAGGCGTAGATCAATGGAATGAGAAGGAAAGCAACAAGAGCAAGGTTTTTAGAATCTGTGGCCATCTAGCTGCTTGCTGGTTATCTTGGTTAGACTGGTATGATCATACTCTGTTATGATACAATTTGATCAAATATATACATACATGCCAGTAGGGAAGTGGAGATGGCTTCTTGTTGGCATTTCCTTTTCTTAATTATTTCTGTATTTTTGTGGGGCAGCACCAGACACTAACAGCAAAGGAATTTGGGATCAATAGTTAATAAGCATCTAATATTTTTTTTTTCTAAAATATATGAAGTCTAAGAATATAAAAAATGATCTACCGACTGGGAAAAATTAATTGTTTACATATAACATGGTCAACTATACATTAGTAGGGGCAAAACTGTCATTTTCTTATTAATATTGACTGTGATTTATAAATTAATAAATGGAGATATTAATAAACTTAATTAGTGAGTTCGGATGTGACATAACTAATTGAAATGTTGATGGAGAAATATCTAAATCATGAAGTTAAGAGGGATATATATACTAATTTCTCTATTATATATTGCTCCGCATATAATTTACCAGGATATCCCTATCTGAAGATTACAATCTAGTGCAGAGCTTGTGTGATAATCCCCTATTGGCCATTGATATTGTACTTATTTAAATGACTTGAAATTAATTCGTTGAACTTTGCCATAATTGGTTATACATATTGATAGAACTTTGATGATTTGACCAGACTTTAAAGAGAATGAAACTACAATGAATAGTACTTCTGCCGGCAAATTGGATCCTCTGTGGCACATACAAGTCTATCAGAAATGTGGCGAGTTATCCACATCCGGACCCACGGTGACAACTGACAAGCATGCGCACTTCATTTCTCATAGCCAATTTTATTGGAAAAAGGGGCGGTCCGATGAGCATTGGATCATATTTGGTCCAAATCATTTGATACACGTCATGATTCACACGCTCTTAAGATTTACAAGACGAATTAATATAAAGCGTTCGCACAAAATGTAATTCGGACTGAATGGCTCGGGTTGAGTATCGGATTGAATTTTTATATGTAGTTATATCTTTTTGATATGCCATGCACTAAAATGATATGTTCTTGTTGTGTGACATGCTGGAGACGGAATTTCTCCGGCAAATTAAATAATTTCTATAGACTCAATTATGAATTTATGATCAACGCTAAGTGACCCGCCACACGGTCGGGGTCAATTATAACCCAAGGAATCTACACTCTTTGCCGGCTCTGTGTTTGGTAGCTGAGAATGACCATGTAACGGTACCAAAATTCACTTGCGGTCCGTTTCTATTGTCCAGCTTGATTTCAGTATCACAATCATTTAATCATATGATTATTAATTTCCACAGTTTTTAGGTGCACCGACGAATGTTCCAATAATTAAATTAGTAAAATTTCAGCGTGACAAAGCACCCACAAGTTTTATTTTTGTCTTTTTCATATATTTTTTAAGTTTCAGACGCACATTCTAAACACATTACTAATTAAGCATAAAAATAGAAGTAACATAAATTTTATCTACGCATCTAAATTTAGTAGAATAAACAACTTCTATATTTAAAAAAATAAATGAACAAATACGTTGTTTTAGTTTAATTTTAGCGAATTTTGGTATCAACTGTCGTACATAGATTTGATCATGAATAGATACACTTAATAAACAAATCTGCATCTCCGTATATATTTATATATATTTTTTGGATTATGAAGTGTATAAAAGAAAACACGTGGTGATGTAGCATGTATATAGAATCTCCACCGTTGGTTTGGTTCAAACTACCAAAGCCGAGATTGCGGCCTAAATAAAAAACAAATTAAATTTCTAAACAGCAGGAGGCAACAAACTAGTCTTCTCGTGAATTGATTAAAATAATATTCAAAAAAGGAAACAAAGAGTCTGCCTCAAATGGGCCAAAAATTGGTTCGGTGATGGTTCAGCTGTTCAGTTGTCAAATTGATTAAAATAATAAATTTGATTGAGCGGGATTCTTTCATTCATTAATCAAACGCTAAGTTTCGTTACTTTAAGTGTTTCTTGTGAATTATAAGCAGAATATATATTCTTAATAATGTTGGAAGTCAAGTTATCAAATTATCTAATATTTACAAAAAAAAAGATTTATTGGAGTTTTTAACGTAATCTTTCACATGAAAAATATTATTTAACACTAGATCAAAAATCGATTCTCGATAAAAAAATATTTTATTAGATATAATGAAGAGTATAGGAGTAAATAAAAATTTGAAGAACTATTTCTAAACTTAGTTAATTCTTAAATGAGGAGGGTTCCAATGCACCCAAAATTTCATGCTCCCATTTGCACCCAATTTTTAATCTCTTTTATCTTCATTTTCAAAGTCCGAATAGTCAATCCGAACCGTTCAACACGATCATCATAATAAAATATACTTGGAGACCAAATTTTATATTTTTTGGAATTTTTTTACTATTTTTTAAGATATGTACAAAATCACTTTATCGGATGGTGTAGAATCTCCTTAAAACAATGATTTTGTACCTATCTTAAAAAATATTAAAAAAATTCCAAAAAATATAAAATTTGATCTCCAAGCATATTTTATTATGATGATCGCGTTGAACGGTTCGGATCGACTATTTGGACTTTTAAAATGAAGATAAAAGAAATAAAAAAATGGGTGCAAATGGGAGCATGAAATTTTGGGTGCATTGAAACCCTCATCTTCTTAAATTTGCCACAAATACACAATTTTTATACTTTTTTTATTAAAAATTAACTGAAAAATACAGTTTTGCGATACATATAATGAGGGGTCTAAAGAGTATATAGGAAAATACAGAAATACGTATCTCAAAACTATATTTTTCAGTTAATTTTTAATAAAAATTGTGTATTTGTGGCAAATTTAAGAATTAACTAAGTTTAGAATGACATTTTTCAGATTTATAATTTTTTGATAATATTTTTAAAATTTGAAAATTTTAGAATGGCAAATAACTAATTTTCTCATTTTTTATTACCTTGTAAGTTGTAATAGAAAAACAAAAAGGTACAACTCAGCGGTGGGTGATGCATGGATGAGGGGAGATGAATTGTGATTAGCATGGGAAGCATGGAAATTTTGCAATGAGGTGTCAGGGGGACGAAAAGGAACCTCACATGGGCCTTTTTATATTAGAAAATAAAAAAATAAGGGAATCTTTTTTATGACATGAAAAAAATCGTACCAAATATGCAGTTTGTAAGAATTCTTTAAAGAATCGCATATTTAGTTTGATTTCTTAGAGTGCCATAGCGCAACACTGTTTGCTACAGAGTCTACTGCCCTCTTTAAAAAAACACTAATTATTGCAATTTGTTAGAGTTATTACTTATAAATATGTGATTTCTTTACAAATGACAAAAGATAGAACATGAGATGTTGTTCTTTTACAAATGAAATTTTATGTGACTGTCCAGTGAGTCAGCATTCTAAATAGTTAGCAATAGCTGCACTATAGTTTTTTTATATTTTATAAGCTATAGCATTATCAGCTATTTTCTATAATATAGTTAGCTATAATTGCGCTGCGATAAATACTATTTAGAACCTGTACAATAAGGAATCGTATTAAATATGTAATTTCTTAGAAAATTATGTAATAATACACATATTTGTTGCTTTTTTTTCATACCATCGAAAAAGCATCTTCATCTTTCCACTTATTTAAAAGTCTTTATTTCTTTTCTAAAAATGAAAAAAAAACACTGTCACATGGAACTCCACATGGCGCCGACTGCTTCAATTTAGTGTTAGTTTTTCGTTAAATTTATGTCTTTTTCACGTGTATAATACTTCATTTCACCTGTGTGATTTGAATGTTCTCTTATATGTTATTTTAGTTGTTTTTCTAATTAGATTTCCGATTTTAATAATTATTTTTGAAAGCTACTGCTGGATTTTAGTTCTTATGCATGTCCAATCATCATTTCTTATTAGCACATTGTAGATGTTATACCGATTTTTTTATTAATACCATAAAAAAAAACCACTAAAATTGGAAAATTTCAAAAATACCAGAGCTGCCAATTCAATCTGCGGCTCCATTAATGGGGCTGCAGATTGAATTTGCGGTCCTGATATTTTTGAAATTCTCCATAATTTGTGAATTTTTTAGTTTATTTTTTTTATTATGGTATAAATAAAAATTTCTGTATGCTATAATTTAAAAAAAAAAAAGGCATAGTCCATTTCATTGCTGAAATTGATAATTACAAAACCTTGGGATGTTATAACTAAAGATAATATTTATTGTAATCATCATCACTATTATCGAATTAGATTGGTCCATGATAAATTCAGATAAATTGAAAATAAAGTTTATAAAGTAAGCAACAATACAACATTGCTCTTAAATTAAATAAAGGTTATATGTTAATTGATTTCATCGAAATCTGTTCAAGCTCATTCACCATTATTTTTTTTTTCAGTTTTTTCCAATTCAGTGTTGTTGAAATCATATTAAAAATAAACTCTGAATAGCAAATATAACAGCAATGATAGTAATCAAGATGTGTTGTACTCTGAAGTTCAAATCGCACAATATTCAAAATGAAAATTTGATCGAAATAAATTAGAAAACCAAATGTCGTTTTCTAATGAATATCTGTAAATAGACTACTTAACTGAAATAACGAGTTTAATTTTAGTCTTGACCTGTTTGATAATTTTAGGAAAGTATGATTTTGCCATTCAACTATTCAAGACTTTTTAAGTGCCTGTCTATTCACCAATTCTTAATATTCTATGCCCTTTGTTGTGCCCCCAAAGAGCTCCCCTAAATCTACGGTACATCAAAATTTAAAGTTTAAAATTCGGACCGTTTGATCAACCAATCTGATAAATTTGAGGTTATCATTTGTTTTCTCTGTGCTGACTGTGCCTATTGCACACCGTGTCATGCTGGACTGTTATCAACACACAGAGCGCTAATTGTTCCACAACTGTGCATTTTTCACAACTTAAATCACAACTTAAATATAACAACAACAACCAAATCTTTAGTTCCAAGCACAACCGAAATACAGAGAGAATTTTAAAACTGGTATCTGAATAGTCTTCAGAAATTTCAGACAACAGTAAAAGGCATACATCAGAACCTGTATATAGTGCTTAGCTGTTTCTTAGTCTTTTCTTTCTTCTATTTTTACTTTTTGGTTTGTTTATTTTATTTTTTTTCCTTTTTATTTTGTTCTATTTGTTTTTTATAGAGGCTGTTTTTCGTTCTTTACTTTTCTAAAAAAAAATGAATGGAATTTGACGATTTGACCCTCATCCTTTTTAAAAAAAAAAAGTTATCTATGTTGAGGTCAAGCGCTCCCAACATACTGGTATGGATGACCAGTAACACCAAAGTATTTTCCTATTCAAACTGGAATGTTGCATACTGGTACATAGTGTCCATCTGAACACCAATCTGCAAACCGAATATGAAAATTTTGATATATTGAAATTTTAGTGTGATAACAATATGATGATGTGCTTTTGAAGATATTCAGATCTATTCTAAGGAGTTTTAAATAATTATCGGAGGATTTGAAGCAAATAGGAAAGAAGAACAAGCATTGGTGAGCATCTAGTAGCAGATGTGTTATAAGTTATAACAATATGATGATATGCACGATTGTTCAGAGGCAAGTGCAAACAGAAGAATGAATTGGTCCAAGAGATTCACGACCAGTGATGCTTCTCGAATGGCAGAAGAAGGCTATCACTACGAGACTGAATTTTTCTTAACTTGTTTCTGTTTTCTGCTTTTACTTCTGTTTTTATGTTTTTACCTTCTCTTCTCCTTTTTTTTCTCCTTTTTTTTATTTCATTGTAAATTCATGAGAGGGTTACCACTCAAAATCCTTCAAAACTATATAACCAATTGCGGTTAATAAAATAGAAGCTTGACTCCTGTTTCTACTAAAAAAAAACAGATATCTACTGCGTTAAACAGCGCATCCACAACCTGAGTGCTGTGCAATTAAAAGCACCGGGTGGGTGCGTTATAACACACTCAGAAAAGAAGGCAGCTCCCTCACCCGTTTAATTTGGAAACTGATTTCAAAATTCATTCTTTTGTCGTGTACAAGCCAGAAATTTTAGGGTGACCAATTCCAAGAACTCAACAGAGAGAATTAGTACATCCAAAGTTTAATACATGGAACATATGACTGACTTATAAAAAAAATTATGTCTCCAAGTAGTAATGACAAGATTATGAGTATAACAATAAGACAAATCTATTGATATAAGATGCTTTTTGTTCTTTTAAAAAAATTGGCAAACCTATCAATTTCCATTTGCACAAAATCTATAACCAATGTTCTTACAAGTTACAAAACAAGATTAATATAGCTAAGATAATCTACATCCTACACTCCCACTGGAAGTCATGGTACCATATCCATGTACCACACCTGATATCAAAATCATGCACCATATAAGTACCAAATAACCTATTCAAAATATCTCCAAAATGTCCCCTAACACATGTCCAGCTAAAAGCTAGAAAATATAAAAACAACACAAGACATCCAATTACATGAAATTCATTTTAGACATTGAAATAGCAATGCAGTGCATTTTTTAAGGTTTTATCTTCGGTATCCTCATCTAAATCAACAGCATCCTGTATTATGCATCGGGTATTTTCGTTCCAAAAAATAAATTCCTTCTAAGCAATTGTCATTAGTTGTTGCACCAAGTGATATATATATCCACAATTTTCTCTTCACTAAAACCTCTACTGTAACCGCAAGGTGCTAGGTCTGACTTTGGTTAATTGATCCAACTTCATCTTTAGACTTGCCTCTGGAAGAAGTTGTGCCATGGAGATATTAAAAATAAATAAATAAATAGAATATCCTCTTCCATTAGGTTAAACTTATAAATCCACCGATGCCGGATTGTCAAATGTAGCATGAGTAGAGTTAACATAACTCGTACCGACAGCCTTCTTAATTCCGACAAATACCATAGTTTCTGTCATTTCCACTATATCTCGCCACCTTCCTTTCTGTGCATACATATTTCTCAAGGTCATGTACTGGCCACCATGCCAAGGCTCAAGAGTAATTAATTTTCGCATCACATACTCTCCAAGTTCGGCATTTCCATGTAACTTGCATGCTCCAAGAAGTGCACCCCAAACTGATGCATCGGCCTTAAAAGGCATTTGCTCTATAAAATACAAGGCCTTGTGTAGCCACCCAGCTCTTCCTAACAAATCCACCACACACCCATAATGCTCCATTAATGGAGTGAGGCCGTGTTTGGCAACCATTGATTCAAAATGTCGCAATCCCAAGTCCACCAAACCTGCACGTGAACAAGCAGTCAAGACTGCCACCAAGGTAATATGGTTAGGTACTACTCCTTCAGACGGCATTTTGTCGAACATGTGCAAGGCTTTCTCTTCCTCCCCATTGCATGCCAATGCAATTAAATATCATTGCATTCCACGTGCAAACCTCACTTCGAACAATTGATTTGAATGTATTCTCACAAGAATGAAGATGGCCATGCTTGCCATACAAGTCAATTAACGCAGTGCCCAACAAAGCTGTGAGATGTATCCTATGACGAACAATATATGCATGAACCTCTTTTCCTATAGCCAGACCTTCTTGGCCATCTAAATTTGCACATGCAGATAAAACACTAACAAATGTAGCTTCATTAGGGGCTCACTTTTCCATATACATTCTCACTTTCATGAATCAATCTTCTAAAGATCCAAATTGCATTGTAATGAGACCCATTTTTTGAAAATCCATTAATCAGTGTTGTCCAAGAAATGATATCTCTTATTGCCATGCCCTCAAAGAACTCATTGGCAGAACCCATGTCATTGCAAGCACATGCGACATCGAGCATGGCATTGGAAGAAGCCAAGTCTGGATGAGGCATTTCATCGAACACCTTCTTTGCATCAACAAAGCGACCCAACTTAGCATAGAACTTCATGAGAGAGCAACCAACGAAGTTATCAAATACAAGGCCACGACGAACAGATTGGCCATGAATGACAACCCCACTAGTAGGAGAGGATGATTTGAGAAGAGAAGGAAAGGTGTGATGGTTAGGTTGAGCTCCGAAAGAGAGTAATTGAACAAAGAGGCGGAGAGGTGCCTCAGAGGATTTCCCTTGGCGGAGGTATGATTGAATCAAACAATTGAAAGCAAAAGTGTTTGATGGTTTGGGAAGAAGGAAGAAACCAGAGGTGATAAGAAGTGCATGGATTTCAAATATTTTACTGGGTTCAGTGAAATGCTTTTGGAGTAGAGCTTCTAAGAAGTGCATTATTTGTTTTGATAGATTGATTAAATCTGCAGTGATGGTTCAGATTAGATCAGATGTGTAAAAATCACGGTACATAATATGAGGCCCATCTCATCTGACCATGATTTTACCTGTTTATTTAAAGCTCACCGCCACAGATTGCACGCTTTTGTAAATAAAGATATTGACAGAGTAGTTTTAACTTCATGCAGCACTGTGCTGATTTTATTGTTCGGAAGGAAAAACTGCTTTGTCAATATATTTACCCCGTTTTGTCGCTTAGTAAGCAACAGCCAACAATGCGATTGAAAGAATTGGGCCATTGACTAGAGTCGACAAAACGTGCCGTGCCGTGATTAACACGCTGTGACTTTGGTCTCATACCGTGCCGTGCCTTGACCAAGTGAACAGTCACACGTGTCGTGCTGTGACTAAAATGTGAAGGGGTGGTCACGGCACACGAGTCACGCCGTGACTCTCGTGCCGTGTCCAAACGTAACTTGTCACGTTTCTCACATTTAACTATTTTTTCATAATTTATGTTAGTTTATTTAAGATTCATCATTTGATTAAGACTTAACGGTCATAATTACACGTGACTCGCGTGACCACGTGCCGTGCCGTGACTAGATCTTTCGCGTGACGTGCCGTGCCGTGTCAAATTTTCAAAAGATGATCACGGCACGTGACACGCGAGTCACGGTACGTGAATAGTCACACGTGCCGTGCTGTTCCGTACCGTAACTGTTCCATTCCGTGATGGAACCGTGTCATTTTTTCCACTCTACCATTGACTATAGATTATTTCGATGTGTTGATTTCCTTGTCAGAGTTTTGTCTTTTGAGTAGTAAAATAAATTAAGTTTTTTTTTTTTGAAATATTAACTTGTTTTTGGTTGATGAATTTAATTAATTCTTACAGTATGAATGACATAATATTGTAAAATTTTGGATCTCAGTGAAAATAAAGATAAAAATAAACACTAAAGAATTTTGTACCTTATTTTTTTCAGAATAATTTTCATCTAAAAAGTTCATGCTGGTGCGATTTTTTTGCACATAAAAAGGATGAACACTGTACATTTGAAGCGTGAATCCTACATGAAATTTTAAGCAAAATATTGAATCAGGTACTAGATGAGAGAGAAGCGAAATTTCTCAATGATAGATTATTCTTTTTTTTTTTTTTTTGGTCTTTTTGTTTTGTTGTCAAACGTATTGTTAGACCTCCAGCCTAATCACATTCGGAATCACACAAATCTTAACAAAAAGTGTATTGAACTTAGATAATTTTGAACTTATGATTCGTTACATCAGTGAAAATGGTGAAAGTCAGGAAATTGGTGTTGAACACAACAGATTGAGTTCCTATTACATTATCTGAACTCATACAAGGATTGGTCTTATATAGGCGATACCACATAAACAAGAATTACAAATTTTGATAATCTAGATTGTTCGGATCTGTCTTAACTATTTCTTTCAACGTTCTTCTGCTGTCTTCTTCAGTTCAGCATGCTGATGTTTCTCCTGTAGAAATTTTGGATAGGTTATAAAGTAACAATTCGATTCAGTTCTTCAGTTTATTCACTATATGAAAATCTAAATTCATGTGTAAAAAATTCAAAAATTAATATAAAGTTTACCACTAAACACGTAGCGGAATTCTTCGTCTAGTCGTAGGAGCAGTTACCCTCTTTCCTTCTACCTGTGTCGGATATACGCACTAGCAACAGCAAATGCATCTCCACCAGTGTCCACACGAACAGGTTGATAAACTACTATAGTTCGGTATGCTAGTATCGAACTGACAGCCCCTTCTTTTTACTCTCTCTCTCTCTCTCTCGTTTTTTGAATAGATACAAATTATATTTTAATGAGACTAACATAATTATAAACTGCTGATGTATATTTATAAACAACATACACCAGTTCGTTTGAGTATGTTCATTTGCACCATTTCATTGAGACTCTTCAGAAATTCTATCAAGATACATTGAATTAGATCAAATCAGATTCAAAGCAGAGATTTCAGGCCTCAAGCCCAATAAAAATTAATCCATATTATAAACTTCATTAAATTAACCATTATTTTAGGCCCAAAAAATTCTGGTATGTTAGTACATTTCTAACATCTCCTTTTCTGATTCTTTGGGTCCCATATCAGACAGTGTGTTCTTATTTTAACGGAAATGGGCAGTGATTTATCATTAGGCCCCATTGGTTCGTCATTCCTTCCAGATGCGTCATCGGTCCAATTCAAAATTAAATTTGATTTCTCCCAAATCCAACTCGATTGTGACACATGTAAAGAGAAAGAGGGTTGAAATAAAGAAAAAGATTATATAACAAACTACCTCTATTAATTATTATGGCGGATGAAGTTAAATTTTGAATCAAATAATAATTATGAGAGGTACTACAGATTTAATTTCTTATTTTTATGATCCTCCATGACTAAATATTCATTTAAAAAAAAAAAATCTAGTGATCAGCTCTTCTCCCAGTAAAGCAAACATTTTAATAATGTCAAATGTAATCGATACTTCAACAAGAACATAGGAAAATATCATAATGAGAATTATTTTTTCTTTTTTATTCAAAGTCTACAACCTCGCACAGCCTCATATTGGCATTATTAATTAATGTTTGGATCGCCGCTAAAAACAGTTTATCAGCGGGATCTTTGTTCCGTTCTCCCTCACTCATTGAGTCACTGACTCACCAGACACATCACTCATTGATCTCACCTCATACATAGGACTAAGAATAGTCATCTCCTGTCGTCTACTGAACTTGAGTCTTCTAGCTTGCTCCATTGATAAGCGGTAAGAGTGCATCAGTACTTGCAATGGCATGGCTCGAAGTACTGAATTCTTGCCAACAATCTGACTTATCATGGCATTGTGGTTGGTATTGAATGACACCCACTGGAACATCTCGCGCTCGGCTCTCTTAAGGACGGCAAAGTTTTGAGGGATGAGAATTATCTGCCCACGATTGAGCGTGCCATCAAAGACAGTCTTGCCACGGTGGTTGACAACCTGGACCCGCCCTTGTCCACCAGTTACATACATCAAACTATGACAATTTATGTGCCAGTAGGGTGTAATCATGGAATTCTGCAAAAGTTCCAATTTAGAGGTTTAATTAGTTATTTGAGACGAACTAGCAATTTCGATCACTCGATTCATTTTTTTTAGATAGAACTGGTCCTCACCCTTTGGAGAACAACTCTTGTGGCACTCATTTGCACCAGATTGAGAATCGGAAGCTTCTGACTGTTGAGGATTGCAACTCTACTGCCTCTCTGGTTGAAATAGTCGGCACGAGAAGGAATATCTATGTTGCTCCTTATCTTCATTGTGCAGAAGGCCTCATCCAAGCCGTTGGTAATGTTTTGCGGTCCATATATACTCTTTTCAAATTGTCGCCCCTCCATGCTCTCCTCGAACTCTTGTTGTTGCACCTCTTGACTCCTTGAAGGCCTGAGCATCTGAAGTCCCTGTTTGACGAAGACTATCTCACCTCTCGGATCATTTTGACTTTGGAGTTTCCGTACTAATTCTGGGTTCACTCCAAGAGCCTCCACTAGCATCTGAGTGTCGAATCCACTGAACACGTTGTTGCTTAATAGTTGGGTTGTTCTCAATGATTGGCGTCCCGTTTCGTACATTGGTTCAACACTTTGGAACCTTCCAGCTAAGTGGAAACACTAAAAATTCGGATTATGTTGTTAGTCGTGACTAATCATCGAGGTGCAAAATTTATATAAAAAAAGTGTCATAATCATGCATGCTTTTGAACCGATTGGCATGACTTACTCTATGCATAGGTTCAAGCTGGTTGGCGGTGTTACTCGTGTCGAAGACATGTACAGCAACAATAGGAATATCACCATCATTGTAGCACCAGAATGTGACACCTGCTGGTAAAGCGATGATGTCTCCCTGTTGGAAGCGCCTGACCTTTTGGTGCTCATCGCGAAGTCTTTGTTGACTCTCGCTCACGGTACCTTGCAAATATTGCTCAGCTTGTTGTTGGAAAGATTGGAAAGATTCAGGGCATCCCGGAAATACGGTTGAAATAAGACCTCTTCCTGCAACAAAATAAACAACATTGTGTAATTATATACTTTATTAGACTAGCGAATGTAAATTTTTGAACTACAGATATTATAGCATTAGTGATTATTAATGAACACGAGGGAAGGAGAAAGTCGGAGAGCAAGAACCTTGTGTTATGTAAATAAGGGAAGGTGCATTATGGTAGGTTGGCAAGAGAAGGCCTCTAGGTTCCATGGTATAGCGTTTGAGCGATACACCAGCACAACGTAACATCTCATTACTCTCCTCATAATATTCAGTCACGCCGGCTTCAGACGGCACACGCCGAGATGGATTGAGTGCATCAAGACGGTCAAACGACTCAAACCGACATCCTCTTGGGTCTCCAAAACTACGCGAGCTGTGCCACGCACTCTGGCCGCCAATGCCGAATTGTGCAATAGCCCCATGACACAAGACCAAGAAATAGAGGGAGAAAATGAGAGAGACAGAAGTTGCCATATTAATTTGTTGAATATGGTAATACACTAGATGTTTGGATGAGTAGAGAGGAGCGAGGGTTAGGGGTATTTATACATACAAAAAGGTGTTTTCATTTTGGATAAATGCATGATGTTTGGTGGTATAAAGACAAAGGGGCTCAACAAACACCTCATAAGCATAATGCTTGAAGCCTCATTTTTTTCTTAATCCTGTTGGTTTCTGTGTTCTAGATAAATATATGGTGTCTTGTTTCTTCCTAATGGTTTGGAATTTAGTATAAAGGATATGGTTCAAGTTTTTTTTAAGTGTCAGAACTAGGCGCGGATTTGGTTATATAAAGGAGTAAAACATATGATATTTTTTTTAGACCTATTCTTTCTTCTTTTGATAAAAGAAGAAATCAGATTGTTAATTCTATCTAGTAGGCCGTAAACATGAAATTAAAACAACGCGCAGTAAATAAGTTGGAATTTAGCATAAATGAATTTAGTTTACAGAAACTAGGTGCGAAGTGTTTGTGGTTGTTTCTTTAATAAAACAGGTCGATCGGGTGCTACTCTATTAAAAAAAAATTAAAAATGGGTGCGAAATTGGTAGAAAGGCAAAACAGTTTTGGGCTTATTATAAGTGGTCCTAGAACGTAATAATAATAATGTTTTATTATAATAGTAAAACAACTTCGGTAATGATGCAGGGAATTTTAATTAGTCTAAGCTGGATCTGAATCTGCTGCGATTCTTTACCTTACAGTTTCTGTTTTTTCAAATTTAACTGTTGAATTATTTCGAGATTCATAGAGAGAAAAATCAATTATTTTGAGATATGTGCACAGAAATTATTACAGAGCTGAATTTTGAAAAACAGAGATTTTCCAAATCTAAGTTAGGCCCAAAAGGCTAGATGGTACGGGTATCAAACTTCCAATTGAATTAATTTCTAGTTTCTTTTTATTGAACCGTGCTGTGTAATACTAAACAATTTGGGCCTGTAATTTAAATATAAATTATGGCCCCAGAATTAATATTTTAGATTTTTTATTGTTTATATTTTCCAAAATAATACATTTCAGATTTTTTTGCGTCTCAAGAGAACTTGCAATGTGCATAGAAAAATGTGCAATGTTGTTCCTCGATAAATAAAATTGGAATAAAATTTTCGTATTTTAATTGATGATTTTTCATTTTCGAAAGACCAATACTTTTATCTTGCATCGAATATGATCTTGCAATCACTTATCATGCCTCATAAAATAAACAATTATTTTGCTGAAATTAAGGACAACTTTAAATAAATACAAAATTGTCCGTAATGACCCTACTTAATACTTATCCTCATTACAAAATTGTTCTCTCTGATGTTTTTTTTTATATAGGCACCTTAATCTTTTATTAATACCACAAAAATGTTTACAAGCTATAAGAAAGAAGAAAATGTACAAATAATGTCAAACAAATATCAATCTACTACATGCCTCATCGTATTTTTCAGTGTTGTAAAAAACAGTGTTAACGGCCGTTTAATCGAAAACAGCGGTCAAACCGTTACGAATACGCTTAACGGATGCCTGTTTGCGGATAAAAATGATTAATCGGCCGTTTTACCATTTAATCATCCGTTTATTTTCATTTATTCCTGTTTATTCCGGTTTATTCCAGTGAATATTTATTTTCATATTGTTGTTTTTTTTCCTATGATAATGTATGATGATAAGGTTTATAAATCATGTATTGTAGTTTTATTTTTGCTTGGATATACATCCAATATTTTTTATATATGTTTTTTTTCTTCTTATTTACTTTGAAATTGATTAATTTTTCTATTATTTATATACCATATATTTTTCTTACTTACTATATAATTTTTTCAATTAGTACGGCATGTTTATTTATGAAATTAAGTTATTATCATAAACTAAATTTAGCGATTTTATGTTGGAATATTTCATTTCTTTCAAATAATATGTTATTAGTATTTGAAAAAGTTTAATTCTCAATTTTATTTTTCATTAAATAAATGTGTTACTTACACATGCAAAATGCTTATGTGTTAAGAAGAAATAAACATAGTGTCATGTTATAATAATAAAACTAACTTAAATTAAGTTTATTTGATAAGTTTAATGAGTTAAATAAATGATTTTTAATAAATTATGATATATACATAAATTTAATAAAAACGTTAAATTGTTCACATAATTCCGATTAATCGGACGCATACCGATTAATCGCTTGGCGGCACCCTATCCGTCTGACGATCATATACCGTTATTTACAACACTGGTATTTGACATTCTTACGGATACTCCCACAGGCAATAACTATATCATTCATAAATAGTTATTTTTTATCCGCAACAAATTCTTGTAGCGCGATCCACTATAAATATATCGATTTCTCTCTTTCTAAAAATTCCATAGCATGGACGTCCAGTGCAATCTTAGCATGGTCTCTGCACTTGCATGTGTTGTCTCCTTGTTAACCAAATGTCAACAGGCCAGAGAGGCGGCATTCCCTGCAATCGATCAGAGGTATGACTGTATAAGACTCCAGCTAGCCAGAGAGCTTGCACAAAGACAATCCAAAAGGGATTGAATTCTCTGCCCCCAGGAGGCAGGATTTTCCTGCCCCTGAGTCACTGAAATGCGGGCCACACCAAAACTAAAAATCAATATTTAAATTTATAAACCCGTCTGGACCCACTTGTTAGTCTCACTGGGGGCAGGAAAATCCTGCCCCCCGGAGGGCAGGTGATCTCTATCCAATCCAAAAACATATGTGAAAATGTTTCTTGTATAGAACATGTAGAGAGCACATCACGCAGGCTCGAGATTAGGCCAGTTCGGACGACAAGATTTGTCTCAAGTAAGCACCATGTTTTTGGATAGAAGCCAATGTCAAGAACCAGCTTACAAGTTTACATTGAAGACATTTTGGCCATGCATGGAAGTCATTACTGATTACTGGTATCGATCTAACCTTTTTCGCCTGTTAATGCGTAAAGCTATTAAGACAATTGATGTGTAATGATTATGACACTGCCGCTAAAGCAAAATTTGAAAGGTAATTATTCTCCATTCCGACCTTCAAAATAAATTATCATAAATAAGTTATTAAGATATTTGAAAGGTAATTATGGATCGAAGACCAGCCAGCAAACTCTCAAATTAAAAAGGTAATATAATTAAGGAACTTTATTAACAACTTTAATATTTTCAACAAAATTCCAACACAATAGAACAAGAGGTGTTTGTTAAAATGCTCACGAGAACAACCATTGAAATAGTCAGAGAGAACATGGAAAGTGAGGAACCACTCCAAGTTTATCAAGTATTTGGTGGTGCAAACTCCAAAAATCCATCCATTGCCATAGGAAACTCAAATTCGCCATTATTATAAGATGCCTTGGTAAGTAACAAATATGTAAGGCGTGCTTGCTCTCTCCTTTCTCTCTCTCTCTCCATAATTTGTAGTCGTATTCAATCCACTCGTCTAGCCTCTTTTCTTTCTGACATCTTAACTTGTTTCCACCACCTGACAAACACAATAGTTTCATTAGTTGTTCAATGTCCTTTTCTTCACCACAATCCTTAACCAAATTATCTTTTCTTCTAGTGCTTGTTCTTCTTCTTGTGGGGTCTCAGAGTCAGAGAGGAAGTCGAGTGCCGGGCCACTGTTATCGAGGACCGCTGGGTTTGGATTTGGATTCGCAATGTAGAGAGGCGAGCCCAGAGAATCAGATTGGGATGGAGAAAAGTTGGATTCTTTGAATTCGGATTTGGGTGTCAATTCAAAACCCAACCGGTTTTCTATCTATTAATTTAAAAGGCAAAACAACAAGCAATTTAAAATAGGAATTAGTTTTGACATTTTCATTTTGTATATGCAGTATTTGCATGATTATCTGATGGAGAGAGGAGAAAAACGAGCATGAGGCGAGAAGGGCTGCATGCATGGCAAATTAAGCGGAGATGGCTTCCTTCTTTGGTAAGGCGGGCATAATTTTGTCCGCTTCCCGTAGGACCGCCCCGCTTTCGTATGTTTCACAAGACATCACCGCAGCTGGCACGCTTTTTTGCTTTAATTGCTTAGCACATGCAACAGTGGAGTTTGAGAGAATTGGATCAGTGATTATGTTATCTCGATATTTATTTTATTTTATGTAGGAATGCATATTTGGATCTTGAGTTGAGACTGAAATTGGGTTTTATTTGGGCCTTGTAAGTCTTCTAATTTTCAAGTAGGATCAAAATGTCTTATTGGTTTTGTGTCCCGTCATATTCCAACATCGTTATCTAAACAGTCAATTTGAACTGCTCAACATGATCTTTATATTAACATGTACTTTGAATTTTTTTTCTATTTTTTAAGATAGGTACGGAATCATTATTTTTAGAAGATTCTGAACTATTTAGAAATATTAATTTTGTACCTCTCTAAACAATTAGTAAAAAAGAATTTATCCATGTACATTTTAGTATGAATATTATGTTGAACAGTTCGGATTGATTATTTAAATTTTAAAAATAGAGATAATGATATTGAAGCATGATGGAACACAAAATTAAAAGAGCATTTTAACCCTACTCTTTTCTTAATATGAAAATCTCGTGATTCTCTATTCATGCTTCATTTACTATTTTATAAATTCTTTTAAGTCGTGCCTGAATCAAGGCCGGATCTATACTAATTATACATAGGATGCTTATAGTCTCGTGATTTAAAAAATGTTAATCATATATATATATAGAGAGAGAGAGAGGGACTTGGCTAAGCCGTGGTGTAAAATACGTTTGTACTTCACGTCATATCTTCATTTCTAAAGTTCAAATGGCCGATCCGAACCGCTCAAAATTAATGTTCTCCATATTGAAACATGCTTGGAGACCAAATTTTACATTTTTTAGAATTTTTTTACTATTTATTAAGCCACTTTGAATCGCTGATCCAACGTGAACAGTAAAAATTTCTGGACCATCGGATCAGCGATTTTCAAAGTGGCTTAATAAATAGTAAAAAACTTTTAAAAAATATAAAATTTGGTCTCCAGGCACATTACAATATGGAGAACATTTTGAGCGGTTCGGATCGGCCATTTGAACTTTGGAAATGAAGATATTGTGCCATGGCTCACCAAACACATTTACACCATGGTTTAGCCAAGTCCATCTCTCTCTCTCTCTCTCTATATATATATATATTAAAATTTGATTTTTTTTAAGTAATTGTATCCTTTAGTCTCCCTCATATGTATATAACTTGACGATTAAAAGTTCCTTTTGTGATTATGGGGGACTTAGACTCAAATTTTAAGATGGCAGATATATTATGTATTTTATATTTTAGCAATCTCAATCTAAATTTTCTAATTCCGTCACTATTAGATTATGTGTTAAATTATACCGAACTTGAATGTATTAATTGTATTGGTCGGATCACATATTCATGATCACCTTACATACAACATGCATGACATGTTCAATATAGCGCACATAGATTAACATCAAGTATGGGTTATGTTAGTTGGACCACAAATTTATGGTCATCTTACATGTAACATGCATGACATGCTCTATAAATAAATATTAAGTTGGAATACATATTGGGAGAACCACTTATTGACTCTATGATATATAGCAAGGTCAGTTTTTTTTATCACTTTAAAATATTGGAGGTACTAAATAATAGTGAAATTCTAAAGTTCAAATGTACCATTCAATAATTTTGCTTGTGCAACCAGATGAACCGGATCATATTTTGTTATATCAAACTCGAGTGTAATAAGTAAGTTGGGGATGTTAAGCTACCTCAAGATTTTCAAAATTTATTATCAAGTATATAGAAATTCTTAGTGATTATTTCTTTTATATGTATTAACATTCTATAATAATTGAGGAGAGATCCACTTACACCATTTTTTGGTGACACCGAATTACACCCTATATTTTTAAAGTTCAAACAGTCGATCCAAACCGTTCAATATGATGGATATATTAAAATTTGCTTTCAGATCAAATTTTACATTTTTTTGAATTTTGTTACTATTTATTAAGATGGGTACAAAAATTCAATGGTTTGAAAGCAACGTTTTTGTAAAATACTTAATAAATAGTAAAAAAATTCAAAAAAATGTAAATTTTGTTCTCCAAGCACATTTTAATATGGAAATCATGTTGAATAGTTTGGATCGACTATTTGGACTTTACAAACTTTAAAAATGAACAGTGTAATTTGGTATTACCAAAAAATGGTGTAAGTTGATCCTTTCTCATAATAATTTAACAAATTTAAAGGAGCTTGAATGCAAAACTTAAAACTCAAAATTGGACTGAGCTTCCATGCCTATTTGGGTGTTTCGATTTCTGTGTATAGTGAAAATGGAAAAAAAGACCTTTCCAAAAAAAGTTGTATCAGAGGCCATAGGATTTTGTGATGTGAAGGGTTACCTAGCCATGAAAGATAAGTACGCACCAGATTGTCTGATGCAAGATTTTTTTTCTAAAAGATGTTGTTTAGTCCATAGTCATATAATTCGCGATTAAGTTATTTTTTTGACATATTCGAATCGAACTCCGAATAAAACGCGTAAAAAACGTATTATATGTTTTATTCGCAAATAAAACGCGTATAAAATGCGAATCGGCGAATTATTCGCGATAAAAATGTGAAAAAAAGTCAAAAAAATTTAGAATTTTGTTTTTTTGTTTTTGAGGATTTTTGTTTTGTTTTTTGTACCAAATCATTTTCGAATTATATCCGAATCACAAATTTTTTATCCTGCCGAGCCGAACTAAACCTGAACTTTTAATTTATCACTATGGTTTAGCTATACTGAAATTCTGATTCTGGAGTATAATTCTATTAGTTGGATCACACATCCATGATCACCTTACCTGCAACATTTATGACGTGCTATATACAGCAAAATCTTAAGATGTAAAAAGAACAGAGGAAATAATTGAAAGCTCAAAATTGATATTCAATATTGTTTGTCCTTGACAAGGGTGTGTTCGGACTTCGGACTTCGGACTTCGGACTTCGGATATTATAATAATTATTAAGCATTAAGCTAGAATAAATACTGTGAGAGCCACTAATTGGCTCAATGAAAGCAAGTTCTCATTTCTTTTATTTTGTAATCATTTTTGGGTTATTGGAGACACCAAATAAAATTCTTATGTAAAGATTATCTCAGTTAAAATATTTTATTAATAGTTCAATTGATTGATTTTTTTAAATTATAGTTGATGTTGTTGTTACTAGTGTTTTAAATATGTGTTACATGTTGTGACGTGATATAACAAACACGTCGTGACTCAAGAATTGGATGTGGCAAAAATATTTTTGTGACGTGGTAGATTTCGAAATTTAAAGGAAATGATAATATGGATAATTTTTATTGTGTTTTTAGATAATAAATCAGGAAATTTTCAGATGATTCGATCGAGTTATACCATATTTGTATTTAACAACGCAGATTGAATGAAGCACGTTGATACCAACATATAAAAAGAATGACACAAATCATTAGACTTCTCCATTTCTCCATAAATCGTAATAGTGATTAGTGATAATAGGAAAAATAAAAGAAACACATATTAAATTTAATTTTTTTGGCTTTCAAGAGAATCATTTGTTTCCTAAAATTATTAAAAACAGGTTTACATGCACAAACGTTATATGACTTCATTAAAGTTTGTACAAAAGATACAATATTTTTATTTGATTCAACTGAATGAAATAAATACATCAAATTGGCGTAAATATTATTTTCCTCATTAATTAATAACAGCGCCTATATTTGAAATTGACACGTGTCAACTCCTAATTGGCGAGATGAAATCATGAAACGTCCAAAATAATAATCCCAAGTTCTCTACTTATTGGTTATTGCACACAAAAAGTTGCAGAGGATCCCACCTGTCCTCGAATAATAATTCCTTCACGGGTTGGGAATTGCTTTCTCACACATGAATTGAGAGTAGGTCCGATGCCCATCGGACCTACCTTTTTCGATGGGTGAAATGACCATTAGATCTGCATCAAGATTCGTGTGAACTCATTAAAATCCGTGCAAGTATTTTCAGTTTTCGTGCGTCTCAATGATATTTATACGGTGTTAGAGCTAATTGAACCTAAAAGTAGGTCCGATGCCCATCGGACCTACATACACATCACTTGCAGAGTGGTTTCATCATGGCAAGGTAGCCTCTCACTATCACATATTTTTTTTGGTTTTAAATACACTAACAAACAGCATTTGTTTCTGCCTTCTTTATTCCTTCGCAAAAGCCATCACTTTTCCACATCCTTTACCAAATGCAAGGATACATTACAGCTGTTCTTCCCCTGGTTACCACAATTTGTTTTTTGTTTCAGTTTCTCCATGTGAGAGGTGAGGGGCAAAATGGTCAGAATGGAGGATACATTTCAGCAGTGGGAGATGCAGGAATGAGGAGAGATGGATTGAGAGTAGCATGGGAAGCTTGGAATTTTTGCAATGAGGTGGGGAAAGAGGCACCTCTCATGGGCAGTCCACGCGGCGCCGATTGCTTTGATCTAGGTTGTTCATTTTACATAAAATTCAATCTTTATAGCACTTCCTTTTACTGTTTAATTGATAACTCCAGCTTCAATTTATGCAACTTTTGGTGTGATCACGATAATTTTAGTTGAAAAATTGATTGCTTTTAGATTGGGACTCTTTGAACAGGAATTAAGTACATTTATTAAATGACGTCACAGCTTTTAGTTGGTAAGGTTAGTTCAGTAATTTAAGACCAGTGTTGACAATTTGGTGATTCTTTGGACCAAGTTCTTCACTAAAAATAGGAAAAGAGAATATTTAGTAGCAAATCTTGAGTTGTAAATATAAAATAAAGAAGAAATTGATACAAATTTCAATAAGAAGGACAGCAATTATTATCAGAAACAATAAAGGTGATGCTACAATTATAGCAGTTGCAATTGATGCACTTAATTAATTTAAAATAGGTTTATCATTCTTATGACAAAGTAAGGTGATCAAAATTCAACAAAGTTGGCCAAAATGTATGACCTGAGTGTCAGACTTTCTACCAAATACAAACCAAAGGATTTGAAAATTTGGATAAAAAAACAACAACATTGACTTTTAATACAGCCACCACTGGCGAATCCAACTGCACTGTGATCCACCATGTGTCAGAAGCAGACAACAAGCTTGGCTATGCGGAGCCCCTTCCAGGAAACTACACAACCCCAAAGAATGTTGATCTCTACGCCGCGGCAAAAGAAATCTATTTAGGTGACAAGTGTGAGGTGAAAGATAACCTACCGTGGCAATTTTGGATGATCATGTTAAAAAACGGCAATTTAGACACCACTGCCGCTCTCTGCCCCAAAGATGGTACCAAGGTGGGCCCCTTCAAGCCCGAGTCGAGATTTCCGTGCTTCGGCAAAGGGTGCATGAACCAACCACTAGTGTACCATAACTTCACATCTTTGGAAGGCGGCAAGTTGAAGGGTAGGATATTTGGGTCATATGATCTTGATGCTGATATTTCACAGATGGTGAATGGTAATGTTTCATATTACTCTGTGACTTGGGAGAAGGAAGTTGGTAAAGGCGGATGGTCTTTTCACCATATTCTTAAGACCTCCAAAAGGTATCCTTGGTTAATGCTCTATCTTCGATCAGACGCCACGAAGGGCTTCTCTGGTGGGTACCACTATGACACGAGAGGAATGACACGAATCGTAAGCTAATTTCCTGGTAAATTATAATATCTGCTGCTTATCCTCAGTTTAATTCAGATTTGACCAACATCATGGAATTTGCTAATTTAATTCTGTAAACATTATGATGATTAGATACCTGAATCGCCAAATTTCAAAGTACGAGTCACAGTTGATGTCAGGCAAGGTGGAGGCAAAAATAGCCAATTCTACCTCATGGACATGGGAAGTTGTTGGAAAAACAGCGGCCAACCTTGCGACGGTGACGTGACAACAGATGTGACAAGGTACAGTGAAATGATAATCAACCCCGAGACAGAGGCGTGGTGCCGTCCAGACCGGCTTTACGAGTGCCCCCCTTACCACACATTCAAAAATGGTACCCAAGTCTCCCGCAATGACAGAGAGAACTTTCCATATGATGCGTACCATGTCTATTGCTCGCCTGGTAATGCAAAATATGCTGAGCAACCAACTACATATTGCGACCCGTATAGCAACCCACAACCCCAGGAGATAATGCAAGTACTGCCACACCCTGTTTGGGGAGAGTACGGGTACCCAACCAAGAAGGGTGACGGTTGGATTGGCGACCCAAGGACTTGGGAACTCGATGTAGGCGGGTTGTCTCACAACCTCTATTTCTATCAGGTTGTTTTTTTAATTCAAGAGTTAATTATTTTAGTATTATTTATTATTTTGTTACAATAAGTGCATTTTTTGTATATTTTTGTATATTGGGAATCTCTCCAACGAAATTGTGAGATTGAGCTCGTTTCATGCATTTTGTTTTGCATTTGCCTGATACTTATCATGCTAATTGCTTTTTCTCATCTTGAGAGCAGGATCCGGGTACTACTCCAGCTAGGAGGCGTTGGACATCGCTCGATGTAGGTACAGAGATCTACAGAAGCGATAATGAAATCGCAGAGTGGATTCTAAGCGATTTTGACATTCTCATCCCCGTAATTAGCAACGAACAAGGTGATTCCATGCATTTTATTTAGATGCATATAGCCCTCTATCTTTGTCTATTTTTTGTTCTGTTATTATCAATCGAATGTGTATGGAAATGACAGGAATACATCAATACTTGAAATACCTTTGGTGAACTGTGCTTCCTGTTATTTCAATTGTATAAATTAGGCTGGAATTTTGCTTAAATTTATTGGCATGGGCATGACTCGAACTTGAGTTGTTAAGAGTTATTCGATGGAACTTCCAAAATCATTATGTTATTGAGATTTAGTAAATTGATTAGTACATGTTAATTATAATCCTGCGAAAGCATAATCTACCCTTGACAGAGCCAACTTAACTTAAACATAGGTCTCAATTTAAATATAGCTTGTTTATCTTTCCCACTACAATATTGGCAGAGTACTAAGACTCATAACACTAAAAAGTTTGTTAAATAATTGTGTAAAATGATACAAAAAGTTTCAACCTCAAATCTTTAAAGTAATATGTACTAATAAAGTGCTGTCAAGCGTTTGAATTATACACGAAAAATTCTAAAATTTTAAACAAGGTTCATATTCATTTTTTTCCTATTTTGTACAGGGATCTTACATATGGCAGCACTCCATTGGTAGATTAATTTTATGACGAATGGCTCCGCAAAAAAATTTAAAACCATTCCTCTAAATATATTATCTGCTTCTTTTATGGATAAAGATTTAATTATTAACACACAGTATTACAGTAGGTAGTCTATACTCTATAGTGATATGGATGACCACATACAGTTATAATACTTTGCGAGATTACACCCATATTTAAAAAATAGGATACAATTATTGCACTAGCTACATAAAGGCAAACCCCCCCCTCCCCCCCCCCCCCCCCCCCCCCCACACACACACAAACTAATGATTAAATATACTGCGCTTTATAACTATTATGAAACAGAGAATTAGTCATTGACCTAATCATTAAATACTAATGTGAGAATTAATTCTTGGTCCGATAATGAAAAAACAATACTCAGATTTCCATACTTCTAAAAATATTAAACAGAAGTTAGAATTATGATATAAATAAACAAATATATGATATATCATTGATTCCATTAAATGCTTTCTGCCTCAACCCTCGTGAATGGCGTGCATTTTCATCTCATTCAATTATTTATTCCATTGTTTGTAAATAATAGTATGCGCTTGTCGGACGAACATGATACCGTTAAATAATTAATAAAAAATAATCGGCTATAATTAGAAGGGATTGGCCAATTAGTCGAAAAAATTCATAACGGTATGATCGCTACCAACGACTAATCAACCGATTAATCGGCTTAAACAGCTTTTTTTGACATCACAATTTATTTGCTCTATTCTTCTAAAAAGAAAGGGGACAGATAGTTCTCACTTATCACTATTATTCTCATTATAGCTGGTAAGTGGTAACTATTCTTTTTTTTTATATTTTGAGGAAAAACCATTCATTTTTTATTTAAAATGGTTATGACAATTTAAATAAGGACGGGAATAAATTATACAAACGTCTATTTATCCCACTTTTGTCGCCATTTCTTTTTATTTATTATTTGAGTAACACTGATAGTGTAATAATAAAAAATATTCCCGAGGGCCCGACAAACCAAATGGGCCAGAGAGAATTATAAAGAGAAAGCCCATTCAGGACCACTGGGTCGACCGATACAAATACAGTTTTAGGCCCAAATATTAGCCCACTAGGATCTAAGTGGTCATATCTTTGTACCCGACCCGTGCGGCAAAATCATCTTAAGTGGGTTTGGACTTTGGAGTCTTTTTTTTTTTTTTTTTTGCCAAACGGGTCGGAGTCGGAAGGCTCCCGAACGGGTTCCCAGTTCGCACCTCGCACGCCACGGAATTCTTTTCGCTCCGATCGAAGCTTTGACATGGTATCAACTAGGCGGACTTCCTGAAATCAGAACTCAAAAGAGTGAGGAGTCCAGATCTAATGTTATTTAACGGAACAACTGATCTGCACAGATCCAATTGTTTTTAGTATCTTTTTGAAGGAGGGTCGGTGCTTGCCTCGTGTGATCTACCATGGCTTATCGCCATTCGAGCTCCAATCTTAGAGAATTCGATTCAGGTAGGTTGTTTTATCTTCTTGAGATTTGATTACGTTGGTTAGATTGGGAATCTGATCTCAACTTTGGACGTTAATTTGTGGTTTGGATTTCAGTTTACTTTCCTTTAAAGTATCTCTAGTGATTATATCCAATTGGTGTATTGTTTTGCAATTTCAGATCATTGTCATTGTTGTATCAAGGTCCTTTAATTGCATATATGATTGCCATGTTTGTAATATATTATTCAATACTCATCATACGAATCAATATAAATGACTGAGCAAGCACTAGAGATTGTCACAATTCTTCATAGAATTTAATTAACTGTGTCAATAAAGATTCCATGATGCAATAACATCAATAACATGCCTTATGTAAAGTTGATGTTGCCTCTTCATTTTTTCATGTTAATCTACTATTCCTATATATCACAATCACATGCTTAATTCTACCTTCAACTCACATGTTCTTGGTACATTTTTCAGATGCATCTCCAAGGCAAACATCTGTTGTCGTGGTAGTACTTGAAACTGGTGAAGTGTACATAATATCAAGCTTATCAACAAAACACGACACACAAGTGGTATACATCGACCCCACAACCGGTTCATTATGCCATTTTGGGAAGTTTGGCCGAGATGTATTCAACTCAAGAGAAGAAGCTTTTGATTACATTACAAATGGATCTCGGCAATGCAAGAGCACCACCACTGGTCGCGCCATAATTGGTTACTCTGTATTAGGCTCCACTGGGTTATTGTTAGTGGCTACAAAAGTGAACCCGACAGTGCTGGATTTACCTGGAGGGGGTTGTGTGTACACAGTTGTGGAGAGCCAATGGATTAAGGTGCAGTTCCAGAACCCCCAGCCTCAGGGAAAGAGTGAAGTAAAAAATAGTTTGGAGTTGGCGGAGCTTGACATTGATGGGAAGTATTATTTTTGTGAAACAAGAGATTTGACGCGACCATTTCCGAGTGAATTCACTTTGAGAGATCCCGATTTGGAATTTGTTTGGAATGCATGGTTTTCCAAACCTTTCAAGGATATTGGTCTGGAAGAACACTGTGTGGTCCTTCTTCAGGTCTTTCATTTTTTTTTTTTTTGTCTTTTACTTTTTTGTATTTTTACGGGTCATTGTTGTTACATATCTAAAAGTAACTCTGAAGGAAATACTAGATGTTTCATCTGATACCAGCTGTATGCATGAGTGATAGCTTATTTCTTATGTGACTGAAATGTGCTAAATTAATCCTGATTTGGTCTCAATGCATTTGCTGACTTGTATAAATCTGAAAATAATTTTTCAATTCTAAAATTGCACAGAAGTAAGGAATACCATATCCTCTTATCAGGAGAGTAACAGAAAAATAAAGCCTATTACTTAAAATGTAACCTGAAAAAAGAAAGAAAGATAAGTATAACCTTTCTAGACACCATTTAATTTTTCATATATTTCCTGTTACTTAGGGTTTTGCCGAGTCTCGCAGCTTTGAAGGCACAAATTCAAATGCAGGCACAGTTGCTCTTATTGCAAGGCGTAGTAAACTCCATCCTGGGACCCGTTATCTTGCTCGTGGATTGAATGCATGCTCTGGCACAGGTAATGCACTTTTTCAGTAAACTACAAATTGTCCCTTGATTGAAGCAGTTCCTTTTTTGTGCCCTAAAAAGAATGACTTGTTTTGTCCGAACCTATCTTTGAACCTATAGTCTTTCCACTAAAATGGTAGAATGGCTGTTATGGATTAAATATGATATATACCATTATATTTTGGAAAAAATTCTCTTTTCTTTTGACGAGATTTCTCTTCTTAATTGTAATGATCTATAATCTGCAAAACAAAAACTAACTTTTTTATTTCCAAATAGTGCTCATAAGCACTTGTACCATTTTTAAGCATTCCTTTTAGAGTGAGGCTATGGTACTATGCATAGTGGGGATTGGTTCATACTATGGATCAATATCTTTGTTTTCAAAGTTCAAATAGCCGATCTGAACCGTTCAACATGATCTCCATATGAAAATGTACATGCATTTTTTAGAATTTTTTTACTATTTTTTAGATAGGTAGAAAACTACTTCTTTTGAATGGTCTAGGAAGTATAGTTCAAGTGATTTTCTACCTATCTAAAAAAATAGTAAAAAAATTCTGAAAAATGTACAGACCAATGTGATAGCACGAGCAAGTTTAAGGGCTAACAAAAGAATTTCCTTCGCTGCCCCTGAAATTTATTGTACTGTTTTTTTTTCCTAGGAAATGAGGTTGAGTGTGAACAAATAGTGTGGACCCCCAAGAGACCCGGTCAACCTGTTCCATTTAGCACGTACGTGTGGAGGAGAGGTACCATACCCATTTCGTGGGGAGCAGAGGTAAAACTAGCGACTGAAGCTGAGATATACGTGTCTGAAGACCCCTATAGAGGCAGCGCACAATACTATACACGTCTCCGCAACAGATATGCCGTAAAAGATCCTGAGCTAAGCACCTCCAAGCAAAAGAAAGCACCAATTGTGCCAATAGTTTGTGTGAATCTGCTAAGAAGTGGGGAAGGGAAGTCCGAAAAAATCCTTGTTGAACACTTCAATGATTCGGTTAAGTACATCTGTGCAACCAAAAGGATTTCTTCTTCGACTTTTATTCAAATGATTAATTATGACTGGCATCATTTAGTAAAGATTAATGGTCAACAATCAACTATTGGGGGATTGTGGAAATTACTAAAGGCCCCAACAATGGCTATAGGGTTTAACGAGGGGGTCTATTTCCCGTCGCAAGATCAATTAAAGAGGAGTAACAAAGGATTAATTATCTCTAATGATTCTATTCAAGGGCTGTTTTGCATGAATCTTCTTCAGAATGGTGTTATAAGGTTTAACTGTGCCGATTCACTTGACAGAACTAATGCGGCTAGCTTCTTTGGGGCAGTTCAGGTTTTTGTCGAACAGTGTTCCCGTTTGGGCATCTCTCTGGACAGGGATGCTTTTTTAGGATATGAGTATTCAGGCAGCGACAATGGGGCCCCCCTACCTCCCGGTTGGGAAGAGCGGTTTGACTCAGTAACTGGTAAATCGTTTTATGTAGACCATGTAAACAAAAAAACCACTTGGGTTCGACCAAGCCAAGACCGACCTGACAAGCCCTGGAAGAGATTTGACATGTCTTTTGACCAGTTCAAGGCTTCGACAATGTTGGGCCCAGTAAATTACCTGGCGGACCTGTTTTTACTGGCAGGGGATATACATGCTACAATATACACCGGTTCAAAAGCCATGCATAGTGAGATTTTGAGTATATTTACTGAGGATGGAGGCAGTGGTGGGGGCCGTTTTAGTAAATTCTCGGCAGCACAAGCCAATGTTAAGATTACTCTACAGAGAAGGTACACAAATGTTTTAGTCGATAGCTCTCGTCAGAAGCAGTTGGAGATGTTTCTAGGGTTGAGACTCTTCAAGCATCTGCCATCAATACCTATTTATCCTCTCAAAGTGCGTATTTTTTTTTTCCTTTCATCATTTCGGATTGAATGCTCTTATGTTGGAAAATCCATTAATGGCTTCTGTTTCCTTTACCAAGGTATTATCACGGCCCACTGGGTGTGTTCTCAAGCCTGTTCCTAGCATAATTCCCATTCAGGATGGCGGTTCAAGCCTCCTCAGTTATAAGAAGAAGGAGCTTGTCTGGGTATTTGTTTTTAGTTTTATATGCAATTTAGAAACTTAGATCTGTTACAAAATTAAGCACATTCTTTAGGGACTAACTACCAAGATATTTGGATTGCTAATAAGAACATAAAGGCAAACAATAAAATGACTGAATTGTCCTCAATTTAGCCCGTGTTCTAAATTGACACGGGCTGAGGTCTGTTAAATTTGGGTTTAGAATTGAAGAAATCATTAAGATCAGTGAGCGAGAAAACCGTCAACATTTCCTGAAATCTCTCTTTTTGATGATGCTCACCTAGTGGTTTGTATTACAGTGCTATTTTAAAAATCCAAAGTGAGTGGTGAGTGGTGAGTGGTGAGTGACTTCACCAAATCCCTGATGATTTACTTGACACCTGTGTTTACTCAGGTATGTCCGGAAGATGCCGATGTAGTAGAGATGTTTATCTTTCTAGCCGAGCCTTGCCATATAAGTCAGCTTCTTCTGACAATTTCACATGGTGGGGAAGATTTGTCTTGTCCTGCCTCAGTGGATGTTCGAATTGGGCCCCACTTGGATGGGCTGAAACTTGTCCTTGAGGTACATGGCTAGTATCGGGGTCTTTATGTTTGCAAATGTTTTGTTTTGGCCCCTAAAACTCCTTCAAGTGCCTCTTATACCCCTGTGAAATATTACCCAATTATCCCTCTGTTTATCTCAAGAGTTTAAACCTAACGAAACAATGAATTTCATCTTATTCGTAGGGAATTGTATTGATGAACTTTTTGCATTTTTCATATGCATTTACATTATATTTCCTAAGTTTTAAGGGGTATGCAAGATATTTCCATGTTTCAGAGGGGCATACATAAAATTGGGCACTACCAGACTCTTACTTCTATTATGATTTTATTACTACAGAATGCAACCATCCCAAAATGTGTTGATGGGACAAATCTTTTGATTCCACTTACTGGAGAACTTGAACCGGAGGACTTGGCAGTTACAGGCAAGAGCACACGTTTGAATGCGACTGAAAGGACACATCTCCCTTTGTTGTATGATTTTGAAGAAGTTGAAGGTGAATTGAGTTTTATGAGTCGCATTGTGGCTTTGACCTTTTATCCCTCTGATGCTGGCTTACCTATTACTCTCGGTGAGGTAGGATTTCTGCTTTTTTTTGTTTCACTTTCTACATTTAACCGTTACAATATGATATTTTTCATTAACTGAATTACTATAAACGTATTAAATACATTACATCTTGTGAGAGTTTGACAGGTTGAAGTGCTTGGAATTTCTCTTCCTTGGATGGGCGTTTTCTGCAATAGCAAAATCAATGCTGAATTTCTCAAGCTACTTCAAGAAAATGCTAAGATTTCTAAAAAGCGATCACGTAAATTGATCCCCGACAATGGTGGTCACTCCCAAAATCAAACTGTTACTGGGTCTTCTTTGGGAAAACCAAGTGCTTCAGCATTTGATTTCCTCACTGGAGATTTAGACATGCCAGATTCAAGCACCAAAGGAAGCACTGATTTCAGTACCAGAGGGGGAATTGATTTTTTGGACAGTCCAAATGACGAAGTTAACCCTTTTGCGGCCTCTTCAACTGTAGCAACTGCTAAATCCAATGCTGGATTTGAAGATGATTTTAATCCCTTTGCTGCCAGTAAATCCAATGCTGTTTTTGATGATGATTTCAACCCCTTTGCTGCTTCTTCCAAGGCTTCCAGTAATGAACCTAGGAAAAATGATGATTTCAACCCCTTTGCCTCTTCTTCTGCAACTTCCAGGGATGAACCTAGGATAAATGACAAAATTAGCCTTAACTCTGTTGATTCTGAGGTAGCCTCTGATGATGGGAATGAAGTTGAGGAAGCATTTGACAACACCAAGAATTACTTGGATCTTTACAGAACCTTTTCTGAGGGAAATCGGGTAAGCTTTTTGCAACCACAAGTGTTTTTTTTTTCTCATTTGTTCTTTCTGGGCAGTTTGGGTTTTACCAATTAAATAACCTAATTTATTTCTAGAAACTGCAGCTGACCACATGAGTTTATATTTAACCACCACTTAATTTTCTTTCTTTATGAAATGAAACACCTCACCTTATTTTTATAGCCAATTACAGGGTAGGGGCCTTAGCTTTGAACAGTCGATGAAGCTCGAGATCCAACGGCTAAAGTCAAATCTTTCTTCTGCTGAAAGAGACCGGGCTTTACTTTCGATCAGCGTGGACCCTTCCACAATCGATCCGAACCGCATACTCGACTATTCTTCCTTAATAAGTATGTGCAATTATGCTGATACACTTGCACTGCTTGGGCACACCTATCTAGAAGACCGAGAGAATGCATCCCTAGGTCTTCAGATAGGTCCAAGCGGGCCAGTTGACTTTTGGAATGTCAGAGAATGTGATGATGCTTGTTTTACTGATGAGTGTGAAGTTAAGGCTCATAAGCGTGACAGTAACTCTTCTGACGGAACCTCATTTGATTGTTCTCAGTGTCAAAGGAACACTTGCAGGGGTTGTTGTGCTGGTATGGCTTCCTGTTTTCTTCTGAAATACTGGTACAGTGTGGCACCTGTAGTAAACCCCTACCTACCTACCCCCAAAATGATAAAACAAAAAAAATCAAGAAGAATTTATATTAATACTCATTTAGTGCAAGTAAGAGTTAATTTAACGTTGTGTAATTCAGTTAATCTCTATGTTTTATGATGGATTAGGGTTAAAATGCCCCATTGTTTTTGTGCCCCAATCATGCCCCTCATCCTTATCTCCGTTTTCAAAGTCCAAACAGTTGATCCGAACTGCTTGACATGATCTCCATATTAAAACATGCTTGCTTGGAGACCAAATTTATATTTTTTTAGAAACGTTTGCTATTTTTTTAGATAGGTACAAAATCACTGATTTTGTATGATCCAGAATCTTTCTGTATCATATCTAAAAATAGTAAAAAAATTATAAATTTTGGTCTCCAAGCATATTTTAATATGGAGATCATGTTGATCGGTTCTGATCAACTATTGGGCTTTGAAAACGGAGATAAGGATATGAGGCATGATCGGGGCACGAAAACAATGGGACGTTTTAAACCTACTCTTTGTGATGTTGTTATACTAAACTTCAATGTATCCACAATCTCCCTCCAAACTGCAATCACATAGAAGCAACCAACAGAAACAAAGGAAAACCAATAGAGAGCAAAACATTGGGTTAAATCGAAGGATTCACTTGTTGTTACTTGGCGGTACATATGCAGGGAAGGCAGCGTTTCTTCTGTTGAGTGATAGTTACAAGGATATGAAGCTATACACTGGCTCGTCAAGTGGGTCTAGTCATGGTGGCAACCAAAGTCAAATGGAAGGGTGTGGGTACTTTGCACTCACAGATGGTGTTGTATGCAAAAGATGTTGCAAGGAAGTCCTGCTCCGAGCATTGTATGTGGATTATGTTAGGGTTTTGGGTAGCGTAAGAAGGAAACGCCGGGCTGACAGTGTGGCAGCTAAGGCACTTAATCAAGTTTACGGAGGTGAAATTAGTGCGTGGGGCCAATTGGAAAGTGTTGAGCTTGAAAAGAGGCAATTGAAGAAGTTATTGAATGGTGCAGAGTCGCTTGCTGAATTCCCACATGCAGGACTGTTATATGAGGTGATGTTGTTAAATGAACAATGATTCTATTGGATGTTTGTGTATATAAATATTGAGTGAGGCTATGGTAATATGCATAGTACGGATCAACCCGTACAAGGATCCATATCTCTATTTTCGAAGTTCAAATAGTCGATCCGAACCATTAAACATGATCTACTGCTTTTGGATGATCTAGAATTTTCAAATCAAGTGATTTTCTACCTATCTAAAAACACAGTAAAAAAATTCTAAAAAATGTAAAATTTGGTCATACAAATATTATGTTGAACGGTTCAGATCGACAGTTTGGACTTTTAAAACAGAAATATGAGTCCATAGCACGGGCATCTATGTAATTATGCATATTACCATAGCCTCACTCGTTAATATTTTATTTCATTTTCTTATTTTTACCTATACTTTTTTGCAGGTTGAGACAGCAGAAGCATCCGCTCCATTACTGTCGCTAATTTCTCCTCTTGGTTTCGGAGAGAGACGATCCTACTGGAGGGCTCCAGATAGTGTTTCCTCTGTAGAGTTCGCTCTTGTGCTTGGAAGACTATCTGATGTCTCAGGAGTTGCTATTGTTGTCAGTTCATGTGGTTATTCAGCATCTAATTGTCCTATTGTAAGAACCAACCAACCAAATTTGTTTATTTCCTTTTCATATGATCAGAAGAGAGGCTACGGTACTATGCATAGCGTGGATCGGTCCGTACTATGGATCAATATTTTCGTTTTCAAAATCCAAATGGTCGACCTAAGGTGCTAAACCGTTCAACATGATCATATGAAAATGTACTTTTAGATAAAACTTTACATTTGGTACAACTTTTTTTACTATTGTTTTAGATAGGTAGAAAATCACTTGTCTAAATATTCTAGACAATTCAAAAGTAGTGATTTTCTACCAATCTAAATAATAGTAAAAAATTCTAAAAAATGTAAAATTTAGTCGGCAAGTACATATTCATATGGATATCATACTTAACGGTTCAAATTGACTATTTGAACTTTAAAAAAGAAGTTATTGATCCATAGTATGGACCGATCCACGCTATGCATAGTACCATAGCCTCACTCTTATCGGAAATATAGAGTACTATACTTAAGATTTTGAAATTATCTGGTTTTCTTTTAATGTTGGAGTCATGAAAGGTGTTACAATTTCTTTCAAGGATGTAGTGATCTCCTTTCTAATATAGTTTTCTATATGATTTTTTTTCGTTTTGTGTTTTTACAGGTTGAGATATGGGCTAGTAATAAAATTAGCAGAGAAAAACGGTCCTTCATTGGGAAATGGGATGTAAAATCCCTTGTACAATCATCCTCTCCTGAATTATTTGGGCCCGAAGAGGCTGGTAATAATACGAGTGCCCCGAGAAATATTAAATTCCCCTTTCCCAATCCCATCAGGTGCCGCATCATTTGGATTAAGTTGTCATTGTCTCAACTAAATTCCAGCACTTCAGATCTTCAAAGGGACTTTGATCTCCTATCCTTTGAGAATTCATTTTCCGAAGCAAAACCGTCTCGGGGATTAGAGATTGATAGAAAAAATACATTTATACATGCTAAGAGGATAATAGTTTTTGGCAAGTCTCTGAGGCCTGAGATAGGCCAGGATGCATCGGTGCCTGAATTAATGCGAATGAAAAGCTTCTTGAACAACTCTCCACAACTCCGTCGATATAGGGTATAAGCATCATTGTTTCATTTGTTTTTCTTATTTATCTCCCATTATTTGTGTTTATTATTTTTATATTTCTGAAACTTCATTTTCACACTACAACGAAGTATCAAAATATTTATGCACACCACTGCAAAGGAGAAATACCTTACAGGTCCCTCAAACATGGAAAATGCTAATGATCAAGGGTGGTCTGTATGGATAGCTTTCATGGTTTTAACTTTAAATGTATTTTGGGTGAAATTGCCCAATAAAAATAGTGTAGGGTTAAAATGCCTCACATTCGTATCCCCATTTTCAAAGTCCAAAACAGTCGATCCGAAGTACTCAACATGATCTCCATATTAAAATGTGCTTGGAGACCAAATTTTATATTTTTTAGAAAAAAATTATTATTATTTAAGATAGGTAGAAAATCACTGTTTTTCTCAGAATATTCTGGACCATCCAAAAACAGTGATTTTGTTCCTATCAATAGTAAAATAAGTTCCAAAAAATTATAAAATTTGGTCTCCAAACACATTTTAATATGGAGATCATGTTGAGCGATTCGGATCGACTATTTGTACACAAAAATAAGGATGTGGGGCATGATTGGGGCACGAAAGTAATGGGGCATTTTCACCCTACTCATAAAAATCAGATGCAAATGAATTATTTACATGCTATTTCCGCAAGTTCTAAGGACTATCATTTTGCATTTCAGATGAAGCCAGAAAACCAAAAACTTTAAATATGTATAATTTTAAAAACATGATTTTCTCCTGATAAGGCTATTGATATTTTTGCAAATGATTTTCTCCTTTATTCTACCAGATTTCAGTTGCCGAGGAAAGAAAAAGAGATAACGACCTTGTATTAGAACAGTTACTGTCACCTGGTGGGCCCAGCATAGCTGGATTTTGCTTTGATTATTTTAATGTGGTGAGACCCCGAGTTACCCACTCACCTGCTGTAAATGGCGAAAGATGTGAATCCTATCTCACATGCCTCGAAGACCGCGCTATATCCCCTTCCATTTTGTACATCCAAGTCTTTGCTCTTCAGGTAAATGCTTATATGCTTTCTGGTTTAGCACCAGTAATGCAGGTGCTGGTATGATACCAATTCATAGTGATATGAAATTTTTATCCTTAAATATTGAAAAAAATAAGCGAAATAAGATATTGCAATTTTTTTTTTTTTACCTTTTCAATGCTGTTTCTTTCATGAGTATCTATCTCCATGGAGGAACAGTTTGTTGGTTGTGTTTCATTTTACACGGCAAGTATTATAAAAATGCAACATGGGCTCTTATTTTAAATAAAAAATTGCTTTATCTAATTGTCCGTGCATAGTACCAAATATGCTAATTGTAAACTTTCTTAATTATGGTAATTTTTCCGAGTTCGCCCCACTAAATTAGTTTTAGTATCTTTGTATTAATGATGTTAATTGCTAAGTTACCATTTGGAAAGTAATGAAATTGGAGGGGCTTTTCTGCAATTTCAACATATCAACCCAAAAGATTTTAAAACTGACACTATGTACAAATTCCTTGAACAACAGGAAGCGAGAAACCTGGTAACAGTAGGAGAATTCCGGCTGCCGGAGACAAAGGTGGGAACAACTCTCTACTTTGATTTTTCGCAGCTGATTCAAGCACGTGTTATGATATTCAGGCTTTTTGGAGATGTGACAGCCTTTGTGGATGATATTTCCGAGCTTGACGGGTCGGGTTTCAGGAACCTCCCGTTAGCCACCGGATTGTCTCTTGCCAATAAAATCAAACCGTATTATTATGCTGATCCCTATGAGGTGGGAAAAATGGCAAGCCTTACTGCAGTATAATTTTTTTTGGTTCTTCATATATTTTTTCTTGCTTGGGCTGGGAAGAGTAAGAGTGTCTTTTCCCCAATTTTTGTGTAGAGTAATTATATTCCATTGTTTTATACTGTGTCTGATTATACTATGGCTAATTCATTTTGGGAAGTTATTCGAAACTATTGTTTGGCATGATGAAGCTTGTTGCACTCATTTGTTGTTACTTTTCATAAATAAAACTTGTTGTTTTCATTTATAATGATTTACAAGGAATAATGCCGAATTTTTTAGTTAGCATTTAATAATAACAAAAACAAAGAAATTCGAGAGTTCGTCTGATATTGATAAAATCTCGAATGTTAGCTGGAAAACAAACTTGTAGTCTGCACCACTGCTCATGATGGCATGTAGGCCAGGTCTGCGCAATAAATCTGCACGACCTAGTTTGCGTGTCTTCCCTAGTTGCTGTGCAGACTGAATTCGTATCATCTGCATTAACTCAGATTTTTAGTTAATGCATAATGAATTTGAATCGTCCGATTCGTGCTGACACAAATATTAAAGAGATCACTTGTGTGTTTCATTTCAGATCGGATTCGTGTAGACTATGGATAGGTATTTTTTCTTAAAAAAGAAAACAGATTTAAGATATGAAAGGAAACTTTTTTTAACAAACATACAGGGAGAGTTGTTTATATTATTTTTTTTGTTCCTTCTATATTTTTCTTGCTTGGGCTGTGGGGAGCATAGTGACAAGATTCGCGAATAATATCTGAATCATTCGTGAATTACTCGGTTTTTTGGTGATGCCGAACCGAACGCCGAATTATTTGGTTGATCAAACTTTGACCGAATAATTTCCGAATAATTCACGAATTTTACGAATTTTTCCCAGAATTTTATTTTTTTGTTATTTTTTTTGTTTTAGCTCCCTTACAGAATTGAGATCTCTGATCCGAATAAAATCAAATCATTCCCAAATTATACCCGAATTATTTCCGAATCAAGAATTTTTGACCTCGCCGAACCGAACCCGAATAATTGATTTGTCACTTGTCACTATGGTGAGGAGTGCAAGTGTCTTTTCCCCAATTTATGGGTATAGTAATTCTATTCTATTATTTTATACTATGGCTGATTCATTTTGGGAAGTTATTTGAAACTATTATTTGGCATGGAGTTTAATTTTCGCACTCATTTTGTTGTTACTTTTCATAATTAGAACTTTTTGTTTTCATTTGTAATGCATTAAAAGGAATAATGTATACTGATAAAACAAAATCACTATTCTGATAATAAGAAATAGTACTGAGCAAATTTTGACAACAGAGCCATTATTTATTGGTTTAAATTGACTTACCTTTTACTTACATGTCGTCATGACGTCATGCAACACGATAGTTCCAACCTTTTTTCTCGTGTTTGACAAAACAAATTAAACCGAGTAGCTAGGAATTAGGACATGAACAGCTCTAAAATATCTCCAGTTTTAGGTTAAAGATACTGTGATATTGACTTTGAAATTGAGAGGATATTTTATGCGCGAATACCGGAATAGTCTACCTATACTTACCACACTTGAAAATTATTTTCATTGACCAGGAATGGAGAAACAACAATTTCCTTCCTGTTTCTCATTATTTGTCCTTTTAAATTTTTACTGGAGACTGTTTTTTTTACCCACAAAAGCCCACGTTTAAGTCGAGCTCGTGCTGGTGACTGGTGCTAAACTGCTAATAAGTGCTATGCATTGCATGATCTCAGCAGATGATATCTCCTGCGGCAGTGGTCATGTAGCTTTTGATGGGGTCAAGTGAACTGTTTACCGGTTTTCAAGGAGAGCAGTTTGGGTCTGATGTCCGATGGGCTCTATAACCGTCTGATCCGTTTTAAAATCTGTGCGTATAGATATTAAAGCAAACACGTACGGATATTAAAGATATGCACACATATATTAAAACGGATCGGACGGTTATAGAGCCCATCGGACTCAGTTTGAGTCCAATGAACATCAAACCCAAATTACTATCTTTTTCAAGAGTTTTGTCAGTGTCAACCCGATTCTAAATGTATCATTTAAAAAAAAAAGTTAAAATCAAAATTTCGGTACATAGTAAAAATGCCGTTGTTCGTTGTTGATAGTGTTTTTATTTGTGGAGAAATATTTTCTAGAAAAAACACTTTGACAATGTTTTAGCATCATTTCATCTCTAGAGAAATACTTTGACACCGTTTTAGCATCATTTTATTTTTAGATGTCAAACACCGTTGTTTTTCTAGAGTAATACGTTATCAATGACAATATTTCTCATTAACATAAAAACGTTGTCAACAACGATATTTTTGTTATTTTCCAAAAAAATTCTGATTTGATTTGATGTCATATTATTTTGTAATATTCAGATAAAATATCGGTCAGTCCCACCGTTGCTGTTTACGACGCATGTGGTTGACAGAAGCCATTAATGAATTATTTATTATATTTGAAAATTTAGCTTGCATCTAATTAATTCTTAAAGCGAGCTGTGCTATATTAAGAGCACGTGCTATATATGGAAATTTCCGGTTGAGATTCGTGCGTTTGATTTGACGGGAGGAGGCCGTAAGTAGTGACGCAAGATGGGTCAAAGCAAAGTGAGTTAAGGCCGTAAGGCGCTTTGGAGTTTGACCAAAAATTTTACGCTGCTTTATAGTAGCGGTAATCCTCAGTTCCTCACTTTTTCTTTTTTCGACTTTTTAATTTAATTGAGGCTCTATATTATTTTTTTTTTCTTTTCAACTTTTTTGTTTTTGCTTAATGACCATTATGCTGGGGATTCCTTTCAAAACTTCCACATTGTTGGTCTAGTTTTAGTTTTTTTAATATTTTTAGACTGTTTGTCCGGTCATCATGAATTCTGAAAGTAGCCGAGGTTTCCCTTATAGTTAAAAGATGAGGAACATTCAAATGTTTTTATTTTTTACGTTTTTATGATATTTTTATTTTTTTAAACAGTAATAAGTTAAAATTTAAAATTCAAATGTCTAAATAAAACTGTTAAATTTGATCTATGTCATTTTCTCTATGCACATATAAAACATTACATCATTTCAATTTTATATTTTTCGGTATCAAGAGTTTATAAAAATACATCAATATGGATCAATTATAATTGATAAATTAGAGATGTTGACTTTTCAACTTGTTGAATCATATAAAAAATGATAAATAAAATTATGTATAGGTAGAGAAAAGAAAATATATCTTGACATATAAGTATTAAATTTTTTGTTATTAAAAAATTAACTTGTGAAGGTATGATGGTGTGGTAAAAAACAAGAAGGCATTTATTGTACATATAATTTTTGTTATTTCTAATAAATTATAGTTTGCTAACTCTATTAATAAAATATTTATTTTTAATTAAATAACAAATATGTCTCGTTTGTTATATTAAACTGAGTGGTCGTCGCAATAAATTTGTGCCGCCATGTGTGGAGTCGTCTTGGCTGTTTTTAACGACAGCATTTTCTTATGCATCAATATTTCCAACCGCCGTTTAATTAGACGGACATGCTACTCCTCCCTTTGGATTTACTTACAACTCCCAGAAGCCCAGCTAACTAGACTTCAACACTGGTTCAATTCAATTTTGGACGCCTCTGACTTGGTACCATATCCATAACATATTAACATGTGTAATAACAGAGTTGAGATCTTATTTAACCTTATTTTTTGAATTAGTAAGCGAATTCCTATTTTATCTATTCTATTTCACTGCCACCTGCACCTGCTTTTGAATTGTTGAATTTGACTTCAATTCATTCATACTGCCACCCAACTGAATGAAACATAGTCATGCATGCACTAAGGAGTCAAGAATGGTTTCTGCTTCTGTCATGACTGCGTCAGTTTTTCTTGTAAATTTCGTATCATTAATATTCCCTTTATTTTTGGAATCGGAGATTTTTCAATCAGTATTAGGACTAATGGGTCAAATATCATCTTATTCGCATTAAGATTCGTGTGAGTAGATTTAAATATGCCTTAATTTTAACTGCTCTATAAATCGAAATTATCTAATTTACATTGAAATTCGTATGAATCGATTTAAATCTAAAATAATTTCATAAAATTGGGCACGCCCAATAGACATCACATCAAAATTGATCTGATGTACGCTCAAAACGGTATGATTCATACTAGAATTTGTAAATATTTTTTTAAGTAAAAGTTAGAAGTCAAGTTATTTAACTATTTAATACTTTGTTATTACAACAAATAATTTTTTTCATCAGAATTTCGAAGTCATAACCTTTCATATGGAGACTGTGTGTTTTAACTACTAGACCAAAAATTAGTTCTCGAATTTGTAAACACTTAATATGCACAAATTTTGAAATGGCATGCGTGAATCCTAGAGTGAATCACAGAGTTTCAAACGGACGTCAAACCAATTTTGATCCGTCAAACGCACTCTGCTTCCATAATTTCAACTGCTCTTCAAATCTTAATTGTTCGCGTGAATCTTAACGCAAAATCCAACGCCTTAAGATCGGAACTCTCCTTTCCCTTTATTTTAAGAATAGCGCGGCGATATTGAGCCATATATGTATTTAAATGAAATCGCGTTATTCTTTCATGATTCCATTAATCATTTCTTTCATGATTCCATTAATCATTTAAATGTCTTAACGTTTCTGTACTATAAATTAAATTAATATATACTTGACTGCAGTGTGGTCCGTGAGTACCATGTGCCTTTCCTTTTTAATTCCTTTAATTAGACTGCTTGCTTAGCCTGTAATTTGACAACTTGATGATTCCCAAAAGATAAGGAAAATGCAATATTTTTCTTTTTTTAACACTCAACTCAGATAGAATTTTGAAAATTTGAATTTCTTGTTTGCGTACACAAGTAACATGTTCAAAATTAAAATCACAACTACATACACTAATCTCATCTAGATCACCTACCCATCTCTCATTTTCCCATGAAATCTCACTAATAAAGTTTCTTTCTAAATTCATCTCATTAACCAAAAATATCTCTTGATTTTCGCTTGTAACAATCGACTCTTCTTCATGTTCAATCGTTTCTCCGTTGCATCTCACTGTAACAATCGTCTCTTCAAGTTCAATCGTTTCTTCATTGCATCTCACTGTAACCCAACTGGCATCATCACAGTTCCAATCCGGTTCATCATTAAATTCACCAATTAACGATTTAATTCTCTCTGACAAATTTGCATCTCTTTCTTCTTCTTCTTCGTCTCCTTCCAGCGAAGAAATAGATTCCCAAAATCGCTGATCAAGGTTGCTAGTTGGAGAAACCCAAGTTTCTGTACTGCTCTGTTTTGAAACAGAGGATGTAATGAAGGGATGCTTTAACAATTCCTTCGCACTCCATCTGTCTTTGCAATCTCTCTCAAAACACTTGCTCAAGAAATCTTTTGCTTCTTCTGATAACCATCTCGGCACTGTGGGAACCTCTTCAGAGAACCCGATTTTATGCATTGCGCTTATCGGATCAGAGAGATCATCCCATGGAGATCCACCTTTCGCCATCTCAATTACTGTGCAACCAAGGGCCCATATGTCAGCTGGCATCCCTTGTTCTTCCCCTCTCGCTACTTCTGGTGCCATGAAAATCGGCGTGCCTCTAACATGATCTTTCTTGGATGTAAAACCCTTCTTGGCACACCCAAAATCCGCAATTTTCGCACAACTGTTCGACCCGATTAGAACATTCTGAGACTTGATGTCACAGTGAACTACTCCTTGTTCGTGCAAATACACCAACCCATGCAAAATTTCACATGTGTAGCTTTTGATCTTGTCTTCGATCAACCATCCACCGTTCCTTTTAATCTCGTCGGAGAGGGACCCGCCAGGCGCATACTCCAAGAAGAGATTGTACATCAACTTCTTGGTTACGGCATCAGAAGAGATGTCGAAGCCGAGATAAGAAACAATGTGTGGAGAGTTGAGAGAACAGAGGATGCTCTGTTCTGTCTGTAAGTCTCCCGCCTGAGAGAACTCCTTGGACTTCACGGCGCAGACATCACCGGAGATGGATGGCGTGGCGAGATACACGGTAGCACAGGAACCGTGACCTATAGTGGGGCCTCGTTGCCATTGCTTCTCCATTAGAGACAGAGGAGGTGCCTGCTCTGTTGTTTTCTTTTTGGGTTTTGATATTTTTGTCTCTCTGTTCAAACTTTGAAGAGGTTATGATATGTTATGAGCAGGAGGCAGGGGTTATGTGAGTATTTATAGATAGGTTGGTAAGTGGTGATTTGGCTTTTGGAATCAATTTGGTTTGGAGTTGCCATTTGCGAACGATGTTTTTGTTTTTGTTTTTTTTTCTCTTTTCGTGTAAAAAAAATTAGAAGGATGCTCGGAAAGGTTCAGGTCTAATCTGGGATCGTTAGGCGCCGTACTGTGTGTAACCTATCACGTGTTGAAATTTGACGGAGCAAAACTGGCAAAGCAGAGGTGAAGTTATCTCTCAAAATAACCCTATAAAAGTGAATTTCTGTCAAGAAGGTCCCTTTGATTTTAAATAGTTGTATTGTATGTCCCATATTTTAAGTTAAATTTATGTTGTGTAATTGTATGAGTTAAGTAAATATTATTGGATTGATTTTAATATCAAAATCGTTGATTTTGATTAGAGGTGTTAATGGCATTCATTTATTTATTTATCTGATCCATACTGTCCGATAAGGCGAGTAGGGATAAGATTTTTATTTTCGTAAACTTATCGGGTATGGGTATTTTTTTTTATCTAAACGGATAAGAGTACGGGTATAGACTATTTCGTACACGTAACCCGATTGGATAATTATAAAAAAATAATATATATTGTATATATTAATAAGCATTGAAAATAATACTTTAATTAGTTTACTTGCACTTAGTATGATCAGAATTTTCTTTTTCAATAAAGTACTGTACATGTGTGAAATGAATATATATATTTTAATATTGTATTTAATAAATAATAAAACTTATTATTATATTAATATTATCATTTATTTACCCACTATCATTTCGTTATCCGATAACCATAACAGGTAAGGGTAAGGTACGAGTAAGATAATTTATAGCGGGTAATGGTAGAGTACGGGTAAGGACGATTTGTAACGGGTACAGGTATGAAAATACTTCCACTCGATCCTTATTGTACCCGTTGACACTCCTAATTTTGATCTATTTAATGAGTCGCGTATTTGAGTTCACAGTGTGATCCTATATGAAATAAATTTCAAAAGTTAAACTTTGAAATATAAATGGTTAGCTTATTAAATAGATTGAGATTGTGATTGAATTCATCATTTCAGGTCCATGTAAGTTATGCTAAATTTGGAGGTCCATGTAATAATTTTAGATCATATAAATTTAATTCTAATTAGTAGGAGTCGATAAAATATTTTATTTCAATTCTGTACATAATAATCAAATTATGGGATAAAATAATATGGTACAACTAAAAATAGATTATTTTTAAATTCATTATTAGGAACAAGTACAGCCAAATTTATTGATTACTATATAATACAAAACTTGAATTTACAATCCAGTCGGACCATTTTAGCATAAAATTGAATTGGAAGGGCTCTTTTGTAAAACTTCCATAGAAAGATGCCAAGTCAGGTCTAGAAAATCTAATTGTAGAACACCACAATTAACCTCTTAGCTTTTTTTTTTTTCCCGTGATGATAAATACTATCAAATACCCTTAGCTGGCACAAAGAGGCAGGTTAAAATAAATTTCTATTTGTAACAAGTGTAAGGTATGTAACTAAGTGGTGGTGCCACGTGTCACACCATGAGCTCATAGGCTCACATTTTGTGTTTATTTTGGGTTGGCAGTCGGCGTGTATAAATCCATTTTATTTTTCAAATATTTTTTTTTATAATTCGGTGAGGAGTAATCCTAGGAAAGAATATGTTGAATAATATTCCTTGGAATATATTGAATTTTATTCAATTCAATTAAATTCTATCTTGTCCTTATTTATGTCTATGAGTATGAGATATGCATTAAATCATTGCATATATGCAACGACGGTTCAAAAGTAGTTTAGATTCAAGTCTCAAAAATGTATGTGCATGAATTTTGTTTCAACTTGATTATTAATTTATTACACTTGACCCATTGGGGGATGAATTTGGAGAAATTAATGGATTTTTCCTTTCTTTCTAAAGTCCCTTTTGTTGTTGTCATTTTCAACAATTGTACTAAGAAAAGTTTAGTTTTGTTGTGAAGTTTGATCATTATTCATATTTAGATATTTCTCGTTTTTAATGCATATAAGCTACAATAATAAATAAAAGAAATATTTATTTTATTAAAGAGCCAAACTTCTAAGTTTTGTGTTTATGTCATTGTTAATAGCAATACCTCCCATTTAATTTCATATATTTTCCATTAAACTCTATTCGTTCAAATTATATATCTTTGCTATTGTCAAGATATTAATTATTGTTGTCGTAATTTACTTGATTTTTTTCTAAACCATAATTAAAAAAATGATTTTATGAAACTAACATGATTACTTTTATTTTACAAAAACCATAAGAATCGAAATGTCATTTCGGTCCACCATTTTTTTTCGGGACCGAAATGGCATGTTCTTTTGAAAAACAATAAAACCACATCGGACTGAAATGGCAGTTTTTATAGTTTTTGTAAAAAAAAAAAGTAATCATGTTAATTTCATTATTATTGTTAATTATGGTTTATAAAATAAATCCAATTTAGCTGACTCTTCTATTATTAAAAATCACTAAACACTATTTTTAAATATCAGAAGAATATATTCTGATAAATCGCCACTCACCAATTATAACATTTCATGTTTTTTTTTACTTCTAAAGAGATGTGCCGCGTCACACCATGACACCATCACCTTTATACGCTTCACATGTAAATTAATTAAATCTCTCTTCTAATAAAAATTCAAAGAAAATTGGAATTTTCCTTGTGCAACAACAAAAAGTTGGTGTTAATGTGCACGGAACATGTACTTTTCAGTTTATAAATTTTTGTTTTCTTTTTCAATAAACAACTTTTTCTATCACCAAGAAAAATGTTGCTTATAAAATATAATCATCTGTTATAATGTACACTGACACGTGTACGCAAGCAAAGCAATTTCTCAACGTATTTATTGCGTATTGATTATTCTTAATATATTGATTGAGTGAAGAGTTATTTATAATTTATTTGAGACACTATAATAATATATTTTCCACAATTTCTGAATTTTATTTCCATCCCCAATTTTTAGAATCAACGTAAGAATATTCCATTTTAGGATATAATCAGAGAAGTGGGATGACTACTAGATGCAACTAGTGGTCCTTTTGAAAAAATATAAAAAAGCAAATACAGAATGGATATACAACATGATTAATTAATTAATTAATTAAAAGCACAATTTAAACATTGTTTAATTAGATGCATGCACTGAATGAAGTACCTTTTTTGGTGGGACTTTATGGTGTGAAGATGGGTTCACTTGTGAACCCTAGACCTGGTCTATAATTGACTGCCCCATAATTAATTCCAAGGGACCATTATTTTTTGTACTAGTTCATGGACCAAGTCTTTGAACCAAGTCAACTGGCAGCAGAAATATAAAATTGCTGGTAAGTTAGGATTAAAAGTGTACCAACAAATCAATAATCAGTCAACTTATACAAAGTCTAGAATCAATTCACTAATGAAGGTGATAATGGACTAACTTTTTTTAAATGCAAATATTTTGACTCAAGAAATAATTTTCTTTCTTTGATGTACTGAGAAAAATACCAGAGAATGTAAAAATATATTCCACCATGAAAAATGAATAAAATTTGTCCGTTCTCCCTCTCAAGGTGCTAGCTAGAACCTAGAAGTGTAATGTATTTACTGATGTCTAGTTATTCTTAAAAAATATATATATGTGTGTAATTGTTTGGTTGGCAGATGGTGGATAAACCAAAACCCAGCTAAAATTTGCAATTTGGCAAAAGCACAAGCTGACTAAATTTATGGATACTTACAGGTGGACAGTATAATAAAAATGATGTGACCAATAATTTCTTTGATTGTGGAGAACAAAAACTGACATGTGGAAACTAGAAAACTATGACACCTGTATATCCTGATTTTTTGGGTTGGTTTGGAGTATAGAATTTGTTCAACGGCTTGATTGATAATATCTGACACTTTGACAGCTAGAAAGCAACCCTGGCATTTTAATTAAAAGATGACTTACACTTGCTCAGTGAGCTGTTTTGACTATGCAAAAGCAAAAAAAACAACATCAGAATAATAAATTATTGACAGGTTTATTTGATTGAACTATGGTAAAATTAATTCTGACATATTCAAATTGAAGGATTCATTTAAGGAAAAAAAAAAGACAAAAATGAACAATGACAGTGATTATATTTTTTATGTGCTCCAATAGGATCAAAATAAAATTATATAAATATTTGAGGAAAATTTTGGACACTGCTTGCTAGGCTTCCTTGTAAGTAACAAACAATAGTACTATATAGTGACATTAAATATCTTAACATTAATAATAGGTAATAAAATAATATCTGATCTACCAATAGTTGCTTATATTAAACTTTTTCCAATGCTAATATGACCAAATTTTACAAAAGAAAAGACAAATTCCACCAGATTTCTGCTGTATTTTTAAGGAGCATATTACATTAGGAAATTAGGTAAATGTCCTTCCCCAAAAATCAAATGTGCTCAAAGCACGACTTTTACATGATGGAGATGTTTCCATGTGGCATTGTTAGATGATGCATTATACCGACATCTGATTTTCCAATTATCAAAGTGAGGTATGGAGATGACACATGGAAACCTTGAAAAGGGGACAAGTGGATAGCTTGTGGAGTGAGGATAAGAATTGAATTTTATATTGGATTGCTGGTTGCTGCACATTTCTAGATGCTTCCAATTTGTTTCTTTTGGTTTTTTGAAACTAGATTCTTCCAGTTGGATGAGCTGTTCGGTTTGTAAAAAAAAAAAAAGAAGGAGAAATAGAGTTGGTGTTGGGTTTATCTTTTCACATTTGATGAAGATATATGAAAAAAGTCAGATGCAATGGCGCAGCCAAATGGCAATATAAACCTGACCATAGTATCCCTAGACACGAGACCGGTTAAAATAACCACTAATAATATTAAATCACTCATTTACAAATGTAGATTTGCTTTTGTCGGATCATAACTAATTAATGTCGGGGGAAACGGGATGCGTCGGACGCTTATCGAATTTAAATTCGAATTTAAATTTGAGACAGATGAATTTCTCCTTCGTACATATTGTTTTAATATCTGTGTCTTCGCTTTAAAATTTATGCTGAATTAGTGTGTACAGGTTTTAAAGTAGATCGAGCAATAGAGGAATTCATCAGACTTATATTTCTCCCTATTTTGTGACATGAAGCATGATTTTAGTCTAATTGGTGTCAGACACAAATTTCTGAATTTCTTTTATAAAACATAAATAAAAAAGAAAAGAAAATTAGATTGGTTATTATCCAAATTATAAATACCATAAGATTTTTCAGTTACTCCATGTGGTAATTTTTTTTTTCAAGTATCCATTGTCATACATTTATGCACCGGACCATACCATATAATTCTACAAATAAAAAAAATCAAATTTAAAGATAACCGAATAAAATTTCGGTTACCCCATGTGCCATGTGAAAGTTTCCTCCTTATACTTACCTCCACTTCTATCCCTCCTAGTCTCCTACCCGGTTATCTTTCTCTCTTTCTTAATTAAATTAATATGTAGTGTAAATTTGCACTGCAAATTTAATTATATGGATACCTTAATTAATACGTAGTTAAAAAAGGACTTGTTTAATTTTTGTAGTGTAAATTTAGTTGTTTTAGAATTTAAATTTATTATGTAAATTAGTAAAATAGTTTAATTAGTTTATTTAACCTCTAAGAGGATTTTTTTTTTTTTAACTTTAACCGGTTAGTAAAAAAAAAAACTAAACTCTAACCGGTTAGTAAAAATAACAAGGAGGTAACTCGAGGTTAATGGAAAAGTTAAAAAAATAATTGGTAACCAGTTAAAATTTTCGGTTACCAAGAGTAATTGAGTAACAGGTTGAAATTTTCAGTTACCAAGAGTAAAAAAAAAAATTGATAACCGGTTAAAATTTTCCAAGGTAAAAAAAAAATTGTAGAACTATAAGGTGTGGTGTGGTACGGTGTGGCCCAAGTGCAAATGTGTGGCGATGGGTTAACCGAAAGGTTAACCACATGGGATAACCAAAAATTATTTTCAGTTCTTATGGTAATATGTAATTCGGAGGGTAATTAATTCGTTTTGTAATTTCCTTTTTTTTATTTACATCTTCTAAAAAATATCCCAAAATTCTCCCTATATCGCGGCATAATTTATTTATGTTATCATCGTGATTGAAATTGTAAAAATAGTTCATGGTATGCGCATGATCACGACATTTGAGGTTATTCATTTTGTTATGTTAGTCACATTTATTACGTTTAAGTTTTTATCTTGTTAAAATTTAAAATTTGTTTTTAGAAAAAATAGAAAAAAATGAATAAATTGTAAAATAAAGAAATAAAAACAATTTATGTATAAAAACAAATTTTATTTTCGAAAATTTACGACATAAATTTTATATAGTCTTGGTTATACGTAGTCACATCTAGTTAAATGTAGTGTTTTTTTTCGAAAGATGATCACAACATACGATACGTGAGTCAGAATAAAACATATGTCATGTTGTGACATAGCCGTACCGTATCATAAAGTGTCCATACAATTTGACTTATTTATATCCCTAAATAGTAATTACCATCAATAACCATATAAGGACCAACACCATCATCATTATACACACTGTTTCTTTTCCTTCATCTCTGTACGGTTTATTAATTAGGGTCATTTATTTCGACGTTGTTAATAAAAGAGATGGGGCTATGGGACATCATCGTCATTTTCAATTAAATGGGCCAATGGTCCACAAAGCCTGCAGTGTATAAATTAAGGCCTTTATTATTCTGTGCTTTAATTGGGCCATACATGCACCTGGCCTACCTAGACTTCACGCTTCAGTTCCCCGAAATTTTTATTAATAGAAAATTAATTAAAAAAATATCGACATTGGAGAAGGATTTCTGGATAATTCGACATATAGGAAAAATTGAAAATGAGTATATGGTTCGCTGCCAATTATAGTACAAAGTTAGTTAATTTGTCTGAAGAAAAAGCTAATTTGTAGCTAATTTGTGCCATAAATTATTAGTTCTCATGTATTATGAGTTCGGAACCTATCGGGTCCGACCCGACCCTATCCAAATGAACCGGATCCGGTTCGGTTCTGGATCGGTTCCGGATAATCGGGTAAAAGTAGCACCTCTATATATAATACAGCCATATATCTAGGGGTGTTCAACTGGTTGGTTCGGTCCAAACCGAACTAAAATAATCAAACCAAACTTTTTTTCGGTTTTTGAAAATCAAACCGAACCGACCGAACTAAAATAGCAAACCGAATTAAAACCGAACCAATTAAACCGATTTAGCTTCGGTTTGTTTGGTTGAACCGAATAGAGGAATAAGTAAATGGTTTGGTTGGATGGAAAATAAATGGTCTCAAACTATTAATAAATGGTTTGTTCAGTTGAACCGAATAGATAAATTCAATCTCAAAAAATCAAAACACGTAGATTCAAAATCGAAAATGAACCAAAATAATACACGAAATCTCAAACTATTAATAAAATCGGTCGGTTCAGTTTATTTGGTTTTGAAAATTCAAAACCGAACCGAACCATTTAAACCGAAATATTTCATAAAATCAACTGAACCGAACTATTTAAACCGAAAAACCTAACTATTTAAACCGAAATTTTCCGGTTCGGTTTAAAACCAAATAAACCGAACCATTTGAACACCCCTACACGTATCTGTGTAGTAATAACCGGTCACAATCCATTTTATCCCAAAATAGCCCTCTTCAAACTTTTTATCTCATCAGTCATAAATGTGACCGCAGGACCGCATCATTACATATCAGACTGCATGATCGCATACCCACTTATACAGCCACATATCTGTGTAGTACTAAGTTACTAACCGGTCACAATCCATTTTATCCCCAAGTAGCCCTCTTCACACTTTTATACTGTCTCAACGACTAATGTAAAAATTACAAAGAATAAAAAAACAGAGCATCATTCAAGGAGCATGCAAGCACCAATATTTTCAGAAAATAACTGTCATTTACTAGTTCCTTTGAAAGTAATATTTAAAAAAAAACCAAAAATAAAAAAAGAAAAAACAGAAAAGTGAAGGTGAGGACTTAGTAGTTCGAACAACACAAACACACTCATATTCTCAACATATATCACATTATTCTAAGACAGCTACTCCGATATCCACGATCAACCCTAAAACCTATATAGAGAAAAATCATGTACGGGCAACTAAGGGGTAACAAAAAAAAAAAACCTCACACAACTCAGATCCAACGGTTGTATCACACAAATCACCTCGAAAATTAACAAAAACTCATGTATCCTTTTTGTTGCTGTCAGAATGCGATAACTTGAGATCAATCGACTGAAGCTGAGAGCGCAAGTGTTGGTTATCCTCCAAAAGTCGATCATACTCAAGCAATAGGCCTTCGGATTGCTTTCTCAGAGCGAGACTGCCCGCCTCGGCCGATTTGACCTCCTCCTCTTTCGCATTCAACTGTGACTTCAATTTTTTTATTTCTTCCTTTAGGCCATCGATTTCCTTCTCCTGCGTGTCTGAACTGCCGTTCTTGGCCTCCTCCAATGCCCGGTTGAGTTTTGTCGTTACTTCGATGGTTTTTCGAAGAGAACGTAGCTCTCTAATGTAGTGGTGTAGCCGATCAATTACAAATGCAAGAAATAGGATGTATCCTGCAATCCATTAAAAAAATTCAAAAAAGAGTAAAATTTAAATGCACTTGGTCTTCATAGGAGCATTCATTTGCATTTTCATACTTGCATCCCACTTTTGAAGTACACAAAAACTAAGAAGATTATAATTCTCATAACATGGTAATATGGTATTAAGATTAATTATAATTCTTATAATAGAACTCAAATAAAGTATGAGGAGGATTCCGATGCCTCCATTTTTAATGCATCCACTGCTTAAACCTTTGATGACAAAACTTCTAAAAATCAAATAATAAAAGAAATCTCTAAAGATAATCTATATTATTTGCTCTCAATGGGATCATGGGAATCAAAACTTGAAAAATCAACATCTACAAATTGCTCACGTCAGTGGATTTTTACAAGCTCTTGATTTCAATCAACACAAGTCGAAATGTCATTCTTTTCTATATGTGAAGGAAAAATATAGCACGGATTATATCTAACAGTTTTTTCTTGATATTTGAGGCATAGTGAAGGCACAAATAATTAAGGCATTTAAAACATTCTCATTATCCATTAGTTAGTGAGACAAAAGTCTTTAGTTTTGAATTTACAAGGCTTTCAAAAAATAAACAAGCAGATAAAACAACATATAATTACAGTAACTTAAGCATAACAACTTAAGAGATTACTGTAGCTTGTAAATTTTAGAACATCATCTAGAAATGCATTTCATGAAAACTCCTTTATCACTGTGATTGTCGCTTTTATTACCATTAATCGACTATCTTGTATGTATAAAATCAAATTGATAAGACATATCAGATCACAAGGACAGTGTGTAAGGAACTGAAGCATGGAATGAAACAATAACAATCGTATCTACAGTTGAATGAAATTGAAATATTGGATGGCATCACTAAGACTGTGATGTAGGTATTATTACGAAACAAGATTATGTGTGACAAAAATTTCCAAGGGAATTCCTTCAGATAAATTTCCAAGACTCAATTCAAGTTTTAAATTGAACTTCGTTGAAAAGGATCTCTCGTTAATTAAATAATACCTTAAAGCATCTCAGCAATGAACTCCATAAGACCTATTTGTTATCTAACTCCTGAACAAGGCCCTGAAAATATCTACCAATACAAACCACTTAACCCGCTGCGACATTATCCTTCAAATGAATAGTTCAAAATACGCAATATTTCAACTGATTGAGATCATCAACCTAAACAATCGACAACAATTTTAAGACCACAACAGATCCAATACAAACACTGTTTCAATTCCACTTAACAATACCAATCAGATCGATCAGACAACGAGAAATTGAACAGAGAGAGAGAGAGAGTACCCATGAGAGAGGTCTCGAGGAGGTGCCGACTGGCGAGGACCTGATCGGTGGGGGTAAGCTGCCCCAACTCATTGGATCTGTCGTGGATCTTAAACATGCTGTAACCGCTTGATCCAAGCACCATCATGAGCGTCGCTGCCACGGTCTTCACCATCACCGGGCCACGACCGCGCTTCAACCGATCCAGCCCCAGGATCGCTATCTTCCTCAGAGGTGTCTTGAACAGCAGCACCACCACCAGCACCACCTCCAGCCCTAGAACAGTGAACAGTAATTGAATCATCTCTTCTTCTCTCTGCCTTCTCTTCTCCTTACTCTTTCGTTTTTCTAACTTTCTTCTTCAATATTTCTTCTCTGATGAAATTCGTCGAACAGGACACGCGTGAGAAAGAGGAAAGGAGAGAAGGAAGAAAGAGAATTCGACCTAGCGGTTTATAAGCTGGGGAAGGTCGGCTCATTAGTTTCTGTGACAATCTTCTGAGTTTTCTTCTGTAGGGAGTCGGTTTTAAATTGACTACTATCTCGTTACATGTAATTTTTTGTGAAATCGTCGCAACTAATTTTGGATTCTGGAATCTGAATTTTTAATTTTTTTTCTCGAGGACCTTATTCTTTTCTTGATTACTTTCTTTCTGAGTGCTGACCTGGTGTCTTTTTTTTGATGATGAGGCCGATCTTTTATTTTTTTTAATGAGAAACCCGTAGGCATTTGACAAATGAGGCCGACCTCGAGTATCGGGATTGAAACTTTTTAGACTTTTAAATTCGAGTTCCCTGTTGCGATGAGGATGCTTCACCCAATGTGGCGGGTCGACGACCAGCCAGGCGCCCAGGCCAACAAGAAGTCAAGAACAACAGAAGGCCCAATTTTTTTTTTAATTACTATTTCACAAAAAATAATACACTGAAAAATATAATAATTTTATGAGATACATAGATAATATCTTTCAAAAAAAAAAATACGAGTTAATGTAAATTAAAAAAATATATAATAATTTTTATGAGGCACGTAGATAGTATCTATCTACGCACCCTCCTGGATGGTATGTATATATATACAGTATGCATAATTATTTTTGGTACAATTTAGTTAAATTTGGTATAGTTTGAGAGTGCATATATAATATTTGCGAGTCACTCTTTGGGATGCATTGTGTACTTGGTGATAAACCGATGCACATGTTAAAAAGCTGAGGATTCAAATATTTAATGTTAATTAAAATAAAGTTGAAATAATGTAACTTTTTAAATATGTATTGAACAAATTATATAGATCCTATTTAATGAGTTTATTCGGACACGTGTTAGTACTTGGTAGAGTCCATTATTAAAATTGAAAACAACTTAGATTCTAAATGAACACGTAACATATTAGAATTGTCCAACAAAATGATGAAAATGATGAAGATGGAGAAATTGAGTATTATTTAAAAACACATACAATAATTGACTTGTTAAATATATTTTTGTTTTTAACTACAGCAGCATAAATTGCGTTTGCAGTGGGCAGCTGCATTCTGAATTTCATGCAGTCCCTCTTATGTGATTTTGAATATGCAATCGCATATGCGGATATGTCATCTGCATATATGGTCCTTGCGGCTGCTCCCAAATCCAAAAGAGGCCCATAAAAATATTGCTTTGGAGGGGGCTTAAACCCATGATCTATGAGAGTGGTAATAAACACAAACCACTGTGAAACCGCACACCACTCTATTATAAATTATTTTTATTTTATGTATATTTTTTAACAACTTATAGTAAAACTGCATATGTACTTTTGCATTGAAATCCGCTACATACAATAATATGCGGTAGGTAGCGACCTTTCGCATGACAAAACTGTTTAAAAAAAAATAAGAAATGAAGATTATTATATATAAGAATAAAATTGCAACAAATTATTTAAATATGAGAAATTTTAGTTCCAACTCACATGTACAAATATTAAAAAATTATATATATATAAGCTTTACCATCACATCATGCTTATTGAGGAAGTTAGGCAACTATAAATGTTTATAGAGTAAGTTGGTTTATGTAGCGTAATAACTAATTCTGGCACTGTTAGAAAAAAAAAACAAACAAAATATTGTCATGCTAAAAAAGACTAAGCTTAGACTACTAAAATTATTTATTAATTTAATTTTACTCTTAATTAGGCGTCAATGATCAATAGAATGAAATTGTTAGAATTCTGACATCTGCCACATTTACGTGCACTATGTAATAGACACAAACTCATAATATTTCACTCGTAATTAGGCGTAAAAAATTAATGGAACTAACGAAATAGTTAGGATTCTAACATATACAATATTGGACTCGCAACGAGATGTACACTATGTTACAACCACAAACTCACTATAGTTTTAGACTCTTAATTAGGCGTGCACTTTTAATTGAGAGGAGCATTGATGTTGACCCATAGGAAATGATAGCCAAATTGGAGACATTAACTAGTGAGATTTGTATCTAGGTTGTTCTAAGATTATAATACTGTCTGCTGCATGCTAGCATGTATTTGGAAGCTTCTAGTGTTTTAGCTAAGACATCAATAAGTTTTGTCTTAGCAATAAATGAATCACTAAATTTTCATTTATTTATAATTTTATATTAAATTTATTTTACCATGATACATCCTAACATAATAATTTTGTTCATGTAAAATTATTTTTAGTGAGATTTGCATCTAGGTTATGCTGAGTCAGCTGAGATTACAATACTCTCTTGCGTGCTATAATAGTTTTGGAAGCTTCTGTTTTTTTTAACTACTTTATAGGAGTAGAACTAGGGTGCTCTTAAGAATACCAAGTTTTTTTATACTTTTAACTCTAAAATCTATTAAATTAATTTCGAACGGTGAATTCAAACCGTTGAAATTCTCCCACCTTACGAGTGATCCATCTACATGTGAAAAATTTAAAGTTTCAAACTAATTTAGTATAAAGTCAAGTGGTCAAAAGTCTTCTAAAAAATGAATGCATTAAAATTAATTTAAAAATCTTCTAATTTTGACCACTTGACTTTATACTAAATTAGTTCGCAACTTTAAAATTTTCACATGTAGATGCATCACTTGTAAGGTAGAAGAATTTCAACGGTTTGAATTTGTTGTTCAAAGTTAATTCGATATATTTTAGAGTTAAGAGTACAAAGGGACTTAGTACTCCTAAGAGCACCCTAGTTCTACTCACTTTATAGACATCATCAAGTTTTGTCTCTGGAATAAATGAATCGTTAAAATTTAATTTATTTCTAATTAAATTTTATTCAATTTATTTTACATTGAAACGTATTACTAATTAACATGATAATCTGTTTGGTTGATGTAAAAAGATTTTTAGCAAAATACAAAAAAAAATTTGCTAACGGAAAAAGTAATTCCAACACTGTATTTCCTGAATGGGAAGTATAATCAGGTGATTTGATTTAAAATATAAAGTAAGAGTTCAATAATAATTAATGAATAACTATAATATAATTTAGTAATTAAAGAAAATACTTTCTAAGTAAGAGATGCGGATTTAAAACTATAATTAGAAATTTTTGTGAATTTTAAAGTTGAATTCCATCTTCATCTTAAAAAATAATGAATAAATTGAAATTAAGTGATCAAATTATAATAAAAATAAATTGATCTTTTGTTTTTTTTGCCCCTTGCTGTTCTATTGAAGTTTTTTGGAATACTGTATCACCTAAAGCACAAATATACTTAACTTAGTCGAACTTCCAACTTTTATTATCAAATTAAATATAGGGGAAAAAGATTATGTTTTCAAATATTAATACGCTAGCATATGGAAGAAGCAACGAATAACTAGTATTTTCAATTTAGTCGGTAAGCAGGGACCCCATCATATAAAATTGCATTTTAAATAAATCTCTCAAAAAAGGTTTCATTGTCTTTTCGGACAAATTTCATCCGAATTTATCCATCAATTTCACGTGTGAAGTCTGTGCATTTTTTCAATAAATATAAACTTTATAAAAAAAATTGAATTTTATAGATTGTTTGTACTAAATATTTTTGTACGAATATTATATTAACGCACCATTTTTTTTTCTTCATGAAACAAGATTTAGAGTAATAAATAGTTGAACAAGAAATAAGGATAAATTCCTGTTGAGTTTAACAAAATTGTTGAGTGATTAAGTAGGTATGGACCGTCTATTTTGGATTTGATAGCCCATCTTTTACTGTTCAAAATTGGGCTGCATGGAGAAAATCCTGGCAACTATATTTATGATCAAACCCATTTTTTATTATTATTGCGAATCTGTTAAAGTATTTAAATTGGATTTTGTATTTCAGTTTTTAATTCAATGTGACAATTTATTTTTCAAGTTTATAATTAGGTTATGTTCGGCGAAGTTAATGTGCACGTCAACTGATTTTTTTTCCCACAGACATAGTAAAAATCAATTCAAAACCCAAACTCATTTCTATTTCCCACTATCTGGCGAACAGGGCCTTATTATGTTTTTTTTAAGAAATCAATTTTTAATTTTCATGTTGATAAAATTGTATATTCTCATTCTCATTCACTTTACTGATTGTTAATTACTAATTTTTTTTATTGTACTTTCAATTCTAATTTTAATTCACTGGTAATTTCTAATTAATTTTGAAGATGAAGATGCTCTATGTTAAGTTTTATTATTTCTTTGATAAATATATTTAATTTAATTACAATTTAATTGATTTAGATGAAGGGGAAAAAAGGGCAAAGTTGTCGCAGATGAAACTTAGTCATGCAATATTGATTATGTCAAACTGTATTTACTTCATAGTCCATCCAAATTAAATACACGCTGCTTCTTTCTCTTGACAGCGCAAAAGGAAAGCGAATAAAACCCAACAACTATACATCAAATCACATCAAAATCAATTGAGAGTAGTTCCGATGCCCATCGGACCTACTTTTTTCGATGGGTGAAGTGACCATCAGATCTTCATTAAGATTCGTGCGAACTCATTAAAATCCGTGCAAGTATTTTTCAATTTCTGTGCGCACAATTCTCAATGATAATCGTACGGTACTAGAGCTAATCGAACCTAAAAGTAGGTCCGATGCCCATCGGACCTACTCCTATCTCCATCAAAATAGAAGGAATAGAAAGGTAAAAGGTAACTGTACACCTCAAGCAAAACAAATACCAAAACCTCACAAATTTGGCTCCTTTTCTTCACAGTTAATCAATCAAAACTCATGCTCCTTCCTCTTTCCAGCCAGAATTCACATTTTAGAAGTTGTAGAAACTCCGTACAAGCAAGTAAAGAACAAAGCTCTATAAACTCATATAAATTGGAAAGAGGAATGTATTACCTCTCATCCAAATAAGCAAAATTAAATAAAAAAATCTCTCTTATACATTCACTAATCAATCTTAATTTGAAGAACTAATCGATGGCGAACGAGCGAATGAGACCGGCCGTCTCTTTTCTCCTTATTTTAAACTTCTTCATGTACCTTATTTTAGCGCTAATCGGAGGATGGGCCATTAATAAGGCGATCGATCATGGTTTTATCATAGGTAACTAACTAAATTGCTAATCTCTTTTAATTAATACCAGATACTCATTATCAGCAATTTTTTTTTCTAACAAGTATTATACTTGTTTAATTTTCTTTCTTTATGTTTTACATATTGTTTTGGCATTTGTAGGTCCAGAGCTAGCATTGCCCGCACATTTCAAGCCGATATTCTTTCCAATCGGGAACTTTGCGACAGGTTTCTTTGTGTTTTTTGCAATGATTGCTGGAGTTGTCGGTGCTGCATCGGCTATTCCCGGGTTCAACCACATGCGATTTTGGAATTACGACAGTTTACAACCGGCAGCAGCCACTGGCGTCATTGCATGGTTCCTCACCCTCTTGGCCATGGGGTAAGAGAATAAACCAAATTGAAAATTTCATTTTTTTTAAGGAGCATTTAATTTTTTTTTATTAATCTTCCTAATTTCTGAATATTTTGGCCAATACAGATTAGCATGGAAGGAGATTCACATTGAAGGAAGGAATGCTAAACTGGTATGATAAGAAAAATAAATTATTGACACTTTTAATTTCAAAGTTGTATATTTTCTAAATTTTGGAATTGCTAACCTGATAGGAAATTGAATCTCTCACAGAAAACAGTGGAAGCTTTCACCATCATCCTCTCGGTGACACAGTTTCTTTACATTGGTGCCATTCATGGAGGAAATGAGAGAATGAACAGGAACTTGTACTAATATGTAAACTGATTGTAATATTTTTATGGTTTTCATTAATTGTTGAAAAGAATTCTTTCGTGTGTAGCTTAACAATAAAGAATCTTGGTTGATCAATGAGAAATACAGAGTACTTAGAAAGAATATTTTATTTTAGAAATATATTAAATATTTTGTTGGGATGAGAAAAATGAATTTCTTTTGATGCACTGGAAGGGATCAAATAAGTAATTCCGTTTCATAGAATTTGTATGAAGATCTCAATCTTTAATTTCAATTCTTAATTACAGAAAAATATTTGATTACGGACAAACTCTAAGAAACCGAATTAATAATTGGGTTTCTTTTTCTAAAAATAATTAATAATTCAGTTCTTTAGGAAAATGACTAAAGAACTGAATCAATAGTTCAATTTCTTCTGCGACACAATTTTGTTTTTCATCTCTGGTTCTTTACGAAATGTTTAATATATTTTATAAGATATTCTGTACTTAGAATCTGACAATTTCCTGATTAACCTCCTGTTCCTGTCGCCTTAACCTTTATTTTAACCTGTCCCTATAAGCAAACCTAAAGATTCTTTCAAGTACCAAAAGAAAAGAAAAGAGATTTGGTACAGCGCTCCTGTTTGATTTAAATTGCCCACGCGGCAACGGTTGCGTATTCTCTGAGATATCTCAATTTTTGCGTGACCGACGTGTCCGGTGCCTATTCGGGGAACCGTAGGGGGCCATTATTATTTAAGCGTTGAGATTCGTGCAGAATGTATTTGAACAATTGAGATATTCCAAAAAGTCACGCAAAGTTTGAGATATCTCAGACTCAGAGGATGCGAATTCCGCGGCAACGGCATCCCTAAATCAAAATATGCGGCCACCTGTAATGTGTCTTCTCCTGTTGCGGGTCAAAGGGGGTGCCAAAAGTTCTAGTTATTTAGCAAGCCTCAGTAAAAATGGACTAAAATTGTTATAGAGTAGTAATTTGGACAGATAACTTGTGTTTTATATTCTATAGTTAATGTGTTTTTATAATATATATGAATGAATATTTTTGAAACTAATATTTAATTATCATTTCGTTCTTTTTTCTTTCTTTCAAAATATTTGTTCCAATAATAGATATTTCTTTAATAAATTCTATTGTTAAATTCAGTTTATATTGCTCCTTTCTAAAAAAACTATTTTTTCCTTATTTTCTAATATCAAATATTTTTCAACTTTGTAAAGTTCTTTGAAAAAAAACTAATAAATTAATGTAATGTTTATTTCTATATTTCTAATTACCTCAAAGTGGCCTACGGACAAGAAATCACCAAAAAAAAAATTACCACGAAGTAATCTTCTAATATAGCATACTTAATTTTGTTGTATTATTGTTGAACAATAACAACCTAAAAAAATTCCTCCTACATGGCCTGCCGCAAAAATTCATGTGATTCGCTACACGAGTTCTCACACCACAATTTTCTTGTGAAAATTAGATTCACCACTAATAAAAAAGCTGGGATCTTGTTCGCCCCGCCTCTGTTAATCAATCATCATTCACTAAAAAACAAAAAAGGCAAGCACTTATTAAAATTCATTGAATTCCCAAAAAAGCATTAATTAGTAAATTAAATTATCCAAACCCATTTTTTCTCTTTCCCAATTCTCCACCTTTCCCATTTGATTACTTATTCCGATTTTCCCAAAAAGCTCTCTAGTATCCCTGAAACCTAAAACCCTTGTTTGAACCAATCATGTGTATAACAAAAAAACAAAAAGAGAGAGAAATAGTACCTCTACCACCTAATTCTTGCACCAAATCTTATTCTCATGTCTCATATAAGTACCGTTCTCTCCATTTGTTTCTATACAGAGCTCCTTCTTCGTTTCTCTTTCCTCTAATTATCTCTTTCTTCTCTGCTTTACTCTGTTTTCTCTACTACGGTTGGTTCACGCTAATTTACTTCTTAAAATTCTCATTTAGCAAAGAAGTAGAAGTGACTATAACTAATGAAGGTGTAATTGAGGCTTGTCTCGGTCGAGAAGTTGCAATTGATGAGGTACATGGTGATTCTTGCACGGGGAATAATATCGTGTTGAATGAAGGAGAAGTCGAAGAAAAACAAATTATGGAAATAGAAAAGATGGCGGAGGCACATATTGAAGAAGAACCAATTTTTGAAGATGAAAAAAAGGAGGATTTGTTAAAGCCGGAGGTTCAGGTCCGTCCGTATTATGCGTATCTTTTGTTCTAATTTAACTAATCAGGCAAATTCAAATAATTTTTATTTATTGTTTCAAGTTAATGCCGCAATTTGTCGAATATCCACATGGTGAATATAAATACATACAGGTAACACAATTGTAATTAGGAAATACTGGAAAAAAAATGGTGATGTTTTTGATGGATTGCCAAGCATAGTTCGCACTGTTCTGGCATTATGGTGAATTTGTGATTGCCTGTTGACCCCGTTATCAATCCGCAATATCTGATCCAAATCGATCCTCACCGTCTGATTCTAGTTATGCAGAATTTCTTATAAAGTTTCTCAAATAATTCAAAAGGAATAGAAATATTGTTCTTGATTCAGTCGATTATAGGAGAAATCGAAATCCAGAACGAAGGAATTGAGGATTAGTTTTCTTTATTGCTAAATTCATAAGAAGAAGGCCCAAAAGAGCCAGTTCAGGAGATTATAATAATTTTTAAGTTACTAGAAATAAGAAAAAAAAAATACAAAAAATCTATACTTACTGGCACCAGTATGCATGTACTGATTTGTGTCAGCAGAGAATGTATCCTGGTTTACTATCTACCTTGGATTCCTCTTACCAGTCAGTAAATAATTGGAGATCAACAGTACAATAAGCAGCTGGTATGTATGATTGTACTAGTCATCAACAATTGTCCATGGTGGTATCTACTGGATGTGAAATAACTCGTTGTCACTGACAAGTGGGCCCTTCTTACAGGGTTGCCGAGAAGTCTCTTTGATGCGACCACCTCCATGGTGGAGTTTATGTGGCATGTTAGAGGTGTTCATTCAACAAAAAGGTTGCAATCTAATTTTTATTATTTGAGAAACAAAATTGACAGTAATAAACTAATAATTTTATTTTGAAAACTTACTGATGTCCAAATTTCAGCCTGCACCGTAAGTATATATATGCTAAAATTTGAACCTAGAAGTTGCTGTTATAGATCCTTTTTCATTCATGAATGTGCATTAAAAAAGATATATAAAAGATTTTGGACTAAATTTGTTTGATTGATAGATTTTATAGTGCATATTCTGCTTTCAATTTTTCTGATTTTATACCTTTTTTTTTAATGTAGATACTAAATAGTTTGATTCATTGTACGGCGAGCGGGATATGACTTGCATGAGCAATAACAGATGATATGAACATATATATATATCCACAAAACTGATAGAATTGTTTTTTTAATACAAATTAGTAACAGAATTAAGATTGAATTTGAGTTTGCTAGGGATTTCCAGGATTATATTGCGCTTAGTGCTCCAAAGCTTGCTGATTGGGTTTCTTTTGTTGATTATTTTCATTTTTCTATTTTCTTTTCCTTCGCTCTTTTTCCATGATGGTTTGTATGTACTATTTTTTTGTAAATAAGTTTGAAACTAGTTGGTGGCCTGTTTCAATTTTTGAGAAGTGAGGAATAAAAAAGATCAAAATAAGTACAAGTCAATGATAATTACTTTTCTCTGCTTTTTATTTTTTAGCAATATCATGGATCGATGCAGCATTATATGTTTGAAATGGTACGTAGTTCTGAATCATAGTGACAAATGAATTATTCGGGTTCGGTTCGGCAAGATAAAAAATTCGTGATTCGGATATAATTCGGGTATAATTCGGAAATAATTCAAAATTGTACATTGAGTTTGAATCAGAGATCTTAGTTCCACAAAATATATATATATTTTTTAAGATATTTGATGGCATCACTATACAAATAGTAATAGTTGAATATATGGATCACTAAACAAATTATTTTATTTGGAATTTAATCCGTGTATTGTATGGACTTCAAAGTTTTGGAAGTTTGGGCTTAATATGATGAAGCCCATTAATATAAACAAGATTTCAAAAGAAAAGGTGCTGGGAGCGGGAGCAAAGCATGTATCCGGTTTTTGTTGATTCTTATTTTTGCCGCCTGCCTAGTCCCATAAGCAAGAAGAAAGGCGCTGGCAGTGCTAAGGTGTCTATAAAAGAAGGTTGGAGTGCATGAGGGATAGTCACAACTTGGACTGGGTCAATGAGTCATTAAATTGGATTCGGCCTGGGAATTGGGCAGTGCCCAGCAAATTTTTTTTTCTTTTTTTATTGTCGTGAATGTTTCGTTAAAAACGCGAATAATTCGTAAAATTCGCATTTTATTTGTAAAATTTGCGTTTTATTCGGTCAACTGAACTATTCGGTGCGGCAACCTCATAAAAACGTTTAGTTCAGGTGCGGCAACCTCATAAAAACGTTTTATTTGCAAATTAAACGTGAATAAAATGTGAATCTTGTTACTGTGACTTCTGATTATGAGCATTAGTACCATTGTTAACTGGTACGGTACCAATACCTAGGAATTGGTATGAATGCGCGCCATGAAACATAGTAATTATGACAATTATGTGGTTAATTTAAAGATTTTTGTTATGAAATATGGAAAATTTATTTTACCTATGGTAAGGCATTGATGTCATGATTAAGGAGGTAAAATTCAGACTTCTCATCAATCGAGTAATTAAGTTTAAATATTGACCCTTCAATCTTGGTTTCATCAGTGTTCAATAAAAAAAAATTTATTGTAATCCCAAAGAGAAGGAATGAGGCTATGGTATTCCATTGGCGGTACGGATTAATATTTTTGTTTTCAAAATCTAATAGTAAATTTGAACCATTCAAATAATCTCTATATGAAAATGCATATCTCCATTCTTATATAATGCACGTAGTTGTCCTGATCCGCCAACGGCTAAAATTGAAAGATGAATTTTCAGATTTAATATCAGCCCTTCAATCACATAATCTGTTTTCTTTTGATTAAATACATCTATTTTATGTGTAGAAGTCTAAATTTAGTTAAAAATATATTCGCCACACATACTGCTATACAGTTTGTCACAATTAAGAATAAATCTCTAGCGATATGTTTCCTTATTCCTCCTTAAATCTATTTTTGATTCATGTAATTAAATTATTTCCTTATTTCTCAATTTTCTCTTATTCATGCATTTATAGCATATCTTATAAAATAAATGGATTCATTGAACCTGCAAGTTCTAAAAATGTTGTACAGATAATGAAAATTTTCAAGAAAAATATATATATGATTTTATGAAACATGCATATAGTAGAGTGTTCATAAATATGAGAGGATATAGGAAATATTGTATCTTTTTATTATTAGTTAAGAGAATATAGAAAATATCGACATTCTAGCTTAGCAAAAATGCAGCTTAATTAATTATTTTTTTAGCTGGTTAACTAAATTCGTTTATTATTCTAAATGAAGATTATCAATTTTTTGTCGAATTATTGCCCTCTTTAGTTATTATATGATTTGAGTAATATTCCAATAACATAATTCTTTGGCATATTTTTTTTAAAGGTAGAGGCTGACATTCTTTGGTTGGTTAAAAGTAAGAAAGTACTCTATGCTCACTGTTTTAATGTGTGCATTTTTATAAATATTGTTCATTTTTTTATTAATATATTTTTGGTATTTGTTTGTTCATTTTCATAAATGTTACACTATATTGAAGAGGATCACACTGACAATGATACTTCAAGAACTTTTTTCATGTTATATTTGATCTATTTTTTTCATTTGTTGTTTCTTTCATTGTTATTTATTATTTGAATTTCTGTTTTTTTTTTCATGTGTGCTTTTTATTTTTATTTAATATTTTTTCTTAATTTTGTGTGAATGTCAAACAAAAAGATATCTTCATATTATATTCAATTTTATAATATGTTTCCGTTGCAACGCACGAGCACAATACTAGTTAATTATTATGTCTTAGCAGTTGGTCAATAGTCAAATTACAAGTCAATTCTTTTGTCAAATAAAAAATAAATTAATTTTAAGTTTGATTGTTTTTATATATGGTAAGGCATTAAAATAATGTTTAAGTGGCTACAAGTTCGTACATCCCAATATTGGCACATCTCAGAATTAAATTTTGAGTATTGATACCTGATTTTATTTATCTAGAAGAAAAGCAATGACAATTTAGTCCCAAAAGAAAAGATAATTATGAAAAACAAAATACTGCTTTCGTCCACATAAGGCACTAGAATGTAAAATACTCAGTCGGTGTAGAAACTTCATCGTTTATTCATCAAATAATCTTTCACTAAATTATTTTCTTAAAGCCTACCAGCTTGCTTAATTTGACCTGAATTCAGCTCCAGTTACTAGGTTTTCATACATCCAAACTGGAATTAACCAAAGCACAAACTCCATGTTTGGTTGTGGAGTAAAGCTAAGAAGGCCTAAATTGATTATTCCAACTTAGACTGGTCTAAATTATTCATATTTGGTTGAGGTCTAAAGTTAGATTATGGCTTAAGTTATTTCTTGTTTGGTTAGAATTTGTGGACTAAAGTTTTGGAAGCCTAAGTTAGTTAATTATTAATAATTAGATAATATTAAAGTATTAATAATAACTATAATATATTATAATATTATTATAATAATTATTTAATATATTAAAAATATAAGATATTAATTATATAATTATCTATTAATAATAATAAACTAATTATATAATACTAATATATTATTAATAACTATAATGTATTAATTTTATTATAATAATTATTTTATATGTTAACAATATAAGACATTAATTATATAATTATATATTAACAATAAGATACTCATTATATAATATTAATATATTAATAATAACTATAATATATTATAATAATAATAATAATAATAATAATAATAAGTTAATATATTAATAGTATAAGATATTAATTATATAATTATATATTTTTAATAATTATTAATAACAAGATACAAAATACATAATAATAGTATAATAATTATTTAATATATTAACAATATAAAATATTATTTATATAATTATATTAATAATAATGATAATAAGATATTATTTATATAATATTAATATATTAATAACTATACTATATTATAATATTATTATAATAATTATTTAATATATTAAACATATAACATATTAATTATATATTATAATATTATTATAATAATTATTTAATATATTAACAATATAACATATCAATTATATAATTATATATTAATAAAAATATACTAATTACATAATAATATTATAGAAAATATTTAATATATTAAAAATATAAGATATTAATTATGTAATGATATATTAATAATAATTACATATATTATAATATTATTATAATAATTATTTAATATATTAACAATAAAATATATCAATTATATAATTATAAATTAATAATAATTATTAATAAAAAAAGATACTATTTATATAATAATTATTTGATATATTAACGATATAAGATATTAATTAAATAATTATATACTAATAATAATAATTAAGAATATAACTAATTATATACTAATAATACATTATTATAATCAATAGAGTTAGGCCACGGCGTTGAATAAAATTAAACCACCATGTGAGGTGGTTTAATTTAGGCCGGCCTAAAGATCGGCTTATTCCATCTTAGTCCGGCTCGTTTAATGCTTGTTTGAATAACGAGGACTAAATCTCTTATTCCACCCTTTAAGTCACAACCAAACATGAGGTTTAAGAGTTAATTAAAAATTTATGTGATACTCAAATGGACACACGCAATCCAACTTAATTAATTCGGTGCTGATTGTTTCTGATAACGTAACATAATATATTATTAGTTAGTGCACTATATCTGTTCATTGCATTTTTACAACCAACAACCGAAAGGTACCGTTAATTATCTCCGTTGAGAAGTGATTAAAATGTTGGTGCTCACTGAGTCACTGCTCACTGTCACAGTACACATTCTATGTCGAACGGATCGTCATGGGGCAGTAAATCGTTCATTCTGATAGCAGTAAAGAGCATCAAGATTAGTGTTACTATGACTGATAATACTGTTAAAATGAGCATCAGCAGATTCGGGATTTCGCTTGTGACCTCCTGCGCATACTCGGTTGCAGCAAGTGCCAGTACCGTAAGTGGAAAGGAGTAGGCCCACCACGCCACACTGAACCTTCGCATCGATCTCTTGAACAAGGTTGGTCTAGAGACCTACACTCAAGTAATTAATGATTTGGTGTTAGTCATTATATAAAATTGATAACAAGATGTCATTGTAATCAATTAAGAAATGACACCATATGCGAAATAAGTCTGCTACGATTCGTGCACAAAAATTAATTTTTTTTTAGATTCATGCATTCTAATAAATGAACAGTTGAGATTAGAATCGCAGATTTATTTCCCACTATATGTGTACGTAGCAATTTACTTTTTCTTGTTTTTGTTTTGTTGAAGAAATCAATTGTGCCTTTGATTATGTTTGTGGAGGATTGCATGTTGGCGTGGTCATGAATCATTTGCCACTAATTTGATTTTACAAGTTGCCATAACTGATCTAATTAAGAAATAATAGGTTGTCACATGGTAAAATTATATCCATTGTGCTATACTAGTTAATCTTCCCAGATCTAAACTAATTGTTTTGTTTTAAATTTTGCTGTAACTTGTAATGACTAATTATATATGAAATATTGAACAAATTTATATCTGCACAGCTTGATCTGAATTGCACTACTTAATAATTATGTTTTCACATTAAAAAAATAACACATATTATTTCTGTGCCTTTTAATTATGAACTATCTAATTTTGCATATAGGCTTGCATTTTTAATCGTTAGTTTTAAAAATAGTATGGTTGTATGGCACAATATGGCGGAAATTAAGCAAACAGCGTAAAGGGATAAGGAAGGGTTATAACTTACAAGCTCATGCTTACTCCAGGAATTAAGCAGCTGATAACTACCAACTTTATTTTGTCAACTTTATTAAATAATAAATAATATATTTGCTTTACTTGACAAATTCCTCTAAGCTGGTCCTTTTCTTACAAAAATACCTACATAAATTTCTTTTCCCTATCTCATGGACCTAAACTGAATAAATTTGACCTTCTATAGAGAGGGAGAAAAATAATGAATCAATGCGCAGAAAGGGGAGATAGCACAGTTGGCTAGGAAAAAATCTTAGGACTGTTGTACTCAAAGGTCGAGAGTTCGATTCCCCCTCACAACTTCGCAGTCTCTGCGAAGGTTTCAAAAAAAAAATGAATCAATGCATGGGCGTGCAGTTTTGAATTTTGACCAAGAGATGGCTAAGAAATTAAACGGGCATTTTTGTTTTCAACCAAAAATGAAAAAAAAAACCTAATATTTTCAATATGAAAATTAAAGCAAATGATGAAATGAAGACTGATAGGATGTTAAATTTATGTTAAATACGATACTAAAGATCGATCAGGCTCACCAGTGAAGCAAAGAGGAAGAGCGAAAGAAAGAAAAGCATCTTGCAAGAGGTATCAAAGCTCGAGGCAATCGACCGCCATGCAAGACTAGCCATGCTCGGTGCCGCGAAGAAGAGAAAAAACACCGGCCTTAGCATGACCGGGAGAGAGTCACTGACAAGAAACCGCTGGTACAAAGTCACAAACAACACGACATAATGCACCATGCCGATGGAAAATAAGCACAGCGCAGCCTCTTTTCCTCCCATCTCTGCCGCTGCTCTGGCAGCGACGAGGTTTCCAATAACAGACAGATGGCTCGTAGGGTTTGCTACCATAGAAAGAAATTTCTTCCCTCGAGTGAACCACTGGCCGTAGATCTTGATATCAAGGGCAATGATTGGGAGGGAGAGGACCCACCAAAGGAAAATGTATAATACATTGTGGGGCCCGAGGAAAGGAGCGGATTGGAGGAGTAGGAGCCCGGCGATCCATGGTGCGTAGAGGTAGTTCATCCCAACATGGTGTCGGAACTCCGCGCGTACCGATTCAAAGTGTGTTAGACAACGGGCTATGTACAATAAGCTGAGCATAAGAAGCGAAAGAAATGCCAGTGACCTGTACATCAAAATATCAAATCAATCTTATCTTAAAATTCATAAATTTTTTATTTGCAAATAAAATAATGAATCAGGATTGATGTTGGTTGCAAACTATTATAACATTTCACACACTTCTCCTAGAATGTATATCTAGTGAAAAAAGGGCATAAGATGTTTTACACCTTGTGGTATATATATAAGCTAAAGGTACTTGGTGTACTTGGTGCAAAAACTTGTAATTTTCCCTATACATAGAAGTTTAGGAGAGACCAGAGAAGGATGAAAGCGGTCGAGGGTAGAACATGCTCGAAAAGCTGAAGCACGCGTGCATTGGTGCTCAGTTCTCTCAGGGTTTTCCAAAGCAATGCTTGGCCGCACAAAGCGAAGCTAATTCGAAAATAACCGGCATGGAATTTTGTCAAGAGAGAAAGCGTAGAGATATCCTTGTGACCTCTCTTCCTGATCTGGAGACCAGTACTGTTAGCTTGGTGGGGCTTTTCATTTTGATTTTGGTTATTTGTTTCCATGTTAATTTTCTTTCACTGATGGATCACAGATGGAGATGTATGGATGTGAGGTTAATTTGGTGATGCAAAGGGTTATTTATAGAGAGCGATCGATGCTTTGGCGGTGTTTTATTTTATTTTATTTGAGACCTCTTTTGTTTCTTTATGATGATTTCATTTAGTTATTAAACTAAAAGGATGCGCCTGACAAGTAGGAAGTTTAATTGTTGTCTTTGTCCAAGGAAATAAGAAATTTGCTAAGCCCCCACCACACGTACTTTACAATAGATTTCAATTTATACAATATTTTCTGTTTTATTTTTTTGAAAATATAATAGTGATCAAGTTTCTAAATCCTAACTTATGATAGGGACTGAATTCTCTGCTCCTCAGGGGACTTGATTTTCCTGCTCTTGAGTCACTGAAACGTGAGCCACACCAAAACTAAAAACCAATATTTAAATTTATAAACCCGTCTGGACCCACTTATCAGTCTCACTGGGGACAGTAAAATCCTAACACCCCCCCCCCCCCCCCCCCCCCCCCCCCCCCCCCCCCCCCCCCCCCCCCCCCCCCCCCCCCCCCCCCCCCCCCGAGGTGATCTCTATCCCTTATGATATACTAGTTTAAATAAAAATGTGTGTTCCGATGTCCATAAGACCAAATTGAATTTGGTACCCGATCGGAGCTATTTAATGTGTGTTAAGATTCACACAAACTTGATCAACAAGAATTTTGAAGAGATTTGCGTGAATCTTAACACTAATCAAATGGTTCTGACCTAGAATAAGACTGAATTTTGTTATAATGCCCATCGAACACCATCGGTTCCTACTTTAAAAGGCAAAGATTCAAAGTAAAAGTTCAGAAAAATGCTAGATGATATATATAATTGTGTCAAATTAAATGAATGAAAAATAAGAACAGAAAGAAAAGAAAAAAAAAGACAAGTACAGCTAAGATCCCATAATTAGCTTAGTGGAATATGCACACATCTATACTTTATATCTTAATCCTTGATAGGGTTACTACAGTGTAATGAATAGTGCCTCTGACAAGTAGGGCCCTTTTATCAGCGGAACCAACTCATATTTTTTTCTTTTTCTCTCTCGAAGCTTCACCGTCTCGAAACTTCTCTCTTCAGTTTTGTATAACCAATTTATGGATTAGTTTTGTAAAAGGTCGATGTTGTCAAGCAACAAATAAATGGAAATCCTTATATGTAGATAAACTTACAAAATTTGATATACTTATTGATATTAAATGTAAATACTTGGTAATATGTAATGAATGTTATGACTATTCAGTTTTTGGCTTCTACGATTAAATGGACAGCCCAGAGGTAACCCATGTCCAATTAATTTGTGCCCATGTAACTCAATATTCAGACATATTTTCTCACATACCTTACCTTAGACTATCTATTTTCTTCATATTTTTGTTGCATCTTTGTGTGTTTTACTGTGCATTTTTCTAATAAATTTCCTGGATTCCCAATTTGCAGGAATTCAAAGCTTACGCGTACATCTGCTCCAAAACTCTCTTGGTGAGCCAAAATCTAGCCTTTTTTCTTATTACTTTTGTCAAATGTTTGACCAACATGAAACTAAAATGGCAAGAACAAAATTGAGTAAAAGTAAGAAAACAGAAATGAAAGGCATAAATTCAGTGATACTGGTAATATTAAGTTGTAGGTTAAAAATTACCAACATGATTCTATGATCCAATAATTGTGTTGTTTCTTATCATAACTTAATGTTTCTTGCTGTATTGAAGGTGTTAATGAAGCCCTTGCTGTATTGAAGGTGTTAATGAAGCACTTGAGAAGTACTCTTCTTGCATTTTAAGAGTGCCCTATTTAACAATATGATATTTTTCAGTGGAGCTTGGCTTAGTTGTTGAATTAGTTTACCATTTAGGTATATGTCTTATCACTTGCATTTATCATTATAATATCTTCTTTTTTGACATATAAGGTTTGAGATCAGTGGAGGACAACCACCATAGCAAGGCATACAACATTATCTCAATTATCATTGCCGAAGCAAAGCGAGGCACTCTTCTAGTTTCTGGATATTCAATTGAATCTTCATTGGACAAATGTAGCAACTTGCATGATTTGTTTCATTGTTTATGTCTCATTTTATTAAATTACAAGAGTATACATGAAATATGGAAGTGGAAACACTAGTGGAGAAATAACAATCTGTATCGGTTGTTTATGTCTATCTGTATCGGACATTGGGGCGACACAGATTTTTGTGTCGGTTAAACAACCGATACAGAAAAATATTTTTTGTGTCGGTTAATTAAATAACCGATACAGTTTTCTAATTTTCATTTTATTTAATTTTTTTTCTTCGACATTTTGTGTCGGTTGTTTATAAATAACCGACACAAATACCCAATCTGTGTCGGTTGTTTATAAATAACAGTTACAAATTGGTATTTGTGTCGGTTTTTTATGAATAACCGACACAGATTGAGTATTTGTGTTGGTTATTTATAAACAACTGACATAGATATTCAATTTGTATCTGTTGTTTATAAACAATCGACACAGATTTTATATATTATTTTGAAATAATTTTTTTTCATTTTTGGCCAGCTACCATATATATTGCTGGCCTATATAGAAGCATGCATTCACACATCCTAAATTGGATTATGCACCCAAATTGAATTAGAACCCGAAATTGTTCTTACACATCCTAAATTAAATTAAAACCATAAATATTGTTACACATCCTAAATTGAATTAAATTGTTTTTACAATTATTGCATTCTAATTAAATTGTTCTGCTTGGATGTGCTATTTCTTAATGAAAAAATTAACCCATATGTTTCGAATGCTATTGATCTCCGCATTAGTGTATGCCGTCGCCACTTCAAATTCCTGCATTTTTTAAATGATTGAAAAATGTAATTAATTATTTATTTAATTAAATTTGGAGCAACTAAGGTTACGTTTGGAAGATATAAATGCATATGTACCTTCATGTTCGGAAAAGTATCGAGGAAGCGATTTATTATGTCATTCACATACAACATGACATAATAGGCGCATTTCCAACCGTCTTTTTGTTGCTGGCACTATATCACACATGAAAATATTAAAGAGTTAGCAATTTTCAGAAGATAGACTTTAGCAATTCATAATAAACAGAAATAATGTGTAACATCCAAATAATTTGTCATGTCATGTAATACAACCAATTCACATATCAATAAAATGCACAAAGGTTACATACCTACATTGATATATATACATTCACAATAATTCACATAAACTAAACCTCCAACAAGCAAGCAAATTAAAAATTAAAAAAATTATGTAGTATCTCACATATACTAACAATAACCCTTCTTACCATACATCTCACATAAACTAATTCACATATATATATTTCACATAAACTAATTTCCACATATACTAACAATAACCCTTCTTACCATATATCTCACATATCCCAACAAGCACACAATTTATAACACCAATGTTAAAAAAAATTCAGCAACCACTACCCTAATTAATTTATAACATCCAAATTAGATTTGAACTAAAGTTTCTAATATATAACTAAATTTTCTTCATTACTTCCTCTACTATATTGCACAAGGTTCTAAAAATTCACACAATTCACATCTCAATGACATTAATTCTCCATATTGCACAAGGGTCTAAAAAATCACACAACCATCCTCAAATTAATTTAATTCACACTAGTGGAAAAATCACATTTTGTGTCGGTTATTTATGCCTATCTGTATCGGATATCGGGCCGACACAGATAAGAGCGACACAGATTTTTGTGTCGGTTAAAAACCCGACACAAAAAAAAAATATTTGTGTCGGTTAAATAATAAACCGATACAATATTTTGATTTAAATTTTAGTTTTTTTTTTTTACATTTTGTGTCGGTTATTTATAAATAACCGACACAGAATCTACTATTTGTGTCGGTTCTTTATAAACAACCGACACAGAATCAACTATTTGTGTCGGTTATTTATAAAAAACCGACACAAATAGTTGATTTTTTTGCATTTAGTTTTTTTTTTAATTTGTGTCGGTTATTTAAACAACCGACACAAAAAGTACTATTTGTGTCGGTTTTTTATTAACAGCCGACACAGAAAGTAAATTTGTGTCGGTTTTTAATAAATAACCGTTACAAAATGACTTTCTGTGTCGGTTGTTAATAAAAAACCGACACAGATTTATTTATTTATTTTTTAATATTTTGTTTTGTTTTGGCCAGCTACCATATATATTGCTGGCCTATATAAAAGCATGCATACAAATATCAGAATAAATTAAGCACCTAAATTAAATTATAATTGAACAATATTCGTACACATCCTAAATTAAACTAAATTGTTTTTCTAATTATCGCATCCTAATTAAATTGTTCTACTTGGATGGGCTATTTCTCTCATAAAAAAATTGACCCATATGTTTCGAATGTTATTGATGTCCGCATTAGTGTATGCAGTCGCCACTTCAAATTCCTGCATTTTTTAAATGATGGAAAAATGCAATTAATTATTTATTTAATTAAATTTGGAGCAGCTTAGGTTACGTTTGGAAGATATAAATGCATGTGTACCTTCATTCTCGGAAAAGAATCGAGGAAGCGATTTATTATGTCATGCACATACATCATGACATAATAGGCGCATTCCAAACGGTCCCTTTGTTGCCGGCACTATATCACACATGAAAATATTAAAGAGTTAGCAATTTTCGCCGAAAATTCTTTGTAAATGGTAAATTTTAGACGAAAACACTACATTACCTTGGGTCTAATGACTCTCAACTTATCGCTTCTTCCGATTCCTCCGGTTGCCTTCTCGACAACCCATGGACTGTTGAAATATCAATACGGTGAGGAATTAGAAGTTACAAGAGATATTTCAAAGGATTAGCAGATTAAATTTAAAACACTTACTCCTCAAGCGCCTTGATGATCGCAAGATCTCTTGTAACCGGCCCCTTGCTGCAGGAATCGAACACGTAGAACTCACTTTCTAATGGCCGGAGCACAAGCAACACCCAATGTTCGCTGCATGTTAGATTTGTAGCATGTCAGATCCTATAATGTCTAAGAAATTAAAGAAATTTAATATAATTGGAATATATATATAGAGCACTAACCTCTGATGAGATGATACGGTATGAATATAAATTTTTGTAACAAGCACATATATACATTCGCATCATTATATGTCTCACCTAATTTGTAACAAGCACAATTCACAATTCACAAAACCAAATTTTTGTAACAAGCACATATATACATTCGCAATTATTCACATATATATATTCCATATATAAATTCACAATTATTCATAAGCACACAATTATAGGCCACCATAACTAATTTATGACATCCAAAGTTATATATCTCATATTTTAAATATCTCACAAAGAAAATTTAATCTATCAAATCATGCAATTTTAATAAACAAATTCAAAACTCTAAATTCAAAACTAATATTTCTAAAAATTCAACACCCTCAATACAAACCTAAATTCGGGTATAAATTGAAAACTAATATTTCTACAAATCCAAAACCCTAAATACAAACCAAAATTCGGGTACAAATTCAAAACCCTAAGTCCAAACCCTTAATTCGGGTATAGTGGTGAGTGAGTGGTGAGGGAGTACAAGAGACACTACCTTTGCTGTCACAGTGATGCTTCTGCTGCGAAGAGGAGGTGGTGAGACCGCGGAACCCTAGACGAGAACGGCAGTGAAGGAGTGGGCCCTAGACGAGTGGGCCGCGAGGAGGAGGTGGTGAAGGACTAAGCCGCGAGGAGGAGGAGGTGACTGTTCTGCGGCTCCGTGGTCCTTAAGCCGCGCGAAATCAGATGAGGAGGAGGAGGCAAAATGAGAGGCAGCGGCACAAAATATTTGAAATACTTGGTAAAAACGATGGAGCTCGCGCGATCGGCTTGGTTTATAAAATTTGAGAGGCAGCGGCACAAATGAAAAGGGCTAAATTTGAAGCAATCTGTGTCGGTTAATAAACATCCGACACAAACCAAACTTTTTGTAATGGTTATTTCGTAATAACCGACACAGCTCAAATAATTCAAATTAATTAAAAATATTGTATCGGTGACAATTAAACCCGACACAATTAATTACAAATAATTCTAAAAATAATTCAAACTTTGTAACGGTTTATAAATAACCGACACAGATTCTGGACTTTTTGTGTCGGTTATTTATAAATAACCGACACAAAAAGTCCCTGGACAATCTGTGTCGGTTTGTATAAACAACCGACACAAAAAGTCCAGAATCTGTGTCGGTTATTTATTTAGCCGATACAAACCTGGACAATCTGTGTCGGTTTGTATAAACAACCGACACAAAAAGTCCAGAATCTGTGTCGGTTATTTATTTAACCGATACAAAATATTTTTTGTGTCGCATTTTTATAATAAACCGTTACAAAAAGGTTTCTGTATCGTTTGACAAAATTAACCGACACAAATAGGGCGACACAGATTGTGTTTTTTCCACTAGTGTCACACTTTGGTCCCTGTCAAGTTAAGGATTCGGCCTATTGCACAAGCAAAATCATACAAAATGGTGAGGCCTATTGCAAACTCATGCAAAATCATACAAAATCACACAAGCACACAAAATCATACAAATTTTTGCAAAATCACACAAACTTTTGCATATGGGTTCGGCCTATTGCAAACTAACAAAATAACACAAATTTTTGCAAAGAGGATTACCGAAAGAGAGTGCTGCTTCTGCCGCGAGGAGGAGGTGGTGACGCCGTGCGCGGAACCCTAGGCGGGCAAGGAGGTGAGACCGAGTGAGAGGGAGGCAGCGAAAATGAGAGACCGAGATCAGAGGAAGTGTTGATGCCGAGTGAGAGAGAGGCCGCAGAAATGACAGGCGAGGGAGAGGCGGAAATGAGAGACTTTGTGAGGGTTTCGCGCGAGGAGGGTTTTGAAATTTTCTAAGTAAAATGACGGAGGCCGGGTTTTGAAATATGAAAACTTTGTTTCGCGCGAGGAGGGTTTTGAAATTTTCACTGACATTTTGTGTCAGCCAATACTAAAGAACCAACACAGATTCTTGACAATCTGTGTCGGCTGTTTGCTAATAACCGACACAGATTGTCAAGAATCTGTGTCGGATTTTTTGTAAGCCGATACAAATTAATTTTTTGTATCACATTTTTTTAATAAACCGATACAAAAATATTTCTGTATCGTTTGACTCAATTGACCGACACAAATAGAGCAACACAAATTGTGCCTTTTCCACTAATGAAAGTCTAAGCAGCTTGACGCCTTATTAGACCACCATTAATTGATGACAAATATTGAATTAAAGCAGGAATTAATAAAACGTGTATATAATTTTGTATACTTCTATTTAGAATTTTAGATTAATAATAAAAGCAATGACATATAGAAAGAAATGGGTTGGTGAATGAAATTGCGACTTTTCTAAAAAGAAAAAAAAAAAAAGGTGAATCGACGTATAAAAAAGTAAATAACCACACAAAAATTATAAAATGATAGATTTAGGAAAGAGAGATGAAGTAGAGATAAAATCTTACATTAATTTTGTGAATTTTATTACTATTATACAGAGTTTATTTACAGAGACTTAATTATGATATTTTTTTATAGATCTCATATTAATTATCTCATACAATTAATATACACTGACTAATATCTCTATTAAAAAAACACAGTAATTTATGCAAATATCTCATAAAAAGACAATAATTTATGCCATTTATTCCAGATGAATTTGCAAGAAGAGGAATAAAAATTTCACATTTTTTACATGCACCATAATAGTTATTTTATTTCTTGAATAAATAAAAATGACGAAATGGAGTCGATATGAATCCGGATATTTATTAGATATAAAAAAAGATCCGAATTCAGAAACACAGATTTTATGATGCATAAACAGAACGGGTATCCAGTCAATTCAAAATAGAATAGAGCGGGTAATATCCATCCAAATTTGTTTTTTTTTTTTTATTCCGAACCAATTTTGATATATAAATGTCCCAATTTATTTACGTTTTAGTTGTGAGGCTAATGTGTTGAGTACTTGAGCTCCGGTCTGGAATAAGATTCTCTTTTTCATTCACCACCTTTCATTTCATTTCTTTATCTCTTGTTTCTTCTCTTCTTGATTCCTATATTCATGGACATAATCTCTATTTTTCTCGTTTATTATTTTCTGAATTGTTTTTCTAAAATTTCTTAATTAATGCTTGTATCTTAAAGTTTATATAATCCAATTATCTGATAATTATTAGTTTCATATCTGTAATCGAATATGTATTAGTAGATTATCACTCCGTATCTATATCCGTTTAAGATTGATTTAATTTTAGATTTTGATAATGTATAGACCAATGACGTCAATTTTAAATTCGTGTCGTATTGTCAAAATAGCACGGATATTAAAGGTTTCTCGTCAATTTTTAAATTAGTCTAAATTGTTCTGAACTATGATTGAAACGGTCGGAATTTTAAAAATAAATTTTACATTCAATTAATATTAATAGATATAATGAGACTATACTATACTATTGGCATCACTCGCTCTATTTGGTATAGCCGTATAGTTGTTTACTTTAACAGTGATCCGATATGTATATTTTTTTTGGAAATAATTAAATCTGCTGCGATTCCATATCAGTCCCTTTATTTGTTTTGAGATTCGTGCATAAATAATAACTATTGTTGAGATCCGTTCATGGCAAAAAATGAAGGGACTGATATGGAATCGCAGGGTTCATACGATTCTTTGGAACCGCAGCAGATTTGTTTCCATATTTTTTTGTTTTTCATGACTCGTGAAGGTATTACTGTAGAAGGTCAACTAAAGTCAAGAAAGAAGCTTTTAGTGGTGTAGGGGTCTATCAGCTTTTTAGATGTTTTTATGTGCGGTGTGTTATGGTCATATGGGTGTATTTAGACTCTTTTACGGGTGTCATATAGATTTTATGTGATTGCACAAGTTCAATAAAATTGAAGAAGATGGTATTAAGGGCAGAGTCGAGATTCTCATACGATATTTGACATGATTTTAGAATGAGACATAATTTATAATTATTTTATATATTAATTATACTTTTATATTATGAGAAAAAAAAAAGAAGAATTTTAAAAAAAATGGGTCATGAAAAGTCAAGTGCTCCAATGGCTCTATTTCCGGACAAAAAGAATAAAATAAACAACTTAAATAAATAGCTATAAACATGATATGTTCACAGTATTGGTACCAGACAACCGGGACTAATTGGATTGCAATTTGAGGATAATGATGAAAACTAGGTTACTTTAGGAGATCAGAACTTTCGTATAAGGACGTGAACTATTCATATGGTGCAGTGCTTATCTGGAGCATTTGGCGCATTTTAAGACATGACAAAGTTGCAATTAGCGTTGGCTCATATGGACCGTTATTTCTTCGTAGATAGGTTTCTGTTTCATTTCAACAGAAATTAGCGTTGGCTCTGGACGCTAAGAGAGGGGGTGTCCGATGTCCATCGGACCAAAATAGTGTTTGATGGGTGTCCGATACCATCTGATCTACTTCAAGATCTGTGCGTACGTATATTAAAGCAAACAGCACGGATATTAAAGTGATGCGCACAGATCTTGAAGTGAATCGGACGGTATCGGACACCCATCGAACAGACTCTGGTCCGATGGGCATCGGACACCCTCCTCTCCCCTGGACGTTATCATTCATAACGTTCAGAGAGTTTTTTTTTCTCAGAGTGAATAATCTATTTTAGTTAGTTTGTGGAGTTTAATGAAATAAATTATCTGGATGTTAGAGCATCTACATCCCTGCAACTCAAATGAGTTTCCAAATAACTGTTAACTACTTTTTAGAAACTAAAGTCTCTGAAGTTTCTAACTCTTACATTCCTGAAATTAATTTTAGAGTTTCTATTAAGCCACATCAGCAACAAATTACAAAGGAGAACTAATTGGAGCCAATCATTTGGTTAGTATGAAGTTTTCAAACAGTTTCATAATATAAACTTTACTGTATAGTTTCTAAATAAGAAACTCTTCTACATTTCTAAAATTAGATTAGAAACTGCCACGTCAAATTAGAAACTCTAATAGTTTCAGAAATGTAGATGCTATTATGATCTATATATAGCGTTCGTTGGACGTTATAAATTATAACAATTTTTTTAGATTTTGAATTTTTTGAAATCATTCATTTTTTTTATACCTTTTATTTTATTTTTCTATTATTAAAAAAATCGGAACAAATGTGTATAATACTACAAACGTGTATAGATTGTATTAACGGACCAACTGCGGTAACGATCGTATCAGTTAAATGGAATATATATAACGGCCTATATCCGTTGAATGTAGGGGTGAAAACCGATCGAATACGGATCGGGTAGTGATAAAACCATATTCGTATCTGTTTTTATTTTTTGGATACAGATACGAATCGGATATTAATTGGATACAAATACGGATCGGATATTAATCAGATACAAATACGGATCAGATATTAGTCGAATACAAATACTAATACGGATATAAATCGAATTTCTAATTCGGATAACATTACAACAAAATTAACATATTAATAAAAAAATATTTTTTTCCGGTTAAAAGTAGAAGTAAAATTTAGCACATTAGTCATGTTAACATATTAATTTACTCATATATCGATAAAAAAGATGCATGCCATGGCCCCACTAGAGTCAAAAATAAAAACTGCCACAATAAAAGAAGGCAGAGAGAAAGAGATGCATGCCACGGCCCCACTACCTGGAAAACGTAACGAGAAAACAAGAATTGAGATTTGGAAAACAGGAAACAACAAAGCAGAAATCTAGAAAATCGGATATCCGAAAATACTAAATATCCGGATCCGGATAATTATCCGTATTTGTATCCGTATCCGATTTTGAAATTGATACCGAATTCGTATCCGTATCCGAAAAATAATATATGTATTCGTATCCGTATCCGCAAACTATCCGTATCTGAATATCCGAATCTGCAAAAATCCGAATACGAATCCGGATCCAGACGGATAATATCCGACCCATTTTCACCCCTAGTTAAATGGTATATCTACAACGGACCGACTGAGATAGACGGTCAATTTCTGAAAGGGAATGAAGTATGATTTTGAGGCACTTTTGAGTGTTGAGATAGTACACAATCGTTTTCATTGCCTGATCAAGTAGACCAAATATATAACAATGGCACGCACCATATCCTGGTAGTAACTGCACCTAGCTAGTTCGTACTATAGGTGATTCCAATTAATTGTTCAAAAAATGGAGAGTTGTGTAAAAGGAAAAAAAAAAAATGGAAGTATTAGATAAAATATATAGGATTTTTGCTTTTTTCTTTTTCTTTTGGTCTTTTATTTTCTCTTGATCCATGCAATTATATTTCTGAATGCCTTAAAGTAGGTCATTTTCATGCCTCTGTTTATCAATTTAAATTTTGAAAATCAACTTTTTATTAAAAAAGAAAAGAAAAGAGAAGTGACACGACGACTATGAGAAGAGTCACCGACTTGCTCCGTCGGGTGACTTGGACCACCACTAATATATCAACATCAACATCATTAGTGGTAGTATTAATCTATAAAAGAGGCCCCTGACACCTCTTAATCGATCTCAAGAGGTCAATGTTTAAAATCCGACTGGATAATTTTTTATGAATATTAAAAGTTAAGAAGGCTTAAATTTTATATTTATTTGAAAAAAGTGTATCTCTTTGAATCAAAGTCACAGGGTTTTGAATAATATTTGTATTACATTCATATTTTTTCCTAGAACTTTTTGAACTCCTTTTAAAATGGACGTATTTTACAAGTAAAAATTAAGAAAGTTTATATTGTATTGTTTATGAAAGTTAGGATTTATTTATTTAATTTCTATAAATATCAGTATTTTTATATCTAATTTGCTTTATGAACTCCCTGATTTAATTTCTGAATTCTTGCAAATCTCTTGTATTGAATCAAGAGATTAAATAATATGGGCTCCGTAAAGACATACAATAGCAATTATTTCAAAGAATGAACTGGGCTCAAAATGGGCTTCGTGATATAATGCCAAACACTGTTAATGGCCCATCTAAACAATACCTTTTCCTAGTATAAAATGTTTAACGCACTGAATTAAATTTTGGGTAATGCCATCAGCCCATCACATTCTTCCAAACTTTTAAATTATGATAAATCAATTTTTTTAACTTTTAGTTTTGGAAATACCTTTTTAAACTTAGTGTATGGTAATTAGACCCAGTCATTGAATTCAATTATAACCGTTAACTTTTGATTGATTAATGACGAGGATACCCTGCGATTTAGAATTTGTTATAAGTTATTTCATTAATTTCAAAGTTATATATATATTTTTTCTATTTGAAAGTACAACACTATTCATTCAGTTTTTTAGTTTTACATTAAAGTGCAATAAATTATTTTTCAAAACAACATTTCGTGAAAGAATAACTTTATGGTATACAATGCAACGTAAAATCTATAGTCATACATGTATTGTATATTTATTTTTCTATGTTTTGTTAAATAAAATATTTATTGTGCTATTTTCTCTCAAATATAACAAAACATAAAATTGTTACTAGTAAATTATGTATGTTTAACGGTATTTTGGTCTTTTACCATTGTAAACTTTGTAATGATATTAACTAAATTCAATAATTGGGGTTGATTATTGTGCATTAAAAGTTCAGATTTGGAGGACAATGTGAGAGTGATTTGGATCTGATTGCTCGAATATAAATATAAATATATGCAAATTGCAAAGAGTCGGAAGACAAGAAAAAAAAAATACAAGTATATGTATAGAAATTCTCATATGCATAATGCAACTGGATAATGTGTACATGGTATGCATTGTTTATAGATACTGTATATTATAAATATTTTAATTGGATCTTAAAATATTTCTAGGCTTCAGTGTGATTTAGAGGGGTCCAGATCCTCTAAAATATTTCTAGCCATGCTCGGTGCCGCGAAGAAGAGAAAAAACACCGGCCTTAGCATGACCAGGAGAGAGTCGCTGCCAAGAAACCGCTGGCACAAAGTCACAAACAACACGACATAATGCACCACGCCGAGGGAAAATAGGCACAGCGCAGCCTCTTTTTCTCCCATCTCTGCCGCTGCTCTGGCAGCGACGAGGTTTCCAATAACAGACAGATGGCTCGTAGGGTTTGCTACCATAGAAAGAAATTTCTTCCCTCGAGTGAACCACTGGCCGTAGATCTTGATATCAAGAGCAATGATTGGGAGGGAGAGGACCCACCAAAGGAAAATGTATGATGCATTGTGGGGCCCGAGGAAAGGAGCGGATTGGAGGAGTAGGAGCCCGGCGATCCATGGTGCGTAGAGGTAGTTCATCCCAACATGGTGTCGGAACTCCGCGCGTACCGATTCAAAGCGTGTTAGGCAACGGGTTATGTACAATAAGCTGAGCATAAGAAGCGAAAGAAATGCCAGTGACCTGTACATCAAAATATCAAATCAATCTTATCTTAAAATTCATAAATTTTTTATTTGCAAATAAAATAATGAGTCAGGATTGATGTTGGTTGCAAACTATTATAACATTTCACACACTTCTCCTAGAATGAAAAGGGCATAAGAAGTTTTACACCTTGTGGTATATATATAAGCTAAAGGTACGTGGTGCAAAAACTTGTAATTTTCCCTATATATACATAGAAGTTTAGGAGAGACCAGAGAAGGATGAAAGCGGTAGAGGGGAGAACATGCACAAAAGGCTGAAGCACGCGTGCATTGGTGCTCAGTTCTCTCGGTGTTTTCCAAAGCAATGCTTGGCCGCACAAAGCGAAGCTAATTCGAAAATAACCGGCATGGAATTTTGTCAAGAGAGAAAGCGTTGAGATATCCTTGTGATCTCTCTTCATGATCTGGAGACCAGTACTGTTAGCTTGGTGGGGTTTTTCATTTTGATTTTGGTTATTTGTTTCCATGTTTTCTTTCACTGATGGATTACAGATGGAGATGTATGGATGTGAGGTTAATTTGGTGATGAAAAGGGTTATTTATGGAGAGCGATTGATGCTTTGGCGGTGTTTTCTTTAAGGATCCAGATAACTGTTCCCGCACCTCCATCCTCCTCTATCCCCGCACTAAAAGACAAAAAATATGGTTCCGCGTAGTATTTAACATCTATATGTAATGTATTTACAGTGCATCGAACAAGTATTTAACTCTATTCATTGGAGTATTAACTGTCTGCCCAATAGCGAAACAATATCTGTCCCCACAAAAATTTAACATATCTGTCCCCGCATCCCCGCACTAAAAGACAAAAATTAGATTCCGACATTTGATGGTTTAAATTTCCTGCAGTATTTAATTTCAATATTTAGTGTATTAATAGTGCATCGAACAAGTATTTAACTCCACTCATTGGAGTATTTAACCGTCCACGTCCAACAGCGACACAATCTGTCCCCACAAAAATAACAAACTAATTTGGTACCGTCCTCGCATCCCGCACATCAGTATTTAACTTTAGGAATGTTAGTATTTAACATTAGGAATGTTAGTATTTAACATTATGAACATTAGTATTTATCTTTAAAGTCAAAAGTATTAATCTCTAAAATTATAAATAAGTTGCATGGATTCTATTTAGCATCCTATATCTTAGAATTTAACTTTAGGTATGTCAGTATTTTAACTTCAGATATTTAATTTCCTGCAGTATTTAACTTCAGTCTTTAGTGTATTTACCGTTCATCGATCGAGTATTTAATTTTGTTCATTATAGTATTAACCATTGGCGTCCAACATCAAAAAATATTGTCCCCCCATATACCCCCCACTAAAAGACAAAAAAATTAAATTAGTTAGCGATTTTTCTTTTTTGGAGGCTGCGGGAATGAAGGGAGATGAGAATGGAGAGTTCTATATAATTTTTTTTTTTTTTTTTTATTTGAGACCTCTTTTGTTTTCTTTATGATGATTTCATTTAGTTATTAAACTAAAAGGAACATTAAAGGGTGCGCACAGTGGAATATGCACACATTTCTGGAATTAGCTCAGTGGAATATGCACAGTGGAATAAGAACAGTAAGAAAATTAAAAAAAAAATACGAGTACAGCTAAGATCCCATAATTAGCTCAGTGGAATATACACACATTTCTGGAGATTTAATTGAATCTTTCATTGGACAAATGTAGCAACCTGCATGATTTGTTTCATTGTTTATGTCTCATTTTATTAAATTACAAGAGTATACATGAAATATGGAGGTGGAAACTGGAAAGTCTAAGCAGCTTGACGCCTTATTAGACCACCATTAATTGATGACAAATATTGAATTAAAGCAGGAATTAAACGTGTATATAATTTTGTATACTTCTATTTAGATTAATAATACAAGCAATGACACATAGAAAGAAATGGGTTGGTGAATGAAATTGCAACTTTTCTAAAAAGAAAAAAAAAAGGCGAATCGACGTATAAAAAAGTAAATAACCACAAAAAAAATTATAAAATGATAGATTTAGGAAAGAGAGAGGAAGTAGAGATAAAATTTTATATTAATTTTGTGAATTTTATTACTATTATACAGAGTTTATTTACAGAGACTTAATTATGACATTTTTTTGAAACATCTCCTAGACATTTTTTTGAAACATCTCCTATTAATTATCTCATACAATTAATATACACTGACTAATATCTCTATTAAAAACACAGTAATTTATGCTAATATCTCATAAAAAGACAGTAATTTATGCCATTTATTCCAGATGAATTTGCAAGAAGAGGAATAAAAAATTCACATTTTTTACATGCACCATAATAGTTATTTTATTTCTTGAATAAATAAAAATGACGAAATGGAGTCATATACGAATTTGGATATTTATTAGATATAAAAAAAAAGATCCGAATTCAGAAACACATAGATTTTATGATGCATAAACGGAACGGATATCTAGTCAATTCAAAATAGAATAGAGCGGGTAATATCCATCCAAATTTGGTTTTTCATTTGTTTTTTCTTTTTCCGAACCAAATTTCATATATAAACTAGAAGAGTGCCTCGCTTTGCTTCGGCAATGATAATTGAGTTAATGTTGTATGCCTTGCTATGGTGGTTGTCCTCCACTTATCTCAAAGCTTATATGTCAAAAAAGAAGATATTATAATGATAAATGCAAGCGATAAGACATATACCTAAATGGTAACTAATTCAACAACTAAGCCAAGCTCCACTGAAAAATATCATATTGTTAAATAGGGCACTCTTAAAATACAAGAAGAGTACTTCTCAAGTTCTTCATTAACACCTTCAATATAGCAAGAAACATTAAGTAATGATAAGAAACAACACAATTATTGGATCATAGAATCATGTTGGTAATTTTTAGCCTACAACTTAATATTACCAGTATCACTGAATTTATGCCTTTCATTTCTGTTTTCTTACTTTTACTCAATTTTGTTCTTGCCATTTTAGTTTCATGTTGGTCAAACATTTGACAAAAGTAATAAGAAAAAAGGCTAGATTTTGGCTCACCAAGAGAGTTTTGGAGCAGATGTACGCGTAAGCTTTGAATTCCTGCAAATTGGGAATCCAGGAAATTTATTAGAAAAATGCATAGTAACACACACAGATGCAACAAAAATATGAAGAAAATAGATAGTCTAAGGTAAAGTATGTGAGAAAATATGTCTGAATATTGAGTTACATGGGCACAAATTGGACATGGGTTACCTCTGGGCTGTCCATTTAATCATAGAAACCAAAAACTAAATAGTCATAACATTCATTACATGCTACCAAGTATTTACATTTAATATCAATAAGTATATCAAATTTTGTAAGTTTATCTACATATAAGGATTTCCATTTATTTGTTGCTTGACAACATCGACCTTTTACAAAACTAATCCATAAATTGGTTATATATTTTTAATCAGATTAGTTTTTTCCTCTTCCTTTTTATTACCTCATGGTAAACTTTCATTTTTATTACCTCATTGTTGGCCACACGAATTATGTTAGAAATCAAATAAATTATTGATTCAGTCATTAATTCTTGATGAGTTCACCTTGGGTATTCCATGTATTGGCAATTAAACATGTAACAAAATGAGCTGCAAGTAGCCGTTAGGACTGGTACAAATAAAAAGTAAAGGTAAGAAAAAAAAAATAGGACACATTTTTGAAGTTCATAATAAACACAGACTTATTTAGGTGGCTATTTTACCATATTGTGAAATCTCACTAAGGTACACGGGATAGATTACCTTAATATTTCTAGATTTTCTATGTTGGCATGCAAGTAACTTGAGATAAAACCCCCTTTAATCATATTAATAAAGAAACAAAATGAAAATGATATGTAAAAGTAAAAGAAAATAGAATTTAAAGCATACATCTTAATAGAGAGCCAATTCTTAACTTATGTACCTTCTGTTCTCCTAGCTTTAGCCTGAAAAAAATGCAACACAAAAATGAATTTAGGTTTTCAGGAAATGCACTACCTAATATCAAAAATTGCAGAGCAACTAAACAAACCGTACAGTGCCAGTTTATCCAGGTACCAAGCTTGGCATTGTGTGTCCAAACTAATATGTCCCAGTACCAAATTTGAAGTTGTAGGTATTGTAACAGTAATATTCTATAATCCGACTCAACTTGCATGGTTTATGATGGTATATATGGTTACGTCATGTAATAAAGTCTTGTTTCAGCCATGCAATTCAATCAAACACAATTGATATTGCAAACGACAAGTTTCGAGCTAGATGCAAAATCTAACTTACTATTAATGTGGCCTAATACTTCACACCTCCTGGCTTCCAAGTTTTTCTTTTGTGTCTCAAAATGAGCTGCATATGTAACTTGTATTCAATTCCCAAGAAAAAGAGTCATCGAGTTTTCTTTTCGAAGACTTTTAGATCATAATTTTACTGTCAGAAGTAAGATTTACACATTTAGAGACATTAAAAATATCCAAAAGGAATTTGATCACCTGTTAAAAAAGAATAAGCACAGCGATGATTGTCAATATTATTTTTTTATTAAGTATCCATTAAAATCTAACTTAACAAATTCTAATTAAGATAGATTAAGAAGCAATGATACAATTTTCATAGATAAAAGAAGAAACAAAATAAAATTTTAAGTACATTGCTAGTAGATGTTATGAAAAGAAAAACTAAGAAAATCAATCCAAATTAATGTACATAAAAAAATGGATATAAAATTAGAGAGAGTACCAGTTGTGATGGAGGTGAATGAAGGCAAACTCAGAGGCAGCAGTGGAGTAGAGATGCGGAGGCAGAGGATGGGACCGGTGGAGAGGTGAGAGACAGCTTGCACCGCATAGTGCCTTATAACCTATTCAGCTAAATTGAGAAATGATGAAACTAATTCAATTAAAAGCTCCAACAATACGGAAATCAATCGAAATCAGTGTACCATGAAAAATGGTTTCAAAAAATAAGAGAGAGAGAGTACCGGCTGTAGAGGAGGTGCGTGAAGGCGAGCTCCGTGGAGGCGGTGGATTTGAGCTGCGGAGGCGGAGGATGAGACTGGCGGAGAGGTGAAAGGCGGCAGAGAGGAAAGCGAGTGCTTGGAGAGAGGAGAGAATGGTGTCAACTTTGGGATTCAGGTGGAGATCCATCGAAGGGAAGGGGAGCGAAAGAGAACGGAGAGGAGGCGGTGGTGAGAATTGAGGATTGAGCAAAAGATGAGCGGTGTAAACTCATGGGTGGAGGAGAAACGGAGAGAGAAAGGGTCTGAAGAGAGAAGTTTCGAGACGGTGAAGCTTCGAGAGAGAAAAAGAAAAAAAAATATGAGTTGGTTCCGCTGATAAAAGGGCCCTACCTACAGAGGCACTGTTCGCTTGAAAGCGCAACGCAAGTTTCAGTACGCTTGGGAGCGTACCTTTTAAAACCGCGGTTACACCTTCCGATTAGGGTTGCAAGTGCACAACCCTATCGAGGAGTATAATCGGGTATCGATCCACAGGGACGGATTCCTTGACTAGATTCTACTTATCTTGGCTAAAGACTAGAAATGAGAAAGAAGAGGGTTTTGGTATTTAAATTTCCTAAACAATCAATTCAAGCAATCAAGTATGAAATAGAAGAGTCACTGTGCAAGGAAAAGTATAGACAGTGTTTTGAATTTGAATAAAAGATGTTTCAAGAGTTTCAGACTTCATCTCTGATTTGCCTCTAGAGGTACGGGTCTTACCAAGTTGGTACGGCTAGGCCGCACCAACCTGGTCCGACCAAGCCGTGTGGGGCTTGGTACGGGTAGGCCGCACCACTCTTGTAAGACCCGTACCGATTTACCAGAACAGAGCTTACAAGTTCGAGTTGATGCATTTCTTGCTGGTACCTCGTATTAAACTCTTGAGAATGGTTCAATTGACCATACTTAAGGTTCCTAAACCTCAACTCTCGTTTGTTGGTTCAAGATCTAGGTTTGGGATGCAATTTTTCACCTTCTAGGGTTTCTAAACCTCAATTGTCATGTGTTGGTCCAGATCCACAAGTTGATTGATTGGAGATCTAAGGTATCCTCTAATCTGTCAATTAGAGGAGAATTCAACCTTTCGGCTTCAATTCGAACAAGTCTACCTAAAGTGATTGATTTGGTTGAGAGATAGCAATGGTCACATGACCTTGTTAGGGTTGATCTACCACTATAGGCACACCACATACAATCACAGCAAAACAAAGCAATCAAGACAAGCAATTCACAATCAATGCAATAAAAAGAGTTCATACAAGATCCAAATCAAGAAAAGCAACACAAATCAAGAAAATCCATCTCTAAACCCTAGAAACAATGATCAACTACTCACAAGTCATAGATCTGTTCAAAAGTACAAGTAAAGAGATAAAGAGAGGCATGATAAAACTAGATCGAAGATCGGGAGTGGAGAAGAGCTTGATCCGTCGATTTCACCTCTTCTTCTTCCTTCTTCTTCTCTCCTTGCTCCTTTGCTCTCTTTCTCTCTTTCTCTCAGCTCTCAATCTGGAATGGAATGGGGCTCTCTTGGAATGGAGAGATCCCTCGCTTTAAATAGCCTCTGCCAAGATTTGAATTCTGTCAGGCGGCATCTAGGTACGGCTCGTACCAAAGTGGTACGGCCAAGCCGTACGAGATGGGAAAAAGGCTGAATCGGTTAAGTCTGGTACGACCCGTACCAATCCTGGTAAGGGTCGTACCAGGGAGTCCAAAAATGCCGTTTCTTCGTGTATTTTGCTCCAATCCTATAGAAAACAAACAAACTCTCAGCAGTACCAAATTCTAAGGATATATCAATGAAATGCACATGATTTTGACAATTTAGAACGTGAATTTGGTACGAAATCAAGTCAAATATAGGCTAAATATGCGAGGTATCAGGCACTATTCATTACACTGTAGCAGCCCTATCAAGGATTAAGATATAAAGTATAGATGTCCCAATTTATTTATGCTTTAGTGTGGGACTAATGTGTTGAGTTCTTGAGCTCCGGTCCGGAATAAAATTCTCTTTTTCATTCGCCACCTTTCATTTCATTTTTTTATCTCTTGTTTCTTCTCTTCTCCGTTCCTATATTCATGGACATCTCTATTTTTTTCCTTCACTATTTTCTGAATTGTTTTTGAAAATTTTCTTAATTAATACTTATATCTTAGTTTCATATCTGTAATTGAATATGTATTAGTAGATTATCAACTCCGTATATCTGTTTAGGACTAATTTGATTTTATATTTTGATAATGTTTAGACCAATCTCAGTGTTAAATTCGTGTCGTATGGTCAAATTGGCACGTATATTAAAGGAATCTCGTCAATTTTTAAATTAGTCTAAATTGTTCTGAACTATGATTGAAACGGTCGGAATTTTAAAAATAAATTTTACGTTACGTTATGGTATCGAATACGGATTCGATCAGTGCTCGCCTCTCTGTCATCATGGTTATATTTTTACATAAATTCAATTAATATTAAGAGATATAGTGAGACTATACTATACTATTGGCATCACTCACTCCATTTGGTATAGTTGTTTGCCTTTACAGTGATCCGATGTATATATATTTTTTGGAAATAAATCTGCTGCGATTCCATATCAGTCCCTTTATTTGTTTTGAGATTCATGCATAAATTATAACTATTATTGAGATCCGTACATTGCAAAAAATGAAGGGACTATATGGAATCGCAGGGTTCCATTTTCTGCACTAACAAACATGTACTTTTTACTGCTGTATTCCATTATCAAGGAGAATGTATAAAATTTAGAAGGATTTTAAGTGGAATGGATCAAGTTGACTGGTTTGCTCTATTTTAGATCATTAGCACCATCTCTTTTCCTGAGGATAATGATTCCTTAGTTTGTAGATGGGACCCTTCAAAAAAGTTTACTACTAGATCAATATATAAAGTGTTAAATAATATGGGAGTTTTAGCTAATAACCCTTTGGTCTGGTGGAAATTACTTGTGCAACCCAAAATTAGAATTTTTATGTGGTTAACTATGCACCAAATTTTTTTGACCAAAGATACCCTCATCAGAAAAGGTTGGATATGTACTGTTACATGCCAATTTTGTTCCCAACCAGAAACCAGGGATCTATTCTTACAATGTCATCTGGCACAACAGGTATGGTTTTGGTTAGAAAAAAGTCAAATGTTTATTACCACCTGGCAATCCTGGGATGATATCTTTTACCTTGCTCTTTCCTTGTCTCACTGTGACATATTAGGTCTCCTTATTATACTTAATGCAATGTGTTGGACTTTGTGAAAACATAGAAATAATGTTTGTTTCAATGACTGTGCTCTCAAAAATACTAAGACTATTATCCTGACTATTAAATTTACTATTTTATATTGGATATGCCCAGTGAAGAAGAAGTTTAAGGATGCTGCCGCTGGATGGATGCCCATAATTGAATATGCCATTCCCCTAGACTCCATTCCCCCTGGTAGGGAGATAGATTTATATAGTGCCCCTGATGGTGTTGAATGAAGATTTACTACCATGATCTTTTTGTATCTAGATTAACCTTTAGCCTACTGCATTATGGATTAGTACTAGTATACTTTACTTTTGATCTTTAGACACAGCTATGACTTGGTTGAGATGTTGCTTGTTAGGATATTGTAGCAACATCTTTTGTTGACACAGCTAGTCTGAGATATGCTCTGACTAAACTGGTTCCCATGTAATTATTGTTTCAGTAATAAAATGGGTCTTTGATCTCTTTTAAAAAAAAAAATCGCAGGGTTGCTACGATTCTTTGGAATCGCAGCAGATTTATTTCCATATTTCTTGTTTTTCATGACTCATGAAGGTATTACTGTAGAAGGTCAACTAAAGTCAAGAAAGAAGCTTAGTGGTGTAGGGGTCTGTCAGATTTTTAGAGGTTTTTATGTGCGGTATGTTATGGAGTTTTTTTTTATAAACCATAATTAAAAAAAAAAATTCGGATTTCAGCATGATTAGCTGAGTTTTTACAAAAACCATAAGTCTAGAACGGTTTGGTAGTCCGTTTTTGAGTTTTACCTCAAAAACGGGCTGCCAAACCGTTCTCTACAGTAATTTTTTTTTAAGAGTTTGTTTATAAAATAAATCAGATATTTTGTTTGATTTTGTATATTAACAATAAAATTGATGGAACAATTTGAATATATTTTTTGTGTATTTTGACCATTTTATAATTTTATAATTTTATCAAATCAATTGATTGGTTTTTTATATAAAAAAATCAATAAATATTTCCGTGAAGAAAATTGAAAGAAAATGTTAAAGTGAATTACAATAACAATACTAAAAATTTGTATCTCTAGATACTTTTTTCTAGGATATAATGTTTCTGAATGATTAATGGACATATTTTCCATAATCTAACAGCTTTTATGGCAAAAATCGACTCTATTTTAATTTTTTTTCAAAACTTATGATTACAGAAACTTCTAAATCCTCCATGTAGTAGATCAATGTATCATTATTTTAAAAAATCGACAAATTAGAATACTAACATATTTTTTCATAAATAAAACACTTATTTTATATTTTTACAAAAAAAATAAGTACTTTTTAAATTAAAATGAGTTTTAATAAAAAATAACAAGTAAATGATTAAATTTGTTTGTTTTTAAAATATAAAAAAGTAAATTTAAAAAAAAATAATACGTACATTTGAAAACCAATCCATTGATTTTTATATATTTATTGATTTTTTATATAGAAAATCAATCCATTGATTTGATAAAATGGTCAAAAATACACAAAAAAAATACATTCAAATTGTTCCATTAATCTTATTGTTAATATACAAAATCAAACAAAATATCTGATTTATTTTATAAACAAACTCTAAAAAAAAAAAAAAAATTACTGTAGAGAACGGTTTGGCAGCCTGTTTTTGAGGTTAAAACTCAAAAACAGGCTGCCAAACCGTTCTAGGGATATGGAACGGTTTGGCAACCCGTTTCTTATGGTTTTTGTAAAATCTCAGCTAATCATGCTGAAATTCGAACTTTTTTTTTTTAATTATGGTTTATAAAAAAAACTCTATGTTATGGGTGTATTTAGACTCTTTTACGGGTGTCATACAGATTTTATGTGATTGTACGAGTTCAATAAAATTGAAGCAGATGGTATTAAGGGAAGAGTCGACGAGATTCTCATACGATAATTAGACATGATTTTAGAATGAGACATAATTTATAATTATTATATATATTAAGTACACTTTTATATTATGAGAAAAAAAAATAGAAATAGAAGAATTAAAAAAAAATGGGTCAAGAAAAGTCAAGTGCTCCCGTGGTTCTATTTCCGGACAAAAAGAATAAAATAAACAACTTAAATAAATAGCTATAAACATGATATGTTCACAGTATTGGTAACAGACAACCAGGACTAATTGGATTGCAATTTGAGGCAGTCTTCTGAGTAATGATGAAAAGTTGAAAACTGAGTTACTTTAGGAGATCCGAACTTTCGTATAAGGACGTGATCTATTCATATGGTGCAGTGCTTATCTGGAGCATTTGGCGCATTTTAAGACATGACAAAGTTGCAATTGACCTGCTCGGCTGCTTGAGTGCTTGACTACGATCGCATATCCGCATCACATAATCCTTGCGGCTTGTACCAATGTGGTAAATTGTGTAGCAATTTACTGACCTGAAATCTTTTGAAGATTTAAAAACAACTTTTTTTTTATATGTAGCACCTAATTTTTTTTTTCATAGCATCGATAAGAGAAAATCTCGGAAATAGCACAAACGCGACATATGCTTGAGTTTTGCTCAGGAAAAAAAAGGTGTTGTATTTCAAGAGAAATGTATTTAGTTTTATATACATCGTCCGATTTTGTTTTTACTTTATATGCAATGACTATTAACCATTAATAACGGCTAATAGTTAATTTGTAATTTTGTAACACTGTTTAAAAAATTACGCAGAGAAATGCAACCTTTCTCTCAAACTAAAATGCAATATGTACATGCTTATGTTTCTCCTGTGTAAAATGCTACCACATATTGCGTTTGTACTATGTTTCAAGATTTTCACATATCAAAGCTATGAATTATTTTTTTTTCTTGAAAGGTTGTAGATTAAGAAAAACAATGGGATTTAAAAAGTTGCTAGTAGTATCACCCATTGTTAGAAGCCCTACTCGGTGTCAGAACCAGCCGCACATTATTGTTGTTTATTCCTGCCACAGAGATCTGTATAGTGGGAGAACTCTCCCGTTTGGATTTCACTTTGCGCTAAATGGCGTTCTTCTAGTGGGAGATTTCTCTACAAAAGTGACTCATTATTAGCGATAAGACTCCTTTGAGGTCAAAATATTTCTCTCTCCGACTGCTTTCATATTCATTGAATTTAACAAATAATGGACAAAAAGAAATTATCGACTAAATGATTATGATACTTCTTATAAGTGGGCCAAAATAGGTAGTAAACAAATGTGCCGATTTTTTTTAATAATAGGAAAATAAAATAAAAAATATAAAAAAAGTGAATGATTTTGGAAAAATTCAAAATCTAAGAAAACTGTTATGGTTTATAACGTTCAGATAATCTTTTTCATTAACTTTCATAATTAACTATATAGAAAAACAATCAGAATGTTTGAGTCTGGATGTTATGGACCATAACGTTCAGACCCCATGCGTTAGAAGCAGCGACGAAAGAATAATTTGATTCTATTTAATAGTATATACTCATTAATTCCCAAGACAACATATGTTATTTTATACCAGTGTTCTAAATAGCTAGCTATAGCTCCGCTGTAGTTTTTTCAGACCATAAAAGCTATGCTATGAGATAAAAGTGCGCTATTTCAGCTACAACTGCTATAGCTGTAACAGCTGACCGCTATTGCTTCCTTTTTTTTGCAATTTACATAAGCTTATGTACTTCTGTTCCTATTTTTATATGCTACATGGTCTACTATAATAAGTATGCTAAACCGAACTATGTGCTTTTGTTCTTATTTGTGATTTAGTCTCTCATTCTATATCGGAAAATATTCAAATATTAATTCTTCATTTTATTTGCACTTCGTCTAGTATTCTTAAAATTATCGCTGTTCGTTTTATTATAAACTGATTTTGATTATTATAATATATAAAATATTCAATTAGGTATACTAACTTTATTTCACTTATAAAATTAATTGGTCTTCATCTATTATAATCTGTAATACTATGAAGTATGAATTATTAAATAATGTTACCTACTATATATTCTTTTTTTTTTCCTTCTTATTTGCATGATTGAAAAAAGTATAGACTTAGATTAGTTGTTACTCCAATTCTCTAATATTGATTATGTTGATAATTAATTAGTAGAAACATAGACAGCAAATTTTGAAAAGAAAAAATCATCTATAGTTGCGCTATTCGCAATAGCTTTTTTTTTGTCTCCCGCTTTGTCGCTGTGATCGCTATTTAGAACCTTATTTTATACTAACAATTTGTTTAATTCATCTCAACTTTGTACCGATTCCCAAGACCGCATATGGACCATTATTTCTTCGTAGATAGGTTTCTGTTTCATTTCAACAGAAATTAGCGTTGGCTCTGGACGTTGGAGAGGGGGTGTCCGATGTCCATCGGATCAAAACAGTGTTTGATGGGTGTCCGATACCATCCGATCTACTTCAAGATCTGTGTGTACGTATATTAAAGCAAATAGCACGGATATTAAAGTGACACGCACAGATCTTGAAGTGAATCGGACAGTATCGGACACCCATCGAACAAAATCTGGTCCGATGGGCATCGGACACCCTCCTCTCCCCTGGACGTTATCATTCATAACGTTCAGAGAGTTTTTTTTTCTCAGAGTGAATAATCTGTTTTAGTTAGTTTGTGGATTTTAATGAAATAAATTATCTGGACGTTATGATCTATATATAGCGTCCATTGGACGTTATAAATTATAACAATTTTTTTAGATTTTGAATTTTTTGAAATCATTCATTTTTTTATACTTTTTATTTTATTTTTCTATTATTAAAAAAATCGGAACAAATGTGTATAATACTACAAACGTGTATAGATTGTATTAACGGACCAACTGCGGTAACGATCGTATCAGTTAAATGGAATATATATAACGGCCTATATCCGTTGAATGTAGGGGTGAAAACGGATCGAATACGGATCGGATAGTGATAAAATCATATTTGAATTTGTTTTTATTTTTCGGATACAGATACGAATCGGATATTAATCGGATACAAATACAAATCAGATATTAATCAGATACAAATACGGATCGGATATTAGTCGAATACAAATACGAATAAGGTTATAAATCGAATTTCTAATTCGGATAACATTATAACAAAATTAACATATTAATAAGAAATTATTTTTTTCCGGTTAAAAGTAGAAGTAAAATTTAGCACATAAGTCATGTTAGCATATCAATTTACTCATATATCGATAAAAAAGATGCATGCCATGGCCCCACTAGAGTCAAAAATAAAAACTGCCACAATAAAAGAAGGCAGAGAGAAAGAGATGCGTGCCATGGCCCCACTACCTGGAAAAAGTAACGAGAAAACAAGAATTGAGATTTGGAAAACAGGAAACAACAAAGCAGAAATCCAGAAAACCGGATATCTGAAAATACTAAATATCCGGATCCGGATAATTATCCGTATTCGTATCCGTATCAAATTCTGAAATTGATACCGAATTCGTATCCGTATCCGAAAAATAATATCTGTATTCGTATCCGTATCCGCAAACTATCTGTATCCGAATATCCGAATATGCAAAAATCCGAATACGAATCTGGATCCAGACGGATAATATCCGACCCATTTTCACCCCTAGTTGAATGGTATATCTACAATGGACCGACTGAGATAGACGGTCAATTTCTGAAAGAGAGGAAATGAAGTGGATTTTGAGGCACTTTTGAGTGTTGAGATAGTACACAATCGTTTTCATTGCCTGATCAAGTAGACCAAATATATAACAATGGCACGCACCACATCCTGATAGTAACTGCACCTAGCTAGTTCATACTATAGGTGATTCCAATTAATTGTTCAAAAAATGGAGAGTTGTGTAAAAGAAAAAAAAAATGGAAGTATTAGATAAAATAGGATTTTTGTTTTTTTCTTTTTCTTTTGGTCTTTTATTTTCTCTTGATCCATGCAATTATATTTCTGAATGCCTTCTTAAAGTAGGTCATTTCCATGCCTCTGTTTATCAATTTGAATTTTGAAAATCAACTTTTTATTCAAAAAGAAAAGAAAAGAGAAGTGACACGACGACTATGAGAAGAGTCACCGACTTGCTCCGTTGGGTGACTTGGACCACCGCTTATATCAGCATCAACATCATTAGTGGTAGTATTAATCTATAAAAGAGGCCCCTTACACCTCTTAATCAATCTTGAAGGCTTAAATTTTATCTTGATCTGAAAAAAGTTTCTCTTTGAATCAAAGTCACAGGATTTTGACTAATATTTGTATTACATTCATATTTTTTCCTAAAACTTTTGAACACCTTTTGAAATGGACGTATTTTACAAGTAAAAATTAAGAAAGTTTATATTGTATTGTTTATTCAAATTAGGATTTATTTATTTTCTATAAATATCAGTATTTTTAAATCTAATTTGCTCTATGAACTCCCTGATTTTATTTCTGAATTCTAAATCTTTCACTGTGAACTTGCAAATCTTTACGCATTGAATCAAGAAATTAAATAATATGGGCTCCGTAATTCGTAAAGACACACAATGGCAATCCTTAGAGACTCAGCCCAGCGTACCCGTATAAAATCATCAAACAATATTATCTCAAAGAATAAATTGGGCCCAAAATGGGCTTCAGGATATAATGCCAAACACTGTTAATGGCCCATCTAAACACTATCTTTTACTAGTATAAAATGTTTAACGCACTGAATTAATTTTTGGGTAATGCCATCGCATTCTTTCAAACTTTTAAATTATGATAAATCAATTTTTAACTTTTAGTTTTGGAAATTACCTTTCTAAACTTAGTGTATGGTAATTAGACCCAGTCATTGAATTCAATTATAACTGTTAACTTTTGATTGATTAATGACGAGGATACCCTGCGATTTCGAATTTGTTGAAGTTATTTCATTAATTTCAAAATTATATATATAACTTTATGGTATACAATGGAACGTGAAATCTATAGTCATACATGTATTGTATATTTATTTTTCTATGTTTTGTTAAATAAAGAATTTATTTGTTATTTTCTCTTCAAATATAACAAAACATAAAATTGTTAATATTAAATTATGTATGTTTAACGGTATTTTGGTCTTTTACCATATATAAACTTGGTAGTAGTGATATTAATTAAATTCATTCGGGGTTGATTATTGTGCATTAAAAGTTCAGATTTGGAGGACAATGTGAGAGTGATTTGGATCTGATTGTGCGAATATAAATATAAAAATATGCAAATTGCAAAGAGTCGGAAAACAAGAAAAAAAAAATACAAGTATATGTATAGAAATTCTCATATGCATAATGCAACTGGATAATGTGTATATGGTATGCATTGTTTATAAATACTGTATTATAAATATTTTAATTGGATCTTAAAATATTTCTAGGCGTTAGTGTGATTTAGAGGGGTCCAGATCCTCCAAAATAACTTTATTTTTTTATTTTGCTCAAAATCGGGTCAGGCAGAGAAAACAGGTTTGATTAGGGATTCACGAAGCTATTTTAATAGAAAGGTGCAGCTTAGAGATTCGTGTTAATTTGTAACGGACGGCCTGGATTCAAATTCAAGTTTTGAGTTACCTCAACATGTGAAGGGGTGTGTCAGCTGGCAAGGAAAAGGCAGGCATATTTAGGGATGGCAAAAAAGCCCATTTGGCCCGAAGGCCCGGTCAAATCCGCCCGGCCCGTCCTTTACCCGGTCGGCCCGGTGCTATGATGGGCCAGGTAAGGCCGGGCCTATGAACGGGCCAGGTCAGGCCTGGGCTTAAACCGAAGCGCACAGGCAGCCCGTTGGGCTTATTTATTAATACAACAAATTAAGAGTTTAGGGTTTTTCGAATCTGCACAGAGGGGAGCCGCTCCTCCTTTCATTTTGCTCTCTCTGTGACTGTGAGCGACATTTTTCTTCTCTTCCATTTCTCTCTCTGTCACTCACTCCGCCATCGTCGCCGCTCCGCAGATCACCGCCGATCGCCACCGACGAGAGAGAGCGACATTCCTTCTCTTCCATTTCTCTCTCTGAGTCTCTGTCGCTCTCTCTGTCACTCACTCCGCCATCGCCGCCGCTCCGCAGATCACCGCCGATCGCCACTGATCGTCGCCGTTTTGTCACTCTCCTCCGCACATAAGTAAATACCTTCTCAAATTTATCGATGTGAATTTATTTTTTCCTATGCTCGATCTAATTTTTTTTCTGTAAAACCTGACATTGATTGTTTATAATTGAAGGTTTACCTCTTTTGTTTGGTGCCGCTCTTTCGAATCCCAGTGGTCAATACGCTTCCCTTGCTCTTTGATCTCATTCTTGTAAGTTACTATCCTTTTCTCTTTGTTTTCGTGGTGATTAATTTTTGAGATAAATTCGCACAAGCTGTATTTAGTTTGCTTGCATACTTTTAAAAATGCGTTAACAGGTCAGATATTATATAATAATTTTGTTTCATCCGACAGTCAAGAAAATGAGGGAACAATCAAAATGTTTACTGGCAGATATGCCACCTTGCTCCCCTACATTACAAAGAAACTGGATCAGGTTCTAACATTTTAATTAGTTAACACTCAAATTAAATTAATTAGTCTCAATAATTAATGGATATGAAATCTGAAGTGTTATGTACTTGTCAGTGAATAAAGTCTGAAGATTGGGGTGGGATCATTTTTTTGCTAAATTTTTGTATCTCAATTCATTATCCCTGGAATCATTTTTTTTATATATTTCCCAGTAATACAGGTCCAGTCACTGGAGCAGTGAACTGTGAATTTACATTATATTTATTTTCAAGGAAAGAACTTTAATTAAATAAGTATTAACCACTCCTATAATTGAAAGGATCGAGATTAGTGAGAAAAAAGAGCAAGTTAATTTTTGACAGATGTGAGGTGAGGAAGCTGCAAGTGTCAATTTTTTGATATCTTTTTGCTTATTTTCAGATGCTAGAGAGTCAATGTCAAGTGGTTGATGAAAATTAATGAAGAAGGTTTCAATCATGCTAATGAGGTCTGATTTTAATTTTCTGATATATTAGATTACTAGCAATTGTCAATATTTTATTTTTGCAAAAACTTCAAATCTGTTTTTTGCAAAATGTTGTGATTTATTTTTATTTTCTAATATTCCCATCTATTATGATGTTTTAATTGTAATGACCATACAATTAATATGTGCACAACATTCCCTGAGTTTAGGGTTGAGTGAGAGATATTTAATTTAGAGACAATTGCTATTATGTCATGTTAGGTTATTATTTTATTATGATTTCTTTTTCAGGTTAGTTAGCACAAATTTATGTTATATTGTATACTTAGGCAAGCTTATATTTTATATGTGTAGGTACTAGGTAGCAGATCAGAGCAAGAGAGGTTTTAGGTGAAGAGTGGTTGTTGCTCAAGTGCTAAATACTATTTATGTAAGTATAAATTTCAATTTTCTCAAATTGTGTTGTCATTTGTAAATTCCAATTATGTCGCTCTCTCCACGTATGACTATGACTCTGCTTTTAATATTAATTTGGATTGATTATGACACAGATTGTTTTATCCTTACCTTACTAATTTTGATGATTCTTTCAGATCCGGAATCCGGATCCAATAAAATTTGAAAGGTCCCTCAGATAATTACCATTTTTTGTGCATGTTGTGAATCAATAAAATTTATAGTGCTGAAGGTGAAATTATATACAACTATCACAAATTAGTTGTAATCATAGGGTGAAAGTAACCTTTAACTGTTAAAAAAGTTCTGGTTTTGCACAAATAGGTGGAGATTTAGTATAAAACTTATTTTAATTTGGTGCTGTTTTTTTTGGTGGTGTTATTAAATATGTAGTTTTTTTTTATTAATTATTGCAGATGAGAGCAATAGAAGAAGAGGAAGAGTAGTGGGTTCAATGCTTTGTTATTACCAATGATGTTGAGGTAACTTTTCTCTTTTATGAACTACCAAAACTGTACATTTCTTATAATTTGTAAAACCGTAAAGTAATTAGCATTTTATGACAAAGCAGGTTGGAGCAAGGGAAGTACTAGATGAAGAGCGATTGTTATTTGTGTAATTGTGTTAAATTTTTATTTTATCTTATTGTTAAATTATACTTTGTTGAATTATGGAAAACTATGTTGTTTGTTATGTTAAATTACATCTCGTTGTTATTTTGCTATTAAATTAGACTTATTTGTGTAATTGTGCCGGCCTTTCTCTTTTTATTTTGACTTGTTACTTGATAGCATTATTTCTTTGTGTAATTGCTTCTGCGGCAGAAGTTCTGCCTTAGTTCTCTAATTTTCTCATCGTAAAAAATATTTGCAGTTATACTTGTATTTGGAACTAATGCATGGTGCAACAGGTAATTATCAGAGGGCCCTTTATAAAGGTAGTATATAGAAATTCGGAGAAATTCGGCCGAAAAAAATGAATTGGGCATGACCGGGCCGGGGCGGGTAAGGCAGCCCATGGGCACTGACAGGCAGGTACGGGCAGGCCTGGGCCTGGAGGAAAAGCCCATTGGGCAGGCGGGCCTAGATTTTCAAGCCCGTCAGACTGGGCCAGGCAGGCGGGCCGTCGATTTTTTACGGGCAGGCCAGGTCTGGGCTTGACAAAATACCCGTGGGCTAGGCCCATTGCCATCCCTAGGCATATTAGTGTTGCTTTTCACATGATTCAACAAGCCTCATTGGTTGATTTTGCACTTTTTTTTACAACTCACTGCTCATTAATGCAAATGTGGCAATAGCTTGCTACATCACCTGAAATTCCAACTATACCATGACAATGAAACCCTATCCTTCTTGCCACATATATCTTCATCCCCCTCTAAAGTCTCAGTATTTAACACAATCAAGTTCTTGCCATTTTTGGTAATTTTTGTTTTTCACCTTCTCTACTACCTGATCTATTCTTCCTTTTTTTTCCCTCTTGAAAACAGTGGCCTAACTGATCACCCGTCTCTATTTCTTTTCATTTCTACATATTAGGTTTTTAATCTCTGGTGTCAATAAAAGAGAAAGTTCATTTTCTAAAGCTTTGATCTTCTACTGCTTATGCAATTTCAGGAAAAAAAAATATATTAATGGCTAGACCTATTGTTGCTTTTTACATCACTATTTGTGTTACTATGTTTGTACTCTCCAAGATTGTTGTATCATATTTGCTCTACAGAAAATGGGCGCAAAAGCGCAGAATTATAGAAAATAGCTTGTCAGGTAATTTGATATGTTGTTCATTTCCTTTTATTTATTATTTATGCAAGAATATTGTTTTAATCATTGAAATCTTAAAGAAAGTTGCCTTGTTTAACAGGAGGTAAGATGGTTATTTTCAGATCAACTATAACACAGTCACTCAATGTCAAATCTTTAATGAAAATGACAATGAGGTTGTCGAACAAAGACATTATCGGGTCAGGAGGACATGGTACGGTTTACCGACTGAGGATAGACGATTCAACTGCGTTTGCTGTGAAGAAACTGAACAAGGGAAGCACGGAAATAGATCGTGGATTTGAAGGAGAACTCGTGGCGATGGGGGATATAAAACATCAAAACATTGTATGCCTCCATGGATACTACATTGCACCCCAATTCAACCTCTTGATTTATGAGCTTATGCACAATGGAAGCTTGGATTGCTTCCTTCATGGTAAATTCTTTACATTGATGTGATTCTTGTAAAGTTGCCATTAGAAATCACATATGCTGGAATTGGGTCTCAGAACCCAAAATTGGATTCGTATTATTACATTTGGGGCCGTAAATGGGCCTAATTAAGCCAGGCTTGCCACAGACCACTGGGAACATAATCTTTTAAGTGTGGAATTAGGGTTTGTGGGGGCGGGGGGGGGGGGGGGGGGGGGGGGGGGGGGATCCGTATCCTCTCTATCACTACAGAGGATGCGAATCACTTTACGGTTTGAGATTCGGGTGACTGTAGGGGGCTGTATTATTGGACTTTGAGATTCGTGCCAGGTTAAATGAACGGTCCGGATCTATTCAAAAGGGAATCATTCTAAAAGATTCCCTTTTGCGGTACTACACCGGATACGAATTCGGGGGGGGGGGGGGGGAGCCTCATTTGATTTTTTTTTTTTATTTCATCATTTGAATTGAACATTAGGTAAACTCATGATTTAACTACCTCACATTTAATAACAGAGAAAATTTATCAAATTGTAAATCCATTAAAGCAGAGAGAAAGATTAAGCAAACTAAAGTCAACTAAGTCATTTTTAATTGGCAAAAAATCTATTAAAATCATACACTTGCACATTAAAATTAAGATAGAGAAATATGCAAGTTACAGTACAATGATTCCAAGTTGTTGGCTTGTTGCTATTGAATAGATTTCAAAAGTCACCAAGTAAAATGTTTTTAATTACTCTGTCATTTATTTCTACTAAAATGTGCATACATGCAGGAAAATCAGATAAAAAGACATCACTTGAATGGCCAACAAGGCTCAAAATAGCAGTAGGCACGGCACGAGGCATAGCGTATCTCCATCATGATTGTGTCCCACATATATTACACAGGGATATCAAATCAAGCAACATCCTCTTGGATTATAACATGGAAGCTAGGATTTCAGATTTCGGGCTCGCTACGTTAATGCAACCAAATAAGAGTCATGTGTCGACTGTTGTTGCTGGAACTTTTGGATATCTCGCTCCCGGTATGTGATCTATTCTACTTACTGACAGATCATACAATAATTAAACCGAAATGGATATCGAATCCAAAGCCAGAAACAAACATCATTTGTTCATATTTCATAATAAGATATTGTAAGGATATTCAATAGATATAATTTAGCTGCAACAGTACCTATTCAGAAAGTGGATGTTGATGTTTAAACAGAATATTTTGACACTGGAAGAGCTACCACAAAAGGAGATATTTACAGCTTCGGTGTGGTTTTGCTCGAACTACTGACGGGAAAAAGACCAACTGACGAATCCTTCATTGAGAATGGCACAAATATTGTTACCTGGGTAAATGCTGATACACTCATTTCTGCATTGATACTGAATTTTTTTTATTTTAACTCTAATTAGTCACAAATTAATGTACATGGCGCATTTTGATGATGCACAACCAACATGTGTTTACAGGTAAAAGAGACGGTGAAAGAGCAGCGAGAAGAAGAAACAGTTGACAGTGCTCTTGCATCCTCAATTCCAGAAATAAGAAAGGTATTTCAGATTGCAGAGAAATGCCTAGAAGCGGAACCATCGAAGCGGCCACCCATGGCTGAGGTTCTGAGGATGCTAGAGCAAGTGAAGCAGATATATAAACATGTATAGAAACAGTTAATACATAACATATATGGAAGCAAATTATTTAGTTCTTGATTTTTATATGTGATGTATACAGTACATATATGTTAATTAATGATCTACAAATATACATCTTATAGCTATATATTTCCATAGACTACAAAATATGTTCTGTTGCAATTTATTAGATCTTCTGAAGTAATTTTTTAATAAAATATTTGTGGTTACAGTACATCTTACAGTCATAGACTTTTAATTTTATTATATGCATTAACTCCTGAGAAAACCCTAACTGGCGTTGCCTCGATCAACATAATTTAGTTTCCTCGTTTTCAAAAAAACCCCTCTCCTCTCTCCACCTCTTATTTTCATGGAGAAACTTACGTCATTATTATATTATATACATGTAATCAATGTTTTGATATCATATGTACAAGTGTAACTTAGTAGTTAAGATATTTAAGAAAAAGTTGGGTCAAGAGAGTTCTCCTGTAAACCAAGGGCACCAATTGAGCCACGAGTCTATAGGTCGTAGTCTATAGGAGGAAAAGGACCTAGTCAAATTACAACTTGACACGTAACATCATTTCTTTCTCTATACATTGGGTCCCACCTGATCCAAGGTCCAATCAAGAGGCTGTCTATCTAGTCTACTCGTCTCTTTTTCCATTTCCGTGTCAAACCAGTTACCACGTTGTTCTCGTGCATGGCCTTTTCATATCCTTGACTCAGAGAAGAAGGAGAAGAAACAAGACTTGTAATTAATTCCAGAAATCTACGCGTTGTATTCACAAGCAAAGAATAACACCAAATTAGAAAAAAAGAGAAGATAATTACAGAAAAGGAGAAGAAAAAAATATATATGTCAATTGCTATGAACAATTCCTGTTTTTGTCTTTATTCTCTGCTTAAATTATCAACAAGTGAACAAAAAGAAACTCAAGGAATTATTCTAATTTTCGCCTTATACAACACAACCGTCTCGTCTTTATCCTAAAGTAATAAACAGATCACTATCCAAATAAACATATTTACGTGTGTACAGGTGTCTCCTCTCAAATAGAAAAAAAAAAAAGTGACTTAACAATAGGCGGCTATTATAAACCGTGAATAAAAGAAAGAAAATGAAGAAACTAGAAGTTTATGTATTCTCTATGATCTATTGGGATTGTCTGTTGTCATTGCTGTTGTTGTTATTCTGATCAGCGTTACTTCGATTCGGTTGATTCGTGCCTCCACCAATGATAGAAGAGATAGCGGCTGCAAGTGCCACAGTGAAGTTCGGATCTGCTGTGATTGCTGCTGCTGCAGCACTAACTGTGTCAGCTAGGGTTCCTGCTGCCGGCACAGGCAATGGTGGCTTCCCATGTGGGAACTGCATAACTGATGCATCCGCCTCTGACGACATCTGAAGCCCGGAGAATTTTGATTGGTTGTACATCATAGGTTGGCCAAACATCTGTGTTTGAGGCACGACAGGTACCTGGAATTGGGTTGGTGGCCGTTGGAATTGGATGGGGTTCGGGTTCTGCGTCAGATCCAATGTAACTGTCGGGAATGGTGCCGATGCCGAAATTGTAGCCATGTTTGAGGAGCAAGGGAGGATTGTTCGTGCAAGGAAATTTGTGTTCATCATGCCCTCAGGACTTGACATAGAGCCTGAGAGGAGCATCGAGGCGGCAGCTGAGGTGGTCGAGGCCATTGCCATGGCAGCTGGCGGTAACGGGTGGTTGTGGGTCCCTTCGTATGTTGTTATCAATATTGACCTGTCTTCAGCACACCTTTGCACCTATATATACACATAAAACATATATCAATAATTAGCTACTGAATTGGCAATTTGGCATGGAGTATATAGTAGAAATATTAGTTAATTTATGTTGGATAACTTTGATTTGTCAGTTATTAATTATTACCTGTTTGCGAACTGGGCAGCCGCTGGCCATGGTGCAACGGTAGTAGGCACGGGGACAAGGGTTTCCCTTTGCCATTTTCTGTCCATATTTCCTCCATTGGCATCCATCAGCAATCTATAATAATAATAGTTATTAGAAATCATAATCAGATATAATCAGATATAATAGTTATTAGAAATCATAATCATATATAATCAGATATAATGATATAATAATTGAAGCAAAGATACTACATACGATATATAACTATTTGAAAGTGTCTCTTACAATTGGTGCTTCGGAGCGGGCACGAACAGAGACACGAGCTTTCCTCATGGTGGCATCTTGGGTTTGCTCACCGCTCTTTGCAGGGCCGGAGTCAGGCTGGGCTACAGATGGGTCTGGACTGTCGACCCGGTTACCCTTGTCATGATCTAATGGAGCGATCTCCTTTGATACAGTACGTGACGGGCTTGCTTCCTCAGTTGATGAGTTCGACGGCTCCTCAGGCACATCAGCTACAGCCCGACCCAGATCCAGGAACTGTCTCGGCACAACTGCACCCCCTTGTACTTCCGATTTTTCTTCCATTTTCTCATCCCCATCCTAAATAATTCAATATATCATTATATATATAAGTATAGTAATATACTAATATATTATATTTGAAAATTAGAATATCTTTTCCTTTCTGTATGTATTTCACTATGAGTCTATGAGGTATGTTAATACCTGGGGGACATTTCTGGTGTTTTTTTGTTGCATGAGAGAGACGAGATGCATGTGCAGAGCGTTGTAGTTGGAGGTGACTTGATTCAGCATCCCTCTCAAGCGCTGATTCTCTTCATTCATCCTGCCAAGCTCAGCTTGCATCACTGCCAACTGAGAGTAGAGATAAGAAATTAGAAAATCAATATTCCAATGAGCAAATTTGGATCAAAGCTGGAAATGGAAAGTCACAAAAAAAAGAAAAAAAAAATTGGATAGGATTGCAAATTGAGTAATTACCTCGTTTCTTCCTTTGACATGATCCTCCTCGTTGGCAGATGCCACGTCATCCACCGTTGACTGGTCGCTTCCAGTATTGGCAGTCGTCATAAGCTGTAACCAGATGCAACAGGATATACCATTTCCGATCAGAAACAAAAACATAAAAATTGTAAAAAGAATATAGCAGCGATATTATAATAGAACAGTAATAATATTTACTAACATTAATGGTGAGATCTTCCTTCTTGATGCCTAGACCTGAGGCTGAGACCTTGAGATCCAATTCAGGGTCTACCCTCTCGAGGCGGCTCCTCTTCTTCTTCTTCTCGTCGGAGAAGAAATCGACCTCGACTGAGGAGGATTCCATGGCGGCGCTAGGCCCAGTTCTAAGCTTGAGCGTTGAGAGGAAGTCTCTTGACTGATAAAACGGAGCTCCTCCACTGGTCAGAAATCCGATTCCTCCCCCGCCGTTCCCTTTTTCCATGTAACTATCTCAGAAAAAGAAACTAGAGCGAGCGCGAGAGAAAGAGAGAAAGAGAGAAAGAGGTGTGAAGTCTTTTCACTGGTGATGAGGGGAGTTGAATATAAAGACTTGGAGGAGAGGAGAGGAACTGGAGATGACATAAGATGATGCGTCATACGGACAACTGGAGGACTAGGAAAGATGTGAGACCGAGGTTTGGGTCTGGTTGAGTCTGGTCCGGGAGACTCAATTCTAAAAATATCCTCTGCAATTGTAATCGTGCAATTATGACATCTTAACTTTTAAAAAATTCAAAATATAACTTCAAAAAAATATTATGTTATATACTTTACTCCTGAATCACTACAGATAATAAATATTTATATTCACTGACAAAAAAAATAAGGCATAACTATTATTTCAAAAAAATTAATTGCATAAAATTATAGGATATTTGAAGTTAACCCTAGCTAGCCGGCTTCAAACGGAGATTTTTCTTGTTGAAATATTTCTATCCCGGTACACACGGTTAGAACTTAATAACTAGACGAGGAAAATACTAAGAAAGTTTGTTGAAGAGTGTCATGCTTGTAATTTTAGGAATTTGCAAGCAACACATAGAATTGAAGTGCCTAAAAGATAGAAAATATATAGAATTGTAAGTTAATTTTGTGAAAAGTGTTGATTAAATTTAATATGATTATTATGTTAATGAAATTGAAGAAGTATATATTAGTGCGTGAAACAAAATACCTAGATTAATTTGAGCACAAAATATAGAGCAAAAGATGAATGGCTATGATGATTTAGTCGTGGAAAAGGGAAAATTACTAGATTAGAACTTAGAATAGTAGTATTAAATGCTCTGAATAAACCGACGACTTCGCTGTTAGTTTATCACCTTCTGTCAAAGTCTCAGCTCTGGAAATTAAATCTTCCTATTCTCTCCTTTTCCTAATTTAATTGCACCTCTCCCCAGTTGAAATCCAATATTTTGAAACGAAGGAAGGAACCTTGCACACACAGAGGAGAGAGAAATAAAGAGTCAAAGTCGACAAATTGATTGAAAGCAAACATTCTATGGCTCATATCTCTACGTGTACTGGTAAAGCCTTTCACTGTATTCATCTTAATGACTCGTTACACGGTTTTGTATAGAAGAAATGGTACTGACAATCGGATGATTTAATGAACGGAGAGGGCTTCAAAGTGAATGCACCGATTCCGATTGGGCCGGCGCATTCCACGTGAGCGAAATCGTCAACTGTATTGACCGACCCCACAATTATAATCTCAGATCTCGAGTGCTCATCCTCTCCGTTTAAAACATCTTGATTCTCTCCAGTGAGTGGAATCTGGTAGACCTGCCAACTGAGGAAGTGGTAGTTAGGGGAGGAAAAGGAGAAGTAGGGTCCACAGATCGCGGTCTAAAGAGTGGACCCGGAGCTGAGACCTAATACCTTCTTGCCACGTTTCGTGTCAGAACAGACTGGAGACTGCGGCGCAGTGGACCCTACTGATGAGACTGTGTTTACACTTTTATTACCATGCAGGACCAAGTTTTTCTTTGGTTAGTCTTGTCTACCATAGGATAAATAAATTTCGTGTAGAATTAATTTGATTGCACCTTTTTCTTCGTGCATGTGTATATAAATTTTGTTCAGTTGACTTTCTGAATTTCGAAGAATTATAAGGGTTTCTTTTTACAACAAATTGCTAATCTGTTTTTGAATACGCTATTTTTTTTTTGTAAAAGTACTATTTTATTTTTATATAAACTGTTTGTTTTAAAATAAATATATCGGATTGATAGCAATTTACAATTTAACGATGCTTTTTTTATATAAATCCCATATAGTCTTTTTTTTTTCGAAAGCTTGGTAGCATCTAAATCCCATATATTCGTTTTAATCATAGTACTGTTCGATTTGGAATAGTAGAATTTTATTCTTCAAGAATATTAAGTAGATATCAATAAACTAACTCTTGCTAATCTAACATGCCATATAATAAATGTTCTTGCATTTTATCAAGAAAACCTGTAATCAATGAAAGATGCAATGGAGAAACACTGCTACAATTTCGTCCAAAAAAATAACTTGTATACCAATACAACCAATAAAATCATGCATAAATTAAACTCCTGTTGCATATGATATAGCAGTGTACAGCTAAAACAAGAAAGCTCTAATTAATTCATCTTAAGTTTACTAGACAGTATAAAGAGATCTAGAGAGAGAAAATATATAGCAGTGTACAGTAAGCTAAAACACCATCTCTATCCTAGAGTAGTGGCATTAGAAAGAGAGAGAGAGAGAGACAGACAGAGATAGAGAAATTATGTTAAAGGTTTTTTTTTTTTTTTGCTAAACGGTTCACTGTATTAAAAAAACGGTTGTTTAACCCGGTTTCAACAAGTCCTTTTATATATGTATGATTTTCTCAGCAAACTGAACCAGCATATATAGTCATTGCGTCTGATTTTCTTCGATCAAACCGGCATGTTGGATCCAGTTCTAATAACACTGGATATAAGAGTTTCGAATTCAGGCTGATTAACCAAAAAAACAGAATTCCTATCTTCCCGTTTTCTTTTATTTTCTTGTCTACACTTTGTTGCCTTGTAGAAGCAAGATCTTGTAGTTGGAAAAATATTCACCTCTTGTTTCATTATTTTCCTCTATCCAAAACCAAATCGGCAACGCATTTGTCAACCGTTGAAATAACCATGTAACGATCATTCTTTTATTAATATATATTGGATAAGAAAAGGTTACGTTAATCTTGTTTGGTTAATTATATGGGAAAATGTTAATTTCATCTTACATATTTTCTAAACACGGCTCTTGCTTAACAAAAGAAAACTTGTTAGGCCTCTCGCTATCAAATCAACAAGACCTTGATAGATGTAACGTGTCAATATTTTGCAAGTAAAATGTTTTTATATTTTTCAAAATGGACATATTTTTCTATTTCTTTAACTTGAACAACAAACGTAATTATCATTTTAAATTGTCGTACCAAAAAAAATAAACTTTCTTCCTAAAAAGTTCATTTTTATTGAAGTATTCATAGTTATCAAACAAATTAGACAATTCTGTACAAATTAAGAAAGTTCGAATTTGGTATGAACATAGTATTAATCAAATTTATGTAATGTACGTATCATGAATTAATATATACTAAATCTTAGCGGGGGGAAATGGATGAAACATTTGCCTATCCCATTCTTAAAAAATATTATTCGAATGCAATGATCACAATATTATGTTGGAACCTACATGTGATCATAATAATATGACCATGACGGATTGAAATAATAATTACCACATAAAATATATATAGATCTCTTTCTTGTGTTACACTTGTTAATACTTCATTTGTGGACCAACTTAATTAGGATAAAATGTTCCCATGCAATTATTAATTAATACCTCTAAAAAATAGTTTAATAGCTTATTATAGAGAAATGCAAGCAAATTATCAAAAATCAAATCGTTAATTCGGTGGAATTGTTCCTTCAAGATAAAATGGCTTTAAAGAGATAATCTTAATTAATTTATGCTAATAAATTAAGGACAAATATATATTATTTATAAGTTATTTGCATATATATGCTCCACGATATCATGATATCATCTAATGCATTTGTGTTTATTCCTTAAATTTTGGCATGTGATGGCCTAACAAATATGGACCCGGTCCAATTAATAGTCAAACAAAATGAGAAAAGTTGTTTGGTATATATCGAATTAATTAAAATTCAAAATTCACATGGAAGATGTTTGAAGTCGCAACGTAGGTTCAAAATATATTTATTTGTGACAAATCTTACAAACGAAGCTTCATGACAAGACCAATATATACGCATCATGGTAGTTGGATTATATAATTAGTCAATATATAGTAATAGACAAATTAAAGGCCTATCTTTGTCATTTTTTTATATCAGTATCAGAAGAAGTTAATTGGATTAAAAATCATGAATGTAATTAATAATGGTTAATTATTTTCATTTCAAATTTTGGATTCGTCTATACATGCAATGGCGAGCTAGTTACAACATTAATTAAGGTAAAGTTTGAAATTCATTAATTAATGATGTAAATAATAACTACTGCAAAAGAAAGTATTAGCTTGGTCAAAAGTCATATAGGGACTGAAATAACTAATTTGCTAAATATCTTTCTTACTTAATCAAAGATATCATTTGCAATTTTTTATTTATTGCAAAACTGGTCAGACAATAACATGTTGCCCAATCAACAAGTACTTCAGATATTTACATTATGTTTCATATCTCCATCTCTTCTTCCTTCAACAATGATTCCAGCTAGTAATAAAGATTCTTCCAAGTAATATCTTTTATGCATGAACTATAAGAAGCATAAAATAATACTCACTATTCATATTCCATATTCATATAATCATACCTTCTACACCAGCAAACATAAAATTCCAAGATAGTACAAAATTTTACATAGAAAAGTATATATAAAAAAAGATATATCTTAATTTTTGAAGGTCCTTGGTACACTCCAATGTCTTTTATATGCTATTCCTGAGAATTGAACATACGTTTCTCCGAAAAGAGACGAGGGCTCGTGCCACTGCACTAAGTCTTCCGTTCCAAAAATATATAAATTTTAATAGATATAACACGATACCATTATGACATGTTATTGAATCATTATGATGTGAACATCTTACATACGTATTAACATATATTAACATTAGTGTGTCTATTGTTGCCATTAAATGCTATAGTATTACCAAATATATTGCATGAGTAATAAAAAGGCCATCTACTAATTAACTAGGGCATCAAAACTAGAATTTAAGATTGAGAGGTTGAAATATCTAGCGTAGTGTAATTTCATTTTATAAAAGATCGGACTAAAAAATATTAATACATACAACAATTACAAAATTTAATGAATAAAATTTTAATATATAGGAAGGCTTAGCTCCGTTAATTTCATTAGCTATCATTTGCCCTGTCTACTAATTAAGGTAAAATAATATTAACTTTTTTTAGGAGAAAAATAATATTAACTGCCATCACTGCTTAATTAGTGCAGTTAGTTGATAGTAGCATAAGTCCTCTTTCTAGAGGTCCAGAATTTGAATTATGCATGTACATAAATGAGATGTGTGAATGGGTTTAGAGCCTACGGATCAATATCATTAAAAGAAAAATTAACTAATTAATAAATTATAATTTCTTTAGAACTTGAAACTATAAGTGTATATATACATGAGTCGACATATATATGGTCACATATATTGGAGATGACAATCATATTACATGAGCACAATTTTAATGCTAACTAGAATACAAAAATGAGAAATAGTATAATATATATTAAGATAAGTGAGATTAGGATGGTACTTGGAAAGTGCAAATGCAGATGGCGCAGATGTTGGGAAGAGTCAACGATGATTCCAAGTCTTTCGAGCTGTTTGCGTCCAAACAGTCACAAAAGTCATCAAGCCAACTCATTTTGGTTGACAAATTAATTTAATTTATACTATTAGTTTTTCAAGTCCCAGCCATAACTTACGCGCGCCTCAACTCGATCAACTCATTGATCATATTGTTAATTATTTGTTTTTTCTACGTGTACACTAATTAAAATAACCTTGCGGTAGAAAATAAATCAAAAATTTTTATAACATAATTTATTTTAAAATATCTGATCTCACGAGCATCTCAATGTCATGGTGTTTGAAACTGTACATCTCCTATTTTACAACATCTTTTCAATATATATGATATTATTTTTTGGAATAAGAACCCTTTATTAATTGCTGCATTTATTTATATTTAGATATTTCATTCAAAAATTAAAGTTGTCTCTTCATAGAGAGACCAGATCATTACCATTTGTACTAGACATGTTATGACTCACTTTCATGATATATATATATATATACTAGATATACTCTAGTAACTCTACCATGTATGCAAATAACTTACATATAACGGTATTTTTAAGTATTATATTTTTTTTTTTCCAGAAAGTGATACTGAGTACTTTTATTATTGAATGAATTCAATAAGACAATGAGTGTTTTTGTTCTGATTTTCTTATAATAAATAATTGAAACCTTACAATAAAATTAGCCTTTCAAAATTTTTTTGCAGCAATTCTGAAGGGAAAGAAAGCTCCAAATTGTAAATGAACTTTCAATTAACATTAATTTTAAAATAATTTATAATCATTATAAAGACACATCTATCAATAAAACTAGCTAGAATATGCACCGTCGACAAAGCCAGAAAATATGATAGGATTGGACAAATTTCCCAAAAGTAGAGCATAATATTAATTGAAGCAAAGCAACATAAGATATAATAATTGTTTTTCCTTTATATATATGTCGTTATATACAAGTACATAAATAAAATTAATACAATAATAAAAAAAAATTGTAGAGGCGCACGTTGTAGAGGTGGAACCAAACCAAGTAGCATGGGCCCCATGGAAAGCACATCCCTCATTGGTGGATCTGGTCTTCATGCGGTCACCGTTAATTGAGACTTCTATCTAATAGAGAGGTCCCCATGCCAAGTCTATTCAATCCATGAAAACAGCAGTTGCTAGTATACTCTCATTGTTTATTTCACTTGTAAATAAATTGCAATTTGTTGTTTGCCTTTATACCAGCATCAATTAATTACTAGTGAAATAATGAAAGTTAGTACTACCTAGCTAGTTAGATAAATTAGCAACTTGCAACTACTCTTAACAGTTTAACTACTAGTCTACGAAATTAGCAAATACTTAAACAGGAACATTTATAATATATATATTGCGCTATATATTTGGAAAAATTCCATATTTTATATTATGTGAAGTATATGTATCCCGGTCATAAAAAATGAAGTATTAATTAGACGCGCAACTAGCATAATGCAATCACCACGGAGTTTCCATTCTTTGATACGTATGTTAAAAAAAAATATAAAATGTTATAAATATCTGAAAAATTAAATTTCTACTTTGTGGTACAAATTAAAAATAATTAAGAAAAAGGCATAGACTAATAACCCAAAATTTTTGTTAATACCACTGTAAAAAGATCACAAATTATGAGAAATTCCAAAAATATACTATGATCGCCAATTCAAAACGGGGCCGCAAATTGAATTGGAGGCCTCTCAAAAATTCAAAAATCAATTGTAATATACTAATATTTAGGTTTTTTGGGGCCTCCAATTCAATTTGCGGCCCCCTCCAAGAATGGAGCTGCAGATTGAATTGGATGCTGGTATTTTTGAAATTATCCAATTTCAATAGTGTTTTGGTTTGTTTTTTTTAAATGGTATTAATAAAAATTTCACACTACAAGTATTTTTTTTCCTAACTAGCTAGTTACTTGTAGTACTAGCAAATGAAAAAACGATAAGCGTTATAATTGACGTATATTTTTTCACTTATAAGCGACACATATAATATTTTCTTGCATTGAGCAAATTTAAAAAAAATTCAAATCCTACCAAAATTACAATTTTTAAATGAAAATATTTCACAACACCTGATTAAGTCCAGGTAAAAATATTCTGCATCATCCTACAAAAAATTGGCTCACAGCACGCATGACAACACTGTCTAAGGCACAGAAAGTATGCTTCTCAACCGATCCACATGGCAGTACACAATTGGCGCTTGTGCTTGGAGAAATGAAGCACCCGATTTTTTTATTAATCGAAATAAAATAAAATAAATATCGAAAAAGAGGATTGAATCTGAGTTTTTCGAAAAATAATAAGGCCGGAACAAATTATTCCGTCCCCACGGACGGGACAAACTACCACGTTCCTGCTAATGAGAATCCCGCACCAATCTAACCACTAACTAACCCAAAATCCCAAAAAAAAAAATTCTCAGGGGCGAGATGGACGAAAAAAAGCAGAAAGCTTAGGTTTGATTTGGATTAAATAAAAAAAAACTTAGAATAATTATGTTTCAACTATAAAAATAATAATTTAGTGGTTAGATTAGTGTCATTTTTTTAATTGCACTAACTCCATTATATCAATAGTTAATTTGATGTAATGGAGTTCTAAAAAAAAAAGACTTAGATTTTTCTAAAAAATATAATTTAGTCATTTGATGTAATGGAGTTCTCAATAAATTAAATTAAAAAAATATGTCTATGTTATCAGACCCATAGATAGTCTACCAATTAAATTCAAATTTAATGCAATTAACTATTGATTAATAATGTATCAAGATCAGCGATATAGAATTTCAAGTCATTTGTTGTAGCTAAAACATAAATCAAATCTCATCATATTTATAGACATAATATTTAAAATATAAATCATGTCTATAATGTTAAATTTTAAATATAAATTTTATTTTTAAAAATATTAAAACTTACTGCAATAAATAATTGTTTTTTAGGTGAAAAATAAATTATTGTTTTTATAGTTGAAATATAATTTAGTAAACATAATTTTTCTAAGTTTTTTTTATTTAATCAAAATCAAACCTAAGTTTTGTGTTTTTTTTTTGTTTGGTCATTTTTCACGGACGGGATTATCTATCCCGTCCTTGAGAATTTTTTTTTTCCGGATTTTGAGTTAGTTAGTGGTTAGATTGGTGTGGGATTATATATCATTAGCAGGGACGTGGTAATTTGTTCCGTCTGTAGGAATGGGATAATTTGTTCCGATCTTATTATTTTTTTGAAAAAAACTAGATTTTATCCTTTTTTTCGATATTTTTTTTATTTCAATTAATAAAAAAATCGGAAGAAGCACCCCACGTGCAACTTGGTACAAAGCAGTAGACTTTTTTGTGGAAGTTTGAAACTTGAAAGTATATGTAGCGTATATTCCTCAAATTTGACCTGTTACAGTTGTACACAGAGCACAAATCTCCCGGACAAAAACACAGTCAAAGTAATAGAAATTTTTAGAGAGAAAAAAAAACAGAGAAACGGATAGATTGTGTAGAATCGCTTCAGTCTCCAATATAATTAATCAGACGGTCCATTTTAAAAGATAATAATATATATGTACCTTCACAGGGAAAACATAGGGCATTTTTTTTTATAGAATCTGACTAGTATGATATCAGTGTTATTTCAATTTATATAATATTAATTATAAAATCTATCGAATTAACTTTAAACAACAAATTAAAACCGTTCAAACCAACTCACTTCATTAGTTGTGTATTTATATGCAAAATAAATAATTTTTAGAATTTATTTATTATCAAGTCAAGCGGTCAAAAATGTTGAAAAAAAATGAATGCATTAAAATTAAGTCATATGTCACCAACTCCAAAAAAATTTAATAGACTTCAAATGACAAGTTCAAACTGTTCTAACCGGCCTACTTTAAGGGTGATATGTTTAGATGCAAAATTTATATTTTCACGAGTTATTTTAGAACCAAGTCAAGTGATAAAAAAATGATGAAAAATAAATACATTAAAATTAACTTAAAAAACTCAACATTTGACTGCTTGAGTTGATACTAAATAAATTTGAAAAATTATAAACTTTACATGTGAATGCACAACTAATCAAGTAGATTGGTTTGAACGGTTTGTATTCATTGTTTGAAGTCAATTTGATAAGTTTTGAAGTTGATTGTATATATGCTAAAATGATATCGATGTCATGCTAGCCTGGCTGGTATATAGGTAATTAACGAAAAATGACCATTCTTTGAAATATTGGTAATTAATAAAATCACAAGAGTACACATTCATAGATGTTGTCATGCTGACGATCATTAATCAAGAGTCAAAAATAGGGGCTTAAAACAAAGACATCTTAATTAATTTAAAATAATTCTTAATTAATTAGCAAATAATTTAAAGCTTGCTTTAATAGACCGGATTGCCGCCCAAGAAAGGCGTCAGAGTCTGTATGACTTGTGTATATCTCAGATATTAATTTATTTGTATATCTATCTATAATTCTATATTTATTATTTGTTAATGATTCTTCTAGCTATAGTCTAAGTCAGGGGCTTCTTAGTCTTAGAGATATTTTTGTAATACATGTTAGAAAATAATAGATCTATGCGTTGATCAATAGATGGTGCTTGTCATGTTCATATTATCCACCATGTATATAATCTATTATAATGTTTAATATATAATATATATAAAAGACATTATACTGGAGAAACGTGGTGCATAATAATTATACGTGTGCAAATTCTGTTGGATTTAAGGGCGACCTTTATTTTTACTCAAAAAGAAAAAATCTGTTGGATTAGGATATTTAGAATATAAGTGTGATTAGAGAGAAATAATTAATATATAGGCACTTCAGCATTAACAAAAAAAAATATTCCCATTTCATCATTCTTAAATTTGTGCGCAGTTCTAGTGTGTACATCAATTTTTACGATACAATTATTTGATATTTTGAAAAATAAATTAAAAATAAAATAAAATTGCGGATGTATAATTCTAAATTGTTTAGCTAGATAGTATATATGAGTATTAAATTTGAATAAATTTTGAAATTCGTCATCCATCATAAAGATAGTATATAAGAATCATCGTTTAAAATATCAAATATTATTCGTATGTTAATTAGAAGGCTAATTTTCAAATCGGCGCAAAATGTTTGATACAGTACACTCTATAACACATCTGCAATTTTTAGTTTTCTGCTTCAAATAATGTTTTTCAAGATAATGAATTAATGCATATAAAAGTACTATTCTTTTATGTTGGTGGCTAATTATATTCTTCTCTGATTTATCAAACTATCAATCAATTTAATTAACAAAATCCAAACCGTGAAGCACACAATTAAGGGTGTTTCCTGGAAAGAACCTATACTTAATTTTTAAACATTTCTACTTATTTAGGCAGAGAAATCTGACTTGTACTGGTGTTAATTATTTATTATTGTTGAAAGAATTAATGCGCTTGTGTGAATTAATTAGATTCCATTTCTAACAAGGCAACTCAAATCCAAAAAGGAAATATTTTGTCTTAGTTTTTGTTTGTTTTTGTATACATGAATTTGAGAGAGAGAGAGTTTGTATCTACTACTTAATTATGGCGATTCTTTACAATATAGATATTGTAAGGATATTAAATAGCGTTGCTAATTTGACTTCATGTAGCGCACACGTTATATGTCTTTTTTTCGTTTTAACTATATTGTTTGTGTGTTGTATATATGAAGTCAAATTAATTAGCATTGTTAAAATTTATCCATATTGTGTTTTTGTAATTTATCACTGCACCGGCATCAACCTTTTTAAAAAAAAAAACATATTATATATGTTATAATTCCTCTCACGCCTTATATATGCATGGCAATTTAATCATAGCATATATAGTTCCATCATATGCAATTATATGGATCCATTGCTAAAACGTGATATATATACACGATATTATATCCATCGTGTTCATGCATATATGCTCTGGCAAATATGGTGTTGAATTCAGTTACAGATTAAATTAAAACTATGTATCTGATGATGAATTTGCATGTACCAGTTGCATATATTAACACGGACATCAACAAGAAAAGATAAACACTAGCTAGCCAGATCATCGAGATAAGATAGCTATAGGTTTTGTTTTTGTTTGTTTCTATACGGGTAAGCATTTGAGACGATAAATAATAACTACTGCATGATGGTACGTGTAGAGAGAGAGAGAGAGAGAGAGATTAATCTGGTTTAAGTGTGAATACAAGTGTAATAATTCATGTTTAGTTAGATATTTCACATGGCACCATATTAGAGGTTTTAAATGTATTCATGACTTCACCTAGAACTTGACTTGTAGATTGAGACAGGTACGACTTTACAATCTAATGTCATGGTTAGCGTATGAGATGTTTGAATACGACCGTATGGTTTGTATGGATTATAAAACATTTCATGTGATCACTGCTTGGATATACTTATATGCATGTACCGTACCTAATTACCAATTAAATACATTATATAATTAGGTGTCGACACTTCTATTTTGTTATACGGAGAGACGATAGCGCCGTAGAATTTACGCAGATGAAAAATAAAACACCAACCATGATTATGAGAGATAAAATTAGAAAATACATGATGATATTCAACACAATTTTCATGGATGATACAACTTCAACATAATAAGCTTTTCTTTTATTTACCTAAACTTTATTTTGCTTATTTGCCTATTTATTTTATTTATGTATAACTTTTAAAAAATAATACTGATTTCATTTTATGAAATTTGAAGGATAATTAAACCTTCACATTCCTCTCAAACCGACATCATAATATGATATTATATATATATCTTCAATTTTAATATTGATATTGTGGGGACACAAATTTCGAGGATGATCTCAAGAACAATCCAAATAGATAAACCACAAAATTAACTGGATATATACTACATATATAGTTTGTTAGTATTAGATCATATAATAATAACCTTGAATAAGAGCAGATGAAGTTCATTGCAAGATTCCAAATGAACTTGTAACCTAACCATACCAAAACATCTGTTTCATTTTATCATCCTAACTAATTCCTGGTCTTTAGTGAATCATGTGCACATGCTTGAATATTAATTAATTGCTTTCTAATATTTTGCTCAACACAAAAACCAACTTCTCAAAGGAGAGCTTGAAATAATAAACTTTATGCAATTTTTTCTCAATTGAGAAAGAAATTGATGTGTGAAATCCCAACCAATTGCATGACCAGTTTGGAATAACTTGAGGTTGTAAAAAAATCTTTCTCTATCCACATTTACTAGTGCATTTCAAGTTGTCTTTCTTAAGCTGATTTTTTGGACCTGTCCTTTTTTGTTTTCATGACCTTCCTTGACACCAACTTTTTTGAAAGCGCATAGACCAAGGAGTCTAGAAAAAATATACCCGGTCTCTCTTCCTCTAAAATTATTTTTTCCAATGGTGTGTATACGTCCTAATGATACAAGATTAACTAAAAATTAAATTATTTTATGTGCACGCTTGCTTGTTGTTGTTTAAGTTATTAGTTTAGAGAGATTAACTAAAAAATGCTCAAGAGTTTTTAAAACTCTCTATTCACCCTTCTATAGGTGTCCTTAGAAATTACAAGATTTAATTAGCATATGAAAATATATTTTATGATGATATATTTGTTATCATATGGTATCTTCTCCCTTGAAAATTTAATCGTTAACAATTTGAGTTATATATATAAAAATAAAAAAATAAAAAAATTTAGGATTTACCATACAGATACATGGTGGATGTCTAACATGTCTACTATAACTCAAAAGCTAATTTAATAATTTTAAACCATTCTATGGAAAAAAAAAATCAGAGTAGAAAAACAAAGAGAAGCGCCGTAACTGTTCAGCCAAGCCCACTAAGTCTCTTGCGGTCTTCTACTAAAAATTGCATTTCATTACTCTGTTTGTCTTTTACTATGAATAGAACAACAATGCTCTCTCTAAATCAACCTCTATTACGTAACAACGAAGACAAATGTTAATTAGAGATAGGTACGAGACAGGGAAATGTGGGAGAAACCTCCAAGAGAAGATTAATTAATTTTCCTTGTAATTATTGGCAATTTATATTTATTTATTTGAAGGTTTCCTTTCTAATAGACTTGAGCCAATAATGGAATTTCAACTTCCAAATTTCCTTTTAAGTATTGGCTATATATGTTTATTTATTTAAATATTTTTTATTTTTTTGTCTCCATCGTATCTTTATTTTTATTTTTTTAATAATATATATTTTTTAATTTATATGTTAAAATAAAATTGTTAGATGTGATTTATATTATTTTGTCTTTTTGTATATAAAAAATTATCAGTTTTCAATTTTGTTTTTATATGAATCAATAAATAAATAATTAATTAATGCTTAAAAATTATCCATGTATTATATTAATGAAACTTTTGTGTTCTCACGTCATCCTATTTATTTATTTATCACAAGCGGTCCATCTGACATAGAAATTGATACACAGCTGCTTATAGTTATGACAAGTATTATTATTGCCACAGCTTTTAATTAATCGATTATTATATTTTATGCGTGAAATTTTGGGATTTCTTTTACTGTTAGTCAACTAATAACTCATCCCAACATAATCCTCCCCTTAAAAAAATAATAAAAGTAAACACAATTTATCTGTTCATGTTTCCTTTTCAAATCAGCTGTACCGATACTATTTTAGATTATCTTTTAAATCTGACAACTTGAGATGAAATAATATTCTCATAAAAATCAGATAACTATTCAATCTGAAATAACCAATTTACAATATATATACGATGCGCCTAAATTTACCACACACACAAAAAAAAAAAAAAAACAAAGAGCCCAAATTCTCAAAACAAATTGTATAATTAATCTGTGCACATGATCTGCAATTTTTTTTGTGCTAAACAGAATGAGAAATTTGAGGCGCCAGTATTTAAGTCAAAATAAGATAAATGTATAAGACAGCGGATATGCCGTGTGGAGAGAGACGATGCAGCTAATTAATTTCAAATTTAACATGCACACGTTGACAATTTGACATGGTACTCAAGAATTAATGGTAGTAAATATATATAACGTGGAATCCTATTCAAGAATTAATCTTTGAAATATAATTCTTTACAAAATTTCCAATTTTCTTTAGCATAAGTATTTTAGAAGCATTAATCTTTATTCAATATATACTTACATCTTCCTTGATTTAAATATTTTCTTTTTTTTATAGTATGCAATATATGTGTATTCCAGATTTCATTAGAACGTAGGTTTAGAATATTCCGGATTGTGATTAAGAATACTAAATTGAATAAAGAGGAGGGTTCCAATGCACCCAAAATTTCATGCTCCCATTTGCTCCCAATCCTTTATCTTCATTTTCAAAGTCCAAACAGTCGATCCGAACCGATCAACATGACCTTCATAATAAAATATGCTTGGAGACCAAATTTTATAATTTTTGGAATTTTTTTACTATTTTTTAAGATAAGTACAAAATCACTTTATCGGATGGTCTAGAATCTCCTTAAAATAATAATTTTGTACCTATTTTAAAAAATAGTAAAAAAATTTCAAAAAAATATAAAATTTGGTCTCCAATCATATTTTATTATGAAGACCATGTTGAACGGTTTGGATCGACTATTCGGATTTTGAAAATGAAGATAAAGAAGATAAATGATTGAGAGCAAATGAGAGCATAGAAATTTGGGAGCATTTGAACCCTCCTCTTGAATAAAATTAAAGTAAACTATAGAAATAAAATATTTTAATAGAAAATATCATAATTAAAATGTATTTGCACGTACAGGTGAGTGAATTTTGTTCTAAGGTGTATTCTCCTTATTAGTAGGTTGTACTGTATTTTAGCATAGTATATGACAGGTGCTCATTTAATACCCAGTATGATAATATAGAGATATGAGAGGAAAATAAGTTTTCATGCATATTGTTAGTTTTAACTATATCTCAAACGACAATAGAATATGGTTTATATAGACAAGATTGTATACATTGATGTGGTGATTAATTATGACCGTAATATAACCATTTAGTTAGATAAGTTATGCATTTGATTAGGTCAAATAAATGGATTATACATTGACCTAAATGAAGGGGTTCATATTAATGACACGTTAATACTTAATAATTATTATTTACAATGATTTGGACAATAATTTTTATATTATTTTTAAGTTGTACTATATTTATCAAGGTTTTAAATAGCTAACTATAACTACGCAATAATTACACTATAGTTTTTTCAGACCTCAAAAGCTATAATGCTATTAGCTGTGTGTGTTTTTTTTAATGATTCTAAATAGCTATGGTTGCGCTATATCTTTTCTGGATCTTAAAAACTATAGCGCTATAATCGATATTTAGAATCTTGATATTTATATAACAATTCTATACCTCTGATACCAATAGTTATCATAAGCTATATATCAAACTACCTCATACACTTTTTAATTTGCTTCTAAACTCAAATGTTTTCCGAGAGTTCGTATTTTTATTTAGATATTTAAGTATATATTTCTTAGGATTTTTTTTAGTTGGAAAAGGTTAGGTCCCATCTTTAATTATGTTAAAAAATTGTTGGATGATCATACACAAATTTATATTTCAGACACAAAAATTAGATCCTAGTTTCCTAAATAAAATAGTTGGCAACTCTAAAGGAGGGGTAGCATTTTGTAATTTTTCCATTATGAATTTTATGTATTAAAGTATTACAGAATAATAATTAAAAGGAAGCTACCTTACCCTAGCACTTGACACCTTGGCCGGTTGGTTGGTTTCTTCTTCTTCTTCTTTGTGTACGATTAGTCTAAGACAGGTAGTGTAGTTTGCACTTTGCACTCCGTACAAACAGGAGACGCGTATCAGCCTATCAGCGCATGGTCTCCAGTTGTGACGAAGAAAATATTCGGAGAGGTGTTGACTGAGATATGATCCATAGCTCCCAAACCATTCCCACGTGGGTCCACACGCTGCCAACCAATCATCAACTGCAAACGAACCTTTTTTATTAATTGCACTCTTTTAATGACCGTTGGTATTAAAATACTGCTAAGATTGATAGCTTTTATTAGTCTTGGAAGATTGTGAAGAGAGAAAGAGAGAGAGATTCCAAATTGGGTCTTCCTCTTTGACAAAAAAGTACCTGCACATGGCTTTTCAATCAAAGCCCCTCTTTCCTAATTTCTACTTTGCTTGCCTCACTAGCTTTGGTATTAAATATTAATCTATTCAATATTGGTTTTCTGTAGCGGATTTGGTGTGGCCCATTATTTATTTCCACCATATCATCTATCCGATGTGCATCAGACTAAATTCGGTCGATGTTCAATTTTGATTGTTCGATCCACATAAAGTTTCGTGTGAAAATTAAATATATTGTCCGTTTATATTTATGGGACAATATATTTAATTTTCACACGAAACTTTATGTGGATCGAACAATCAAAATTGAACATCGACCGAATTTAGTCTGATGCACATCGGATAGATGATATAATTTAGTCTGATAAATATAAATTCGATCAAATGTTTGATCGAATTTGGTCATATACTCATCGAACCCCTTCCCTCCTCTTCCAGTGCTTGTATATAGGAACAGTAGGAAATGAATAGGAAAAAAAAAATTGAACAATAGGATATAAATCAATGTATATATTGTATGCTTAGTAATGATTATAATTTTCGAAGCACTAACTATATTATCCGTTTCTTTCTTCCGTAGTTAACATGGTTTTTATATTATGGTGTATGAGGGGCAATATTAAATTGCACATTCATTTGATATCTGCATATATTCAATGATTTAATTCGTCATCATTTTTACATAACAACCGAGAATGCCCCTATACCAAAATAAATACAAAATTTCATGCCTTTAAAATATGAATAATTATAGCGACCCCCCCACTTCCATCCCCGCTTTATTCCCCAGCATTAATTCAATAAACCAGTCCACGCTAACTAACTAATATAGCGATATTAACATATTTTTAAATTAATTTAAATTGCCAATCGATGCATCCTTCTAAATTTGAAAAGCACTCTCCCTCCCTACTTTTTATATCTTCTCCTTCTATGCTGCTTCTTCTCTTTTTCTGTCTTTTTCCTCCACTGAGTCCAAGGCGATTCTCACTAGATCGTCGATCAATTCAGTCGATTTCTCACTGTGTTCGGAGATCACGTCCAGCGATATCTCAATCCGTCGTTATGAGGTCAAGCGATATGTTTATGGAAGCCAATCAGGTAAGCCTATTATGTATTGCCTCCCTCCGCCATTACAAGGCGACTCCTTGCACGATTAATTTTCAGCGACTTCTCACTGATCGTTTCTCCCTCCGTCATTACTTTCTAGCAATTTCTCCCTCTGCCATTACTCTCGAGCGATTTCTCGCTCCGTTGCCATCATTTCTGGCGATCAGTTAGGCGATTAAGTCCAGCGCTATCATCAGGTCCGGTGGTTCAAGGTTGAATTCATCTTCTCGCTGTATCATCAAGTTCACCGATTTGCTTAATGTTTTTTATTTTGATTTGATTTATTTGGACAACAGTTCTAATATGTTCAAGTTCTGTGAATTCATTTATTATTTTTGATTTGTTATGTTTGTGAAGATGATATGTGATTCTCAAGTAGCCATCAGTCCACTGCAGTTTGTGATTCTTGTTTGATGGACTGGGAAGGGAAAGTATTGAATATTACAAATTGTTCAGGTTAAATACTGTATTCGATTAAGGTGAAAACATGTATTGCGTATTGTTAAATACTGTAATGATCACGTAATGCTTTATGTTAAATACTTTAGAGGTATGAAGGAAAATACATGAATGTATTAGGTTAAATACTCTAGAATAAAAAATTTTGATTTACTGAACATAATAGGTTAAATACCTAAATTTATTAAGGTTAAATACTGCACTGTCTTTTTGTAAAATACATGATTTTATTAGGTTAAATATTGGTCTCATTAATTTATTTTGCTTTTGTATAACAGTATGGATATCGACCTGAACCGAGTTTGTGGACAAGATGATGCTGAGAAAATAGATGAGGTTAATATGTACCGTTATTTTGAAGATGTGTACCGTGCTAATGAAAGGATTTCTGATGACGTGGAAATGATGGAGCTTTCTAATGATTTGGATTTAAATATTGAATATGTTCACAGTGAGGTAGAAGGTTTTTATCAAATTGAAAACAAAGGAGTTCAGGTTCAAGTTGAAGGTGAGAGAATTGAAGATACATGAGGTGAATGATATGTCAAAGGTGAAGTTGATGATATTGATGATGAAGATCATGAACTAAGCTTTCATAATGTTAAATATTAAGATATAGGATGCTAAATAGAATTCATGCAACTTATTTATAATTTTAGAGATTAATACTTTTGACTTTAAAGATAAATACTAAATTTCTTAATGTTAAATACCAACTTTCATAAAGTTAATTACTAACATTCTTAAAGTTAAATACTTAGGTGTATCAAGTTAAATACTAAGATATATGATGCTAAATAGAATTCATGCAACTTATTTATAATTTTAGAGATTAATACTTGTGACTTTAAAGATAAATAATAACGTTCAAAAAATTAAATATTAACATTTCTAAAGTTAATTACTAACATTCTTAAAGTTAAATACTTAGGTGTATCAAGTTAAATACTAAGATATGAGATGCTAAATAGAATCCATGCAACTTATTTATAATTTTAGAGATTAATACTTGTGACTTTAAAATAAATACTAACTGTCATAATGTTAAATACTAACATATCTAAAGTTAAATACTGATGTGCGGGGACGATACCAAATTATTTAAATATTAATATTTCGAACTCACACCATCAATAGTAGCACGAATCTCAAAAAAAAGTTGCACCCTTTCGATTTTTTTGGCCATACTGTTCAAATTCAAGTTTTAAACCTTGGGCCAATCTGTTTGGGAGGTTGTGTGGGGACGCAGGGACACTAACAACAAATTTGTTCATTTTTTTGTGGGGATAGCATTTTTCACTGCTATATCCTTACAGTTAAATACCCCAATCAATAAAATAAAATACTTTGTTAGTGTAGAGTAAATACATGAAAGTCTTAAGATAAATACTGAAGAAAATATTAAACAACAAACTTTCGGTAACTAACTATTTTTGGATTTTAGTAGGGGGATATAGGGGGGATGGCACTAGGGGGACAGTTATCCGGATCCTTAAAATTATCCAATAAAGATGAACGCATTCTTTATAAAGTGCACATATGTTATGTTATAGTTTATTAGACAAATTCAAATAACTCGTATTGTACTATCTTTGCTTCGTTGTAGAGTTCAAGGTTTTATCTTATATACTCTGCAATTAAAATATCTCAGGCGGGTCGGTCACTGGTAGCACGAACATATTAGTACAAGCAGTAGACTAGAGAGAGATCATTAACCACAAGTAACTTCAACAGCCAAACATGATTGTCTTCTAGAAGATCATTAATTAATTATCTTTTTTTGGCATATATTGTGGGACAATATATAATTACACGTTGATTTGGATCTAATTTCTTGTCAACATGAACAATAATATGATACAAGATCACACAAAACAACTGCATAGTTGTAGTAGTGTGATGTTACTGTTAGAAAATGACTATATATATAAGTCCAAAACACTTACAAAATTTTCTTCAAGGAAGATCGCTAGCCAGAAGATATTATGTACAGAAAACCAATCTATAGAGAGAAGATTAGGTGCGCCGTCATTTCGTATTTATTTGTTTGATATTGATATATAAAGAATCATTTCTTATATTACATTACCCGAGTTATTTTTGTTGTGGCCGTCTATTTTCTTCTAGAGTATGACATTATTGTTTACTAGTTACGCCTTTAGCCCAGGAGATATATGGGCTCAAAATGTGGATAGCTGAGCATGCTCGGTATGAGCCCACAAAAACCCAATACGGCCCTTTTTCTATCAAGTTTATATTCTTTACTTGAAGGGGTCCGTTTTAGCTTAGGGATCCACCGTTCTAGGAACGCCATTTTCATTTGTTTGTTTAAAAAGTATCAACCATATACAATTTTAATTTCGTACTTTGTAATTGCTGAATACCCTACACTCCCCTCCCCCCCGCCCCACCCCCCCCCCCCCCCCCCCCCCCCCCCCCCTGATTGCAGTTAGTAACATAATAGAAGGTACTACGACATGTCCAGTTTCCCTTTTCTTCTATCGTTCATCTCATCAATATTGTGAAAATTATGTAATATAAACTTGAGAGAAACAAAGATAATATATTACCAAAGAGTCGAAGACCGAACTACCACAACATGACTATAGCATACTACGTTATATGGCGAACAATCGACCATATATCAGTAAGTAACATAATAGAAGGTACTACGACGAGAGCTAGATGCTGCATTGCAGCTATATAAAATTACTAGACAACAAACTTTAGGAGCTAGTAGTTACTAATTAAGCTGATTCAGCAAATCCGACCCTGAGATTTCCATAGTCGAACACAGTGTGATATGCACCCATAAACACATCGCCTAGAATCCTGCGCCAAAGGGAAAAAAAAACATCAATGCAAAAACTCCGTGAAAAACTAAACTAAGGTTGGAAAACCAAATGTAGCTTAAAATAAAAATAAAAAAAGAACTGATCACAAGAGTTTACCAGAGAGGTCCCTGTGGCACATCCAAAGCTATGAATCCACTGATGCACTGAGATGTCCCTCCTTGAGTAACCTCGAGAACATACTGTACATAGAGAAAAAAATATATATATTGTCCCAATTTAGTTAAACAAAATTATTTGACATGTAAAGGCAGACAATAGCAACAACTGGTAACATAAGATAATATCAACAATATCTACTATATCTATATATGCAAGTGCTTGTAAAGAAGGATGATGTAATGTACTAAATCGAACGAGAAATAATTATAGTAACAACAGTAATAAGACATATTTCCCTGAAGTAATTACCTGCTCGGGTGTCAACTCAAAATTTTTACCACCAATGGTGAAAGAAACAGTTGGCATGGAGGAAACACTATCACAATCGACAGCTGATTCGCCCATGGGGCTAGGCAACCGCTCGCACAACTGAAAAAGGAAAAAGAATTAAAACAACAAAGAAAATTAAAAATTAATATACACCAGATAATGTATATAATTTGAACCAAAACTTCACCTTGTCAACATAGTTGATTATTTGCTCGACAGTTTTGTTCTGACTGATCTGGTTTTCCATCCAGGTCACCGCCAATTCACAGTAGGTACACATGGCATCGGTAACACCTGTCGTTGCTCTGTCGACCACACTCCTAATTCCTGCTTTGACACCACGGTACCCATCAAAAGAACAAACCCCAATGCTTGAGCACACCTTTGCCGGGTCTTCCTGTTTATAAGAAAACGATGGAAGTGCAATAAATTTTCTAACAGTAACAAACTAATATTTTATCCAAATTAATCCAATATTTTATCATATTTGCTATGACCATCCATTTTAAGTTTTTACGTGCAACTAACACACAAGACTTAGAGCATCTACATTGGGATTTCTTTTTTATTTCTAAAAGCACGTGTGGTTTTTCTATTCTAAATTTCTAATTGCTGGGATGTAACGCAAATTTCAAATTTAGAAAGTTTTCTTTTAAAGAAATCACTTTCCAATTGTTTCTATTGGCTCGCATTCTCTCTTCCATATTAATGATTGCTGACATGACCACTAAAAGAAATTAAAAGCTAATTGCAGGAGTGTAGAGGTTTAGAAATTAAAATTAACTTAATTTCTATTTAGTGCTAGACAACTGTTTTTAATACCTTCTTAATTTTACTGACATATATGTTCTTAGATAAGACAAACGAAGAAATTGCAAGTGTGATTTGCACATGTGAGAAACAATGGATAATCCTTTAGAACCATGGTAAATTATTATGTACAAATAAAATCACCAACCAAACTGCTTATTGTAAGAGAAGGTACATATATAATACCTTTGCAATAAGCTTTTCAATAATCATTTCACCGTATTGTGCAGCTACAGCCTTGCACTGCTCACTAAGTACACCAGCAGCTCCAATCTGTTGGTTTATTTCTGCAATAACACTCTGCAATACAAACACCAAAGAGGATAGATCTAGTTTATTCCATGGTTCATTACATATCCGCTTGGTATTTTTATACTTTTTCAGTATACTATTCTTCTGTTAAATTTTGCATAAAGAAATTTGAATGATTAAGTAAAGGCACATACTGTGGGACCCGCAATCAAAGAAGTCCCAGAATCAGCAATGGCAGCACAACCATTGGCACAGAAACCTGAAATTATCAGCTGCATGAGTAAATAATAACGAAAAAAGTCGGTTTACACCAGAAGTTATTAAAAGTTGTAAAAAATATTAATTCTAGTGGAATAGCAAATGTATGTTCGTACCAGTTGATTGGCTGCCAACTAGAATGTCCCCCATATCAAACTGCACAAGGAGTACGGTAAATTATTAGAAGTTGCCGTTTAAATTTAGTATGGTAAATAAGCTCTACTTGAAAGTTACTTGTTTCGTCTTTTTTACTTTCTTTCTAATATACTTATTTCATTATGCCATTTATCTCAGTAATTCTACCAAGATCTCAAACAAACCCCAGAAGATTAGTTCGGTATAATTGTATATAAATCGAAAATATTATCTCCCTCTAGAAGTATTCATCATTTATCTGTATATCTTTAAAATAGTTAGATGTGTCCTCTTTTATTATCTTACTGAGATGCAACATTGGAGATACTTGCTACCTGCACCAAAAGCTGCACTTACTGTATATATCAGAGTTATGTAAAGCATGAAACAAATTAACAGCTCATGTAAATATATCTAACAGAAATTAAACAGAAAAAGGGTCTATGAGTTTAACCTGCCAATAACCTTTCGATGTGACAGGCACATAAGTATGTTCTCCCTTGAAATGATTTCTGTCGACCCCACCAAATACAACCTCACCACCTTCTCCATCCCCTGATTTACGGTTAAACCAAAAGGAAAACACCAGTTCCTTTGTCAGGTTTTGGCTCACCATATTGTACCTGTTTTTGAGTTAAAACTATTCTTAGTGCCCTAAATTATTTATTATGCATTGCTGATATTAAACTTATAATGAATATAAAGATACATTTTAAATCCTTCATTCCTTGTTTAGAAACAGTTGGCCACTACTTTTATGTTTATTGGAGTTCTCCAAGAGGGCATTTTCTAAACAGGAAAATCTGTGCCACATGGAAACTTTACTTACAAGTGCTCCATTTTACGTAAAAACTTTCCAAAACTGTAAATCGACTATTGTACCACTAAATTATATTTACTGACAGGTGCTTCATTTTATTTAACCCTTTCTTATACTATGAATTAACACAGAAGGATTTAATAATACCAAACAGGTGTGGCATTTCCAACCGAAATCTCCTGAAAACCGAGACCAAGAATTCCATCGAATTTTGCAACCAAGAATGTCACACTAGGTTCCCTAGTGGCTTCAATGAAGGCCTGAAATTTATTATCAGTATTAAAGACTCTGAATATTAGTGGAAGGAAAAAGACAAAACTTCATTAAGAGGAAGAAGACAAAAAAAAGAAAACCTGATCATTGACTACGAGATCACCAATTGTAATTTGGTCTTCACTGAAGTAACCAGAAATAGCCCCAGTTCCATAGCGAATGCTAGCAGTTTGACCTAATAAGGTGATATATATATAGAGAGAGAGAAAGAGAAGAAAGCAACATTCAGATATTTGAAGGAACAAATAGATAGGCAAACAATGCATGACTGCAAGAATTAGACAAACAAAAAACTAATTCAAGTAGATAGAGAGAAGAGACTAAACCATTCTTCTTGTAAGTGCTGGATTGGCTTGACTTGTACTTGGAATGGAAGTAGCAAGCAACCTAAAAAACAAAACAAAATATACATTATTATTTATTAGTCAACTATTCAATCAAATGAGTCAATAGTTAAATTCAGAACTAAGAATTCTTTTGCAATTCTAGATGACTATTGTCACAAATGACCCAAGCCTACAATTCAGTTTATCATGTGTTTTATTCCTGCATCTCAGAAAATATTATTTTTAAAAATATATATATTTATACTAGATGACTGTGTACAAAATGACCCAAGCCTACAATTCAGTTTATCATGTGTTTTATTCCTGCATCTCAGAAAATATTCTTTTTAAATATATATATATGTTGGCAACCTTAGTAGAGATTTTTTTTTCCTCATTTGTAACTGAGCCACTGAAGACTACCTACTACCAGTTCTTTCCTTTAATGAGACACAAAAACCTTCATTGCCAAAAGATAACAATTTAATTTCAAAGGAAGAGCTACCAAAATCAGTCAAATTCAGAATAAGAGTTTTAATTTTACAGGCATGAGATTTTCAAGCAACAAGAATAAACGCTTACAGAGAAATAGCACTTGGCGGATGGCACCCACAGATTGGAGCTACCAGTGTCAAAAATCACCGTGAAGTTCTGAGCCGGCGATCCGACACCGATCTCACCAAAATACTGTGCGTTCATGTAGTTTTTGAGATCGATTATGTCTCCGGCGCTGTCCTCTCCAGGTCCGACCGGTCCAACCGGCTCGGGTTCAAGGTAGCCTCGTGCCAGACCGAACTTCCTCGCCGCGTGCGCAACAGTTCCTTCCTCATTGAACGCAAGGCGCGAAGCTACCAGGCTGTCGCGGTTCAGAACTCGTTTCTTGAGACCAACCCGGCGGAGGCCATCAGAGGCTGATACTGGTGCGATCACAACAGAGATCAGCAAGAGTGCTACTGGAAGAAAGAACTTCGCTCGATTCGCCATGGATTCGTAACTGTTAATTTAAAGAACCTACATTGTTAGAAGATGAAACTATAGGAGAGAAAAAGAGAGATTTTCCAGAAGTAAGTGAAGTCACAGAGACGATAATTGAAAAAGAATACCTGAAGGAGATGAGACGAAAGAGATCAGAAAGTTTGTGAAGGAAGTGATTGGGTAAAGGCGAAAGCCGAAAGGGCATTAAAAAAAGAGAAGAAGATGCGAGATTGTACAGACAATTTTCCAGGAACCCGGTTCACAACTTAACCGTTCACTCGTAGAAACGAAATCTGAGTTAATGTTCCACCTGTCAGTGAGTTAAGGAAAACACCGTGTCTATTTGATAATTATCCCGGACCAAATGTCCTTACCGAACGCGTATCCTCTGCATTTTGAGCAAAAGAGAATCGTTTGAGTTTAATACATCTCGATCGTCTGATCCGAATCGGAGCCAATCTGGCTCCCGCCTATGACGTAAAGGAACCTTTAATATTAGTGCGGATGTTAATCGGACGCACCAAATTCATTAACGCGCCGTGCGTTAATGCAGAAGATACGAATTCGTACCTGTGGGGACTACTTGGGGAGTACGCTTGAGCGGACTAAATATTGACCATTAGATGCATAGGGAGAATCATTTGGATCGCCAGGATGAACAGGGATATTTTTGTTTTGAGCGACTTCTCCCAGTTCCATTCATTTTTTTTATCGAACCAGAAAACATTGGATTAAACTATTAATGAACTGAGATAGTGAAAGATACGGTTATTAAATGCAAACGCCAGGTCCACTGTTATTCAGAAATGGTAAAAAAGTCACTGAATCCAAGATAAAATATTTACTCAGAGAAGTTACCAGCTACTAGATATTTACTTGATGAGCGCTGGATAATTAACAGGTCTTCTTGTTCTATAACATTTTCTAAAATCACTGGGAGATGGCAACTCTGTTAAATCTTTTTTTTTTTTTCTTCCATAAGATAATTCTTTCATAATGCTAAAAAGATGAATATAGATACGTTGATATATAACCAATATATAGTACGGACCAGGTTAAGTAGGCCACATCATATCCATTTTAAACATTAAAAATGTGGATATGCTTAATTAAGCTAGACATCTCTAAAAAGGTGACTATACCGTTGGGTTTTTAACTTGCCATGGCCATGAATTGCCCAAAAAAAGAAAGAAAATATAATGATAAAATAAGGACAAGAAAAGGACTTGGTTGGCCTAAGAATCGTTGTCATGATGTGGCTCAATTATTCGGATGCGGGGACAAGTCGATTATTGATGAATGGTAGTGAGAAATTTACATTTATGGTACACAACATAAATATTTATTTCAAATCTTATATAAATTTAAAAAAGAGTGAGGCTCGGATAGTGCATATTGATTCAATCTTTGAATTGATGTCTTTATTTTTAAAATTCAAATAATTAATCTAAACAGTTCAATATAATATACTTATATGTAGTTAATTTGTCGGCAGATTTATAAACTATTTTTTCTTAATGTTTAGTTTACACTGCGAGGTTTATATTAAGCAGTTGCAATTTGTTGATTCTTAAGTGCTAGATAGAGTAGGATCTCAGCAGGGGAAAATGTACATCTTTTTACAATGAGCCCTCTAGAATTTCTTAATTACAAATTTTGCTTGATGAAGGAGTGTTTTTTATCTTTTGTGCGCCGTGTGCATATCCATCGATATAAAATTAAAGTAAATATCGCCCCTCTTTATTCGTTCCCGAATTGTCTCTATATTTTAATCCCGTTGTCCAACTCAGTGCCTTTTACACATATCTAACAATCTTGACCATATCGAACAATCTGTGAGAAATTTTGTGAATTTAAAATCATAAATATTTCAAATGAAAACTATGATGAAGTATTTTCAAGTTCTTCATCATGCAAGTATTTAAACATAGTCATGCATGTGTGCATAGTATGAAATATTTGATATTAAAATATGTAATTTGTTAGGTACAAGCAATTGACATACGAACTATGCACACTTGCATGTTGAGGTATAAATACTTACAATATTTGATATTAATACTTTCAGACGCCATCTAATCTCATATGAAAAAAAATGATATAATATGTTAGGTACAAACAGTTGACACATGAACTATTCACATTTGCATGATGAGGTATAAATACTTGCAATTTTTTATATTAATAATTTCAGATGTCATCAAGGGCCGGTTTGGCAATAGTGGAGTAGAGGAATAGAGTGGAAAAGATGTTCTATTCCAGCCGAACAAGTGAGTGGAATTGGGGAATTGGGAATAGTGGAATTGGGTTTTAATTTTTATAGTCAAACCTCGATTTTTTACATTTGGATCCCTCCTCTATTCCTCCATGAGCCAATTCCTTATTCCATAAGAAAGGTGGAATAGAGGAATTAACATTTTTCAAGAGATAAATTTGACTCATTTACCTATACTCTTCCACTCTTCCACTATTTCACTCTTCCACCATCAACTGAACACGACCGGAATACTGAGGAATTGAAACCTATTCCAAATTCCACTTTTTCTCACTTTTCCTCTATTCCAATGGTTTGTCGAACGGGCCCCAAGTGTCATATAAAAAAAAATTAAAATTTGATATAACATATTAAGTACATGAACTATTCACACTAGCATGATGATGAATAAACACTTGCAATATTAATATTATTATTTTCAGACATCATCGAGTGTCATATGTAAAAGATACTTGCATGATGAGGTAAAATACTTGCACGACATGCTATAAATACTTGTGTGACAACGGGTCTAAAAGTACTTCATCATGTATCTCATTAGAAAGATAAAATCATGTAGAAGATGTTTGTGGTTTTAGACTCACAAAATTCTTCAAAGATCGTTAGAAATATGGACGAGATTGAACAGAAAAAAAAATCCACATCTAAGAACATGTATGGTTCCGCCATATAGTTTGAGTCACCCCCTAAGTATTTACAGTGTATGGACGTTTGAGAAATTTGGTTGGAGGGAGAATTATTTAAGTAAAAATCGTTCAGCTCATAGATATAAATACTTCCATGTATAGGATTAAATAGTTTAGAATGACAAAATCAGTACTTCTAAAAAAAAAAAAATTCAATGCCGTAGCTTTGCGATTCCCATGCAGTTTTGAGTGGTTTTTCAAATAATTATGATGCAGGAACGTTTAAAAAAATTTAGTACGGGACAGTTATCAGCTTCCATAAAATTACGAGATAATATTTTCTCCAAGATGCTCGTAACATTTTTGCAATAAAAAAGACTCCAATATTAAATAGAAAAACATACACCCAAAGCAATAATTCTTTTGAATTATATAGAAAAACATAATTTGCTTGCACTTTAATGTTGAATATACATATTGGGAGTAGAACTAGGGTGCTCCTAAGTTCACCCAACTTCTTGTGAACTTAACTCTAAAATATATCAAATCGACTTTAAACGATGAATCCAAACCATTGAAATTCTTCTACCTAATGATTGATGCGTCTACATGTGAAAATTTTAAAGTTTCGAATTAATTTAATATAGAGTCAAGTGATCAAAGGAGTCCAAAAAATGAATGCATTAAAATTAATTTATAAACCTTAAACTTTTGACCACTTGACTCTATATTAAATTAATTTGAAACTTTAAAATTTTCACATGTAGACGCATCACTCATTAGGTAGAAGGGTTTCAACGTTTGGATTCATCGTTTAAAGTCGATTCGATATATTTTAGAATCAAATTCACAAGAGGTTTGGTGAACTTAGGAGCACCCTAGTTCTACTCTACATATTGGTGTGAATTTCAGCTTAAGGTGACTTTTGTTATTATTTTTTTTTTCAAATTGTTCGTTTTATCTTTGAGACCAAAAACTCCGATATTAATATTTTTAATGTCCATACTGATAATTTTTTTTATTTCCATAAATTATGCCCTGAAAATATTATGAATTCCAACCAACTTTTCAAATAAATGTACTTTTACTGTATGATTGAAAAAAATATAGATCCAGATCTGAATTTTCCCATTCAAGAAATACAAATATTATAATTAAATTGTTTTAGGAAGACCGGAGTTGCTAATCTCCGGTAATTTTAAGAAATGTTGTTTTTACTGATAGTACCTATCACACCGAGCATACATGCATGAAAGCCATATGAAATCAAAATCCCATCATACCCATAATATTCATTCCTACCCGTGTGAATGTATAGTAGCTTCTTCCCCATTCTACCATTAATATCACCATTCACCATTCTCTTCAATTGCACAGAAAACCACTTGCTCAGATATGATACTATGACTTTAAAGAGATGCAAGGCGAATCTAATCAAGTTAGTGGGTAATAAAATTTATAATTTTTAAATTTCTTTCATTGGTGAAACTGTAAAGTTACAAGTATGATTGTCAATAATGAAATCCTCATAGCTAGGCCCAAGAAAGGAAAACAAGGATATTTGCATTCTCAAATACCATAAATCACAAATAAAAGGAGCACATCAAGAAAATTTGTCCCCTTGCATCTTTGGCATACATTGACTAATATATATGAAATATGAAGTGAAACATAGATACATGAGAAGCAATAGCTATTATGTACAGCATATGTACAAATTATATACATAATTGAAGTGAATGTTCACCAAAATGGGCACCACCTTCAAAACAAAACAAAAAAATATATATATGAGAATTTGCAAAACTATGTACTATTTAGCTCTCAAAAGTAGCACTCATCTACCCAAATTAACCGTAGCAAATTTGTCATGATAACATTCTACCAAAGGTCAAACCGTCATGGTGGGTTCATCTTGATACAAGACAACGTTGAGATTTGTTGGCCAATTTCAGAAATCAATCGGTAAAGGCCAACCCAAAATAAAATATTTGCTAAAACCTGGTTCTTGGTACAGCTAGTTTCATAAACGAGAAATGAATAAAAGGACGAAAAATAAGTACAACTTGAGGTAGTACCACATCAAGCCAGAATGGAATTAATGCTTTATACAGAACAAATTCTAACACACAGTAACCAACACAAAATAGTTTGGTATGCTTTTCATGAGTTCATTATTATTTATTAATTTTTTTGACAATTCTGACATTTCTAACCACTAAAGGTGCAACACTCCTGAGCATAACGTTCTTGTTGAATCAATTAAAAAAAAATGATAATCACAATACATGCTACTTACCCAACATAGCTCTGGCATAGGTTCTCAGAGGATCTGGCTTGTAAGATGAGCTTCTGAACCTGATCTTTCACTGACAAACCATGCTCCGTATCTCGACCCGTATCTCCAGTTACCGTATTGCCACTGGCATTCTCAGTCCCTGACAATATGGGCCCTGGGCCAGCAGAAGCTGAGGACAGCAAAGATCCCGACGAAAAGTCACGGCCTGTGAGCTTGTTGCTCATCCTTTCCATGACTGCCACTGCACGCACATTTAGTACTTCGTTCGCATCCCCTAGTTGATGCACCGCCTGAATCAATGAAAAGCAGGACCAACAATTATAACTAAAATTTGTCTTCTTAGAAAAAACAGTGAATGAGTGAGGCTATGGTACTATGCATAGCGCATAATGGTTCGTACTACAGATCAATATTTTTGTTTCCAAAGTCCGTACTATGCATAGCGCATTTTTTTAAATCACTACTTTTTAGATCAAGTGATTTTCTACCTATCTAAAAAAATTAGAAAAATTTAGTCCGCAAGTACATTTTTTTATGGAGATCATGTTGAATTGTTTAGATCGATTGTTTGGACTTTAAAAATGGAGATATCGATCCATAGTACGGACCATTATGCGCTATGCATAGTACCATAGCCTTACTCTTAGTTTATTAACCAATAACATTTGATCCCAAATAAACTAGCTTTGTTATCCCCTATTTAATTAAGCATTCTATGTGCTGGTTATCTGTTGATAGAGACTGTATTAAGGTCAATTAACACAAATGTATAGTTCAGTACCAATACCATTTACCAGACTGTATTCCTAACCAATGAAGTCCAGCAGCCTTATTTACCAGATGAATTTTTGGTATTTTTAACAGAAGAAAGTTTCATAATAGTTCAATTATATTCTATGGGGGAAGGTAAAAATTATTACCTGAAGTAATTCTCTCTCACGAGCCCCGCGGGTTGGATGGGCGAGGTCTTTGCTTTGTGAATTAGTTTCTTCACTATTCACGATAGGATGAACATATGCATTTCCAATATTTGAAACTTGAGGAACCTCATTGAAATTAAACAGACGCCAATTGATGAGAGGATCATGCACAAAGGCCTGAAAATCAAAATAATGGAAAATTTTCGGTCAATGATTCAATAGTGTCTCATTTTGGATCCTTTGGTTCCCAATTAATGAGTCAAGAAATGCTAGAGAAATATCATCGTTGCTGAAATAAGAAGCACAGTTATAAGAGAATACTGCTCAGATTCAGGAAATAAAGGATGAGAGGTTAGAAATGGTACCTCCATCATCGCCATAACGCTGTCTTTGTTGGTACGAAGTACTTGCATGACATTCTCACAGGTTGATCTGAAGTTGCCTTCCATACCACTTACCTCCATTGCATTAACTAGCATGCGTGTCAATCTGAATGGGACCTGAGAATGTACTTACTTTAGCCAGTGTTTTTTTTTCTCTCTAAAATTTTCTTTATAAAGACAAGCAATGCTTCTTAAAATTGGTATTTACAAAAAGGAGGGTTCACAAATAAAATAAAAAACTTCATCTGCAAATGCAGGCCCAAATTTCATAGTTGTAACAAAGCCTCACTTGTTATGATACCTATAAACAACACCTAATATACAGATGCAAAATGGTAAGAACAACAACATATTCCCTTAGATATCATCAATTTTGCATCAACTCAGAGGAGATATTCCTTTCTAATACTGTTAATAGAACCCAGTCAACATGATAGGGCATCAAATTATAGAGAAAAATCAAGATGAATATGTTAAGAAACTGTTTATTTTCTTAATTTGACTAGACCATCTTTTTAATGGAGAAATCAAGATATATTAGTGGCAAATGCAAAAGTGTTAAATATAATGGTAAAATGTAAAGTCAATTTGTAAGTTCCATAATAATGTCCAGAAATTGGTACCTTTTCAGGAAATTTCTCCCGATTCATCGAGGCCTCAAAGCAATCTCCAAAGTCAATATGCAGTATTTTTCCACTGCAAGGCAAACCAAACAAAAAATTTCACAAATAAGAAAGACTTCAGAAATATTTTCAGTAGTTATTTGTAGTTACCTGGATCGGTGCAGCATAAGATTGCTTGGATGCCGATCTCCCAAACCGAGAAGATAGCCAACCTACAAAGATTGACAGAAATGGTCCTAAAGAGTCATTACTAGGTCACAATGAATTCATTTCTAACTTGTTGAAAAAGAAAATTGATGAATAAAAAGATGTATAATGTACATACCATACTCATAACAGCTAGACTCCTGGTGTAATTTGTGCGCCTTTCAAGCCAAACTTCAGATGTGCGACTCTTAAGCCACAGTACCTACCAAATTAATATACTTCATTAAACTTTTGTATACTTTTAGAAAGAGGGTTAGTTTGATAATGCAAATGGTAATCAACTTTTTACCTTATTAAGGTCGTTACCCTCAGTATTTTGCAAAGCATGCTCAAACACTTCAACTTTCGCAATCAGGGGTAAGTGTTCATAATCGGGTGCAAACGCCAACATAAGTCTGTGTTCTTGGTTTAGAAAAATCTGAAATGAAAGTACAAGTGAAGAATTCTGTAACTAAATAAGAATATAATAGCTGACTATGGAGAGAATTAAATAAGGAACCTTTCTAGCATCTCTGTATTCCCGGATGAGCTGATGAAGAGTGTCGCAATTTGGGACCCACCCAATCAAGCCACTATTGGGAGATAAAGGAATAACTGCATATCTCTGGATTGAAAGATCTTTCTCTGCAGTGTTTCTAGAATTCTCTAGAAGGGTGTTTACCAATCCAAATAACTACAGAGAAGAAGAAGAAGAAATAGCGAATGTTATTCTGTTATCCGTCTAAAAAAAAAGTGCACATGAGATCATGTGATACCAGAACTATTCCAACCTTGATTGGCAGTCAACACAGTTGCATACATACTGGTTCAGTTACTGAGGACTATGCCAGTATAACATACCAGAAAACATCAACTTTTTCAACTCAAAACCAGTGTATCCCACCAATTTATCTGGCATTATATTTTCTTAGCCATTTTATCGACAGAAATTATTTTCAATATAATAATTCCCATACAATATGTTTTCCACCTGCCCTGACACCCCAGTGTGACACACATTTTCAATGGTGAACAATGTAAAAAGTGTCAGTGTGTGAGAGAGAAAGACCTGCATGACACGTTCGTCTTGGCGAAGATCCTCGTGACCTTTGAGCAAGAAGGCATAGTCTTTTCCGTCACTGCCATGAATAGTCAGCTTTCTTGGCCTTTGCTTCGATGTTATCACCTCCAACTGTGGTGCAAAGCTGCCTATTGTCACCACAGGCGCATCTGATGCACAAAATATAATTCCAAAATTGGATTTACAAATCATTCAAACCAAGAATATTCACTTCCACTAAATCATATGATTGATGTCCACACCAAGCAATTTTTATTAAAAAAAGTAAAAATAGGCAGCGGAGACCAAACGTAACCTGAACAACCAGTGGGTCAAGGAGTCCTTTCATATCTGTTTCTCTCATACATTTACTATCTAATGAAGGATGTTTTCAACTGTTTAGGAGCTCAATGTTAATTCAAAATTAAATGCATCAAGTCAGGCCATGGTCCATTGACCAGAACCCAACCTGACTATTAGTGGGTCCATAGCATCAGAACCTAATTCTACAAAAAAAGAAGGCTTATCTAAATAGGGCCTGGTTCACCAAATCGCATATAATGCTATGAGTTGTGGTTACAGCACAATTGATAAGGATAACAAAACCTCTCTAGAACTCCATTGGAAAAAATAAAAGAACAGAAATAATAATTATGCACTAACCGGCACAATAAGTTCCCGGTACAGCAAGTTCAAGATTACGGCATTTTAGCAACTCAGGTGAAACAAACTGCCAGGGAAGAAAATGAAACAAAAGTCGAAAACAAAGTCAACTCTTTATAATTTTCATAGAAATCACTGGTGTACCCAGAAACAAACAGGAAAAAAAAAAGTGAAAAAAGTTGCTAACCTGCAAGTCTAGTTTAGTCAGGCTCGGGAGCTGCTTGTCTATTCTTCTAAACACATGATAATATAAATCCCATGCCTGAAGAGTGTTAAAAATATCATAAAAAATCAAGGAAGTTGAGAAGCTACTTCATCATGCACATGCTTATATGTCAGATGAAAAAGTACCTGAGTTAGTTCAGCATCCTTTCCAGTAGTTCTATATTTTTTACAGCATTCTCGAGCTTCGGCCAATTCGCGGCCATAAGCCTGCATCCATTTTTCATAGTAGAAAATTCAGGTCAGAACTAGCAACAGATTAAAGCAAACAGCAAAAGCTATCTTAATTTTTCTACTGGTGCAAAAGTATGGCGCATCAAGGGCTAAACATGTGTTAAAGAGTGAGACTACATACTAAGCATAGTGCATATTGGTCCGTACTATGGATAAATATTTTCTTTTTCAAAATCCAAACAACTGATCTGAACCACCCAACATGGTCTCCATATAAGAATATACTTTATCAAATTTTACATTATTAGAATTTTTTTTTACTATATTTTTAGATAGGTAGAAAATCACTTGATCTAAAGGTTCTAGACCATTAAAAATTGTGGATTTTTTACCTATTTAAAAAAATAGTAAAAAATTCTAAAAAAATGTAAAATTTAGTCTGCAAGTAAATTAATATATGAAAATCATGTTGACTTTGAAAACGAAAAATATTGATCCATAGTATGGACCAATCTGCACTATGCATAGTACCATAGCCTCATTCTATATTAAATATGTAAAATTCACACAAAGCTGGTCCTGCAGGACTTTGTAAGAGTATTCTCATGCAATTACCTGAATGAAAGCATCTTCTTTGACAGTCTCTGCTCCTTTCTCTAACATAGCATGAAGAGGTTCAAGCACAGCAAGCATGCCTTCTATGTTTTGCTCTCCAAAATAGAGCCGGCTTGCCTCCTCAAACGCCTCGTACCACATCTCATGCCAGAGTATTGCCACTCTAATCAACTCCTTCGAAACCAGTTGAGCCTGTAGTCATTTAAAGAAGATTATAAATCCAGAAGATGTGGATCAAATTTCGACTAACAAAAATTCCTTATTGTACAAATATCAAGCTGACATAAGATGAAGAAAGGAAAATATAAAATTGAGAAATAACCAACTTGATCAACAAGACGACCACTATGCTGCCGGATTTTGTCGACCACCTCCTGGGCAGCACGCTGCCTCAATACACTTATTGATTTGCATGCTACCAGTAGGGGGTACATCAGGGCCTGCCATGCATACAGGTAAAAACTCATATAAAAAGAATGAAACTGACACCTGGCTAGTTCAACTGAAGCAGTGGAAATTGATTATATTCTATATGAACACCATTTTGGTATATCTGGAACAAACTCTATCGTTTCGGAGAACCCCAGATGTGCATTCATTGCCACGCCTGCACACATATAAGGTTCCCTGACCAAGTGGGTTATGAAATTCTAATGCCAGTTCCATTTCCATCCCCGTTGGACCAGCATGTTTGGTACCTGTCGATCTATTTCAACTTTTTCCATGAAAAATTAAATGGTAGAACCCATCTGACATATTTGGCACTGTTAACAGGTATGTTAGCCCTCAGCATGCTGGATCCTTAATTAAATATAAATCAAACAAAATTATGAATTGCATAAACCAGACCTGAGGATGGCCTTGTCCAATGCGAACTAGTAATGCCTGTATAAGTTCTCTCACAGCACTATTATTTGAGTGGATTCTTGCGATTATCTGCGGCAACACAACTAACCACATCTCAATTCTGACAAGTGAAAATCCCTTTTGTAATGCAATCTGGACCTCCGTAGTGGCACCATGGTTAAACCACAAAGTAAGAAGCCTTAAAATATCCTAAAAGAAAATAACAAGATAGGTACCAGGATTAGCAAAAATCAAATATATAAAATCAAAGAAAAGAACAAAGATTATATGCTTGACTTTAACTAATGTTTGAACCAAATGTATCTCCAATTGTTGCTTATTTTACTCTGTTGGTTGTTGTGTTTAATGTTCAGTTACAAATGTTGCACACAAAGTGAGTTAAATCAATAGATCAAGGTCTGGTTGATGCATAATAGCACAGTGAGGGATAACTGAGAAAAAGTATGTACAATGAAACTTATTCGCAAAAGTGACTCTTAACAGAGTCAAAGTTGTGTGGTTGTGATTTGAATGTTGTTGCGCTTGGTTACTTTTGGGGAACGGGCAGTGTAGCAAAGAGGTGATCAGCTGATTGCAGCTGATATTGGAATACACCAGCTGAATATGCAATACTTTACAAACCCAAAATGAGTGTTAATCTAAATCTACTGTCAGGTTGGATTATATTAACCACTAAATATCTACAATTATCTTTCTTGACATTTTCAGTCTTTAACTTTTGAGATAATGCAGTGTTCCACGTAATACTAGGTCTATAGCTTTAGAAATATTGACACCTGTAAGCTGTCATCAACTCCCTTAGAAGTGGATGCACAAGCAATTGAGTAAAAGTAGCCAGTGACAGCCGCTACGACATACTTCCCCACTATCTCGCTGCGGTCCTTGTTAGTGTAGTGAGACATCACAGCTGTGTTGAACAATGCCCATGTGTGCCATGCCTTTCCCCAATCCTTTGCACAAATTGTGGCATTCTTTAACGATTGTAGCATATCTGCATATTGATACGCAGGCCTCAGATCTCAAAAGAGCTATAAACAAAAGGGAGACCCTCACAAACAATTATAACTGTAATACTGGCCATACTCGTGGATATGTATCAGGTAGCAGATAAGACTGAACAAGCCCATACCTGCTTTTATCATGCAGTACGTACCAGTACCAGTCTCACAAAGTTCCATAAAAACAAAAGGCAAGTAACACTAAGAAATGGACTCAACGGCTTACAAACAACGATATAGGACAGTACAGTTACATTGTATAATTACTTCATTACCTCGAATGGATTCATCATCTAGTCCAGGAGAAAGTGCTCTTTTCCATGTACCAAGTCTCAAATAAACTTTCGCAAGGAGTGGGACACGTTCACGGGAAGATACAGCTGATGTACTTAGTGGAATACCAGAATAATCATTTGTACTGTTTGCCAGCTGCATTGCTAGCTCCTAAATATGAAATACAGAATATAACAAATCATTTGCCTATGGGGTTAGTTTTTGTCCAGCTGTGCATTTTCCAGCTTAAAACTTCAATGATCATGTCTGCTACCAGTATATATGCCCCCTACTACTAGTAGTACGAAACATGCCATTGTACAGCATTTGCCCAGCTTGAGAATTGTTTATGTTTTCAATTCTATTTAGATAAACTTGATACCAGCATTGTGTAGTGACAAATTGTTCTAGCTACCCAGACAACAAGAAACAAATCCAATCAAACTGCTAATAAAATGCGCTTAAATCTGCATTTGCAACATGCTAATTCTTGTTAATTTGGTTCAGCATCTTTTTACGCTCTGAACTCGATATTTTACAACTAAATTTGGATAAGAATGTCATAAAATTGTACCTGTAACCTAGAAAATGCTTCACGTCGTGTGATGTCATCACCTAGAGACCACTCGTATTTCAGGTATGCAGCCATGACTTGAAAATATCCATGCTTTGATGAAATAGGAGGAACTGATTCAGTGTCATTCTGCATGCAAACAAGAGAGACTGGTGTCATTTACCATAAAGGACTGCATGATACTGTTATTTGAATAATAACCATACCAATAGGTTGAACTAGGGGCACCATGTGACAAAAAAGCACGTGCAAATCAAAATCCAGAGAAAAAACCAAACCAAATAACATCAGTCAGCATTTCACGGGAGGGGCAGATGATGTCATAACATTTCAATAAACATGACTAAAACTAATGCTCTGCAATAGCACTTTAACAGAAGATATAACTGAAGGCTTCAATTGTTAGAACATTTTATTAGATAGGAGATACCTGTAAGAGTTTGGTAAGAGTAGATCTGGCCTGGCTGATGCGACCACTTTTACGGCAAAGAGAAGCAAATTTAAGCCAAGTCTCTACATCTTTGCTAGGAGGAAGCACCAACTCTCTTACCGCAAGTAGGGCTTGCCACACCTGATATTATAACCTTGTTTTGAGTACAAATATCCAGTACTACAATCAAGAGGTGTTAGATCCATGAGACATTGTAGGACATCAACTAGCACATAGACACATGAATCCAGATGTAAAATGAGCCTCGTGTCATTCATACTCAGGACTTCCTGTTCTAGTGATGAATGCAACGTCACTCTTTAAGTTTTAATAATTCATATTATTTCACCTCCTAAATGATGTAGAATTGACAAATTTACAAAAGATATTTACAGAGGTGCAAGTGCAACAACCTCAACATTTCGTTTTGCACCCTTGATGCGCTCACTCCACATATTTCGAATAAGCTCCCTTCTTCCATCGGCAATCGGATTACTTAGCGGCAGAGTGCAGTAATCAATTACCTGTTTTCACACAGAAAATACAATACTTGTGAGACAACTCTGGAAGAACACCAAGCATGACAAATTATGCCTAGCAAAAAGAGAAAAGCTCATACAAGTTACCTCTTCTAGCTCTGACAACTGCTGAACCCTGACCATGTTGGTATATGCACGCTCATAGCTCTCAAGAACCTGATGTCAACCATAAATACACCAAGATTAGTGATTCTTCATCTAATGCAACATAAGAATTTTGGTGATTTTTCAGAACTTAAAATGTGAATTCCATTTATGTTTAATTCAAAATTGGTTTTTCAATAATTATGTCAGTTTCTTTTTAATATGCTTATTTTTCTGGTGATATTCTGATACAGGTTTGAACAGAAAGAAGAATCCCCAAACTGGATGCTCTCAGCAAGGTAAATAGAAACATTAACGTATTAATATTTCACATTCAACTACCTAGCATTAATGTTCACATATATCTATCATATTTCAGAGTGGGCCTTCTAATCGTTAGAATAAAAAGCCAGTGGACCCTACTTAGAAGGCGGAGTATCTTTCTGTACCATTGGAGGGCCCATAGGTCACAAGTTAGGTTCGTGAAGAGGTAAGTGAAACATGTGGATGAGATTTAAAAAAGGAAGGCTAAAATAATATATAACTAATAACCTTTTCTTCTCTGCTGCTGAAAAAAAAACTCTTTTCTAATTTATTTTTGACAAAGTAAGTTGTCAAGGTTACAATGAGTAACATTGTTGGTTATTCTTTATATGAACTAAAGATAATATTAGAAAGAGGGAAAAAAGTACCAATGCTGCAAGTTCAGTTGCCAAGCATTTCCTCGCTCTGTCTACATATTCACGAGCTTCGTCATACTGAAAATGACAAACAGCTTAGAAAAGAGAGCAAGTTTTTCAAAAAAAAAAAGAATCTAACAAATGCCTAACTTTTCTTCAAAAACCATTGGGTCTGAAATTCAAGAAAAGTACATGATTCAAGTTGGATGTAGAAACTAATGTTATGAGTTCACGCACTACTATTCAAGTCTAACTTTACTCATTTTTACACAGTAGTCATTTCTTACAATTAGGAATATAGGCTACCATTCATACGCCTCAAGATAATTTTACATTTTACCCATGAAAAAATACAAAAAAAATTAAGAAATTTTAGACCTTCTCACGTCGCACCAAGAGAACAGCTCTAAAGAAGGCACCATTGCTACTACCATCACCACTAGCAGCCGTGTTTCCCAATACACGGAATCTGCTTTCATCTCCCCCATCATCAAGCCGGGATACATACTCTGACATTTGGTCCCACTCTCCCATGTTCCATGCTGCCTTTGCTGCCTAACTCACCCAAACAAAATAAAAAACGAGACGGCATTGAAATGCCATGGAATAGACTGAGAATACTGGATATACTTAACATGACAGTTTTATCGCCACAATGACCATTTAATATTCCAGGATATTTTGCTTTTATAAACACATACCATTGACACCAAGCTACTTTAGCCATGATGTGTGCCCAAACAAACACACACCTACCTATGCTTATAGCTGCATATATGCATATACACCACACATACATGCTCAAATACAAACATTTGCACATCTGCCTCCACACTATGAAAGTATGTTCATAACAAAATAAGTATAAAGAGGTATCTAAAGCGAGACAACAAACCATGGGGGCCATTTCAAGGCGAGCAGCAGGTTCAGCAGCTGTCCATTGCTCTCTGCATAGTGCATTTAATTCTTCCCACCGGGCTAAGGCCGCAAGACATCTCATCCTTCCTATTATAGATAAAAAGAGATAAATAAGTACTTAAAGTAGATGACTACGAATCTTTTTTTCAAGACAAAATAAAGAAGAAAATGTCTGGTGGTGTTTATAAATAAAAGAAAAAACATGTTTTTCTTTTCAATTTACTAACATCTGTTTATTATCTTACTAAACTTGCACATTTTTCAGTTATTGAATACTACTAAACCATATTGAGACTCCCCCTTGTGCTATTAATTCAGAATCCATCAATAGAACCCATGAAATCCCAGTGATATACAATATTAAATCTGACTGACAGCAGGAAAGTACCGTGGCAAGTAATACACACCTAATGTGGCAAGTAATACCCCCTTGTGTTAGTCAGACAATTTTATTAAAAAAAATGATCTGACTATCATTAGGACTCAGTAAATTAAAATTTAAACAAAATGCGCACAGCTACAAAACATAAAAAATAGGATCCGACTCTGCTGCTCTCCAAATAGGAGAGCAGGACCCTGTTATCCAAATCTCAGCCGTTCATCTATGTTGAGATTCGTGCATGAAGAAATTCAACGGCTGAGATTTGAATAACAGGGTCCTACTCTCCTATTTGGAGAGCAGCATAGCGGAGTCGATTCCTAACAAATATGTCAAAAAGAAACTGAAAACAAAATAGGATAATACCAAGTGCAAGAAATAGCAATATATGTATCGTGGCAAGTAATACACACCTAATGTGGCATCTAAGTTTTGGTTAGGACTAGAGGCTTGAGATGACTTTGCAGTATATGCATTGAGTGCCTCCTCCCACCTCTGCAACTTCTCATACCTTTTCCAAAATAAGTTGAATAAAGGAGAACATTTGATATTTCAGCAAGTTTAGGAACTAAAGAAGATGACATAATTAAACAACAAAGATCTAATGCAGCATTATACAGGTATACACGTGCAAGATTTCAAACTACAGTGCCAAATTCACTCCAATAAGGGCAAAACCAGTGCAGACCAATGCCATTCGCCACACAAGGTGGGCAGACTTTTTCATATTTTTCTTCTCTAGTTTTCCTAGTACCATGCTTTAATAGAACATGATGGTAAACCAGTTTATAGAGTCATTTATAAAGAAGCAATACATACACAGTATCATGACAGTAATTGCAAAAAGAATAAAGCAAAGGAGTATAGATACACGTACCAAGATTCCTTCAGCTGCACATCCAAATTTTCCTGAGAGTAGGTCAAGATTCCTATTGCCGCCTGCAAAGAACAAAATTTGAACTGGAATTGGAATTTGCAAGCTTTAGCAACGCCCAACTCAAACTGAAGTATAACTAGGGGCAAACACCTCAGTTTGCTTGTCCTCATTTGATTTTACCAGTACCAGTCTCCGACCGATTTGTTGCACACAGCACAGCACTGTTTGATACAGAACAAGAAACACTGACCCACTAAAGCAGATCAACAGCCACCCAACTGGCCTAAATCCAGTGTCATCCCAAACCTTAGTACTATGATTTCGACAACTTAAAATTTAATTAAAGAAATGACCTCGTGTTGATGTAACTGATTGTTTATGTGGATAAGTGACTCGACAACTGTAACTGGGTTTGCTCCCATCTTCTTTGAACAAGCAGCCTGGAACTCCATTTCTTTGTAGTGTAGAGCTTTTGCGTAGGCACGGCACTGCATGATATAATCATAATAAGGACAGAGAGAGAAGGGGGGGAGGGGGGGGGAGGGGGGGAGAAAGAGAAACTCTGCCAAGACTTCGAAAAGAGAGGGAGAGAGCAAATTGTGCAAATACTTATTGGAATTTGGTAAATTTCAAATGAAATTATTAATATTACCTCCAACAGTCTTCATATATATTAGAGGTTTCTGTTTCTTTGCAGTTACAACTAATTGCAAACCAACTAAACGATTGTATTTAAGTGAATCCTTTGGAAAATGACATCATAATAATCAGGGGCAGAGACAGATTTCAAGCTATGGGGTCAAACACACATTGGGTATCAATCATACAAAATTTTCGAGTATGGGGGTCAAATTTACTGTAACCATAGCATTTTACTCTAATCTATATTGAAAATCATGTTTAAGCATAGAAATTTTGAAAATGAATGGGGTCAATTGACCCCCACTCTCTCTTACTGGAGTCGCCCCTGATAATGATTACAATATCCAAAAGAAGGAAGCTTCCAAGGTAAAGAATTAGAGCCCAAGGACTAAATCTGTTGAGGAGAAATTATAGCGTACCTTCTCAGCAAGAGCACCTAACAATCTGGTATCAATTGGAAGTGGCTTGTCATCATGTTCCATAAACTCCGCCTAATGAAAAATAGAGCTAAATTTGCACAACAAACATCTTACAAAAAAGTACACAACTAATAAATGCCAAATTGACAAGTTCAAATCCATGCCTGCCTTTTTACATGTACTATTTTCATGTTATGACCAAAATTTGATGTCTACTCCGTTTGCTTAGTTAGCAAATGACGACCCCAATTGTACAACATGAATATCCATCATAACCCCAGTTAAGCAAAAAGAAAAGAAAAAAGAAAAAAAAAAAAACCCCAACCAGACCCCACTCAGACACACAAACAGAAAAGGAAACCCAACCTTAGCATAGACAATGAAGAAAAATAATTATGGAAGAATGATTTACAAGGTTAAGTAAAGTGGCGAGAATCTCGGGGGGGATATTCTGAGAGGAAAACGCAGTCTTGAGATTCCTAACAAGAAGCTCTTGCGATGCCTCATTCATTTGTGCCCAGCAGCTAGCAAAGCCAGCTGCAAACAATTCACGCCACACCGATGGCTACATGATCATTGTTTCATTGTTAGAAACATTGACATAGTTTAATCTTTTTTCAGGAAACAAACTATGAAACCCAACATACAAAACGAAACATGAAGGTATCTACTACACATGCTACAGTATATTAATTAGTTGAATTGGAACAATCATGTTGGTTTTCAAACCCTGAAGGCTCAGTACCTATACCTAACCAGTTTGTGTGAAACCTGTGTGGTACCAAAAACTTTCAGCCTGTGATAAATTTATTAACTTCTCTGCCAGAACATGATGCATGAACCAAATAAAAAGACAGCCAAACGAAAAATAGTAACAATCAATGGAAGATTCATAAATGTCCTGACACCAACACCAACAACAACAAACGGTATAACAGAATAGTACTGAACTAAAAGACTGCAGTCCTTAATATTGGTATATAACAATAATAAATGAGGGGGGGGTTAAAATGACTCGTGTCTTTCATGCCTAACATCCTATCTCCATTTTCAAAGTTCAAAAGTTGATCCGAACTGATCAACATGATCTCCATATTGAAATGTGCTTGGAGAGAATTTAATATTTTTTTTTTAAAACTTTTACTATTTTTTACAGTTTCTGGATCATCCAAAAGCAGTGATTTTGTACCTTTCTAAACAAATAGTGAAAATTTTCCATCACATATAAAATTGTCTCAAAGCACATTTTGAATATGGAGATCATGTTTATCAGTTCGGGTCGACTGTTTAGACTTTGAAAATGGAGATAAAGGATGTGAGGCACGATGAGGCATGAAAGACACAAGGCATGTGAACCCTCCTCATAATAAATTCCATCTCTGTAGGTATGCCAAACCAAACAGTACCTGAAGTTGGGCAAGCCTGGCACAGGTGCGTAGAGCAGGTGAAGGGGACTCCTTGAGGAGCTCTATACTAAAATGACGCATCCACTCGGCCCAATCTTCCTTAGTACTCCTCTGTGAAGCCTCTCCAGCTATCCTTAACCTCAAATCATTCACCTTTAACATATAAAAATTTGCTAGGTTTAAAGGTATGCATTACTAACTACCTGTATGAAACTTTTCTCTCTCTCTCCTGTATCAGAAAGGAAGCAACTACCCTTCCTTTTTTTACCAGCTTTCTGCTATGTATTATCAACTTGTGTGTTTACTAATGCACACAGTACCTCTTTTTGATACCTTCCTTCTCTTATTACAGTTTTCATGACTCATATTTCAACAAAGGCAGATATCGAACTAGAATATAATACCACTTAGTATTGATAAGTAAAAACATTAAACATGCCATTAAAAAAGTTCCTGGGTAATACATTGATGAGTTCAGCATAATAATGATACATAATAGCTAAACAGAACAAAGAAAAAACAATTACTACATAATGCAGCTAAACTAGGGTTGCCCTTTTGAGGACCTGTTAAAATGTTAAGCAGATGCTACAACTTAACTTCATGACATATAGCAAGTATTCAAGAAATTATAATTTTTATGTAAAAACAACCATTTAAATAAGGTGAATGTATATATGTAGATATACCTGGTGGCTCCTGACCTGCCTTTGCATCTCATCACCTTCTTCATATGAGTCGTTATCAAAATCATTAAGCGGGTCACTGATTACCTCAGGTAGAACATTCTTTGTGTACTTTTGGATGAACGAATCATCTAAAAGGAAATGCGGGTCGCGACTTTTCAATCTGGCTTCTATCTTATCCCATTCTCTATGCTATAATATGATTTTTTTTAAATAAAATTAAGATTTAAGAGAAGAAATGCAATTTACAACTTATCGGTCTATTGCACCAACATGTTTACCCAAAAGAATTAAGTACAGTCAGTCAGATGGGCAAGGTTAACTAAGTGCTTTACCAACTAATGGTTCATACATGTTCGTCAAACAAGCATATACCAGATAAAATACCAAATATGTGTACTTAAAATGCTATACTACACAAAACTTCCTCATTGTGGGAGACCACGAGTGGTCACTCTTGTGTGGTTGTTTGTGCGTCAATACACGTATCAGCGTGTTTCAAAGACCAAATTGGCAGTCAAAGTAGTTTAAATTATTAGATACGCCATGTGGTGTATCGGATACATATCAAACACGAACATATCGGATACACATCTCGGTAGCATAGTTAAAGTGTAATTATGAGAAGAAAATAAGTACCCGAATATGATGCTTCAAAATAAGCTTATTGATTGAAGATAAAAATATAGAAAAGTCTTCTCCAAGTGCATAAGCAAGGCAACAGAGGGCATCCAATGCATCTTTTCGTAACTCATCATTATTTCTGATAAAAAATCAAGAAATGAAAACATTTCATTACTCTCCTTATTTTGCTTGCAAATTATGTGTGCTTGCGTGTGAGAGAGAGATGGAGAGAGTACTTAAAATAGATGGAGTAAATAATTTTAATTAGTACAATCAATTGGCAGCCACTGCCAACATTTTCAGAGAGAGAGAGAGAGAGATACTCCCAGAGAGGAAGACAAGAGACTTCAACCGAGTTAAAAGCAGCAAGGACGTGAATAATAGACTTTTGATGAAAGACAACGAGATAAAGAACAGATGAAGAGACTACTTCAACAAAGTCGTTCAATGGAGAGAATGAGAGCACCATGTTTGAGCTGGATGACTCTTTTGATGACACCAATAGACAATTTGTTCGGAGAATTCAAGTTTGAGGTAAAGGAGGCTTTAAAAAAGATGAAAGTAGGCAAGGCATTGGGGCCCGATAACATCCCGATCGAGGTGTGGAGATGCCATGGAGACGTAGCGATAGTGTGACTAACTAAGTTGTTCAATAGCATTTTCTGATCAAACAAGATGCCTGACGAGTGGAGAAGTATAATAGTACCAATCTTCAAGAATAAATGAGATATCCAAAGTTGTACAAATTACAGAAGAATTAAGCTTATAAGTCATACAATGAAGCTTTGGGAGAGAGTGATTGAGCATCGCTTAAGAAGAATGACAAGCATTAGGAAAACCAATTTGGTTTTATGCCTTAGAGGTCGACCACAGGCGATTTTTTTGACAAGATAACTTATAGAGAGATATAGGGAGCAAAAGAAGGTTCTAGACATTGTATTTATTGACTCGGAGAAAGCGTATGACAAAGTAGATAGGTCATGTGGTGGGCTCTTGAAAAGAAGAAAGTTCCAACAAAGTAATGTTGGGCATGCTATATGATAGAAAAGTCCCACAAAGGCAAAAGGCAAATTCTACAAGACGACGATCTGGCATGCAATGTTGTATAGTGCAGAATGTTGGGCTAATAAAAGACAACACGTCCAGAATATAAGTATAGCATAGATGCGTATGCTGCAGTGGATTTGTGGTCATACAAGAAGGGGCCAAATCAGAAACAATGATACACGTGACAGGCTTGGGGTGGCACTAATTGAAGAGAAGCTCGTCCAACACTGCTTGAGATGGTTTAGGCATCTCCAACAGAGGCCTCCTGAGACATCGATGCGTACTAGAATTATAAGCTGTATTGAAAGCACAAGAAGAGGCAGATGTCGGCCAAGATTGACATGGAAGGAAGCAGTAAAAAAAGAGACTTAAGAAATGTCATGTATCTAAAGAGTTGGCTTTGGACAGAAGTGCATTGAAGTTAGTGAACCATTTACCCGAACCATAACTAGGGGTGTTCATCAGGTTCAGTTTAATTGGTTTTAAACCGAACCAAAAGAGTTCGATTTAAAAAATGGATCGGTTCAGTTCATTTTTAAAACTGGTTTAATAGTTTGATTCGATTTAGAAATTTAAAACACGGTTAGACCAAACTGATGGAAATTTTTAAACCAGCCCTTGTCCGAACCAAACTTTGGTTTGCCTATGTTAACTCGGTTTGAACTTAAAACCAAACCAATGAACACCCCTAACCATGACCTAGGAATTAGGGCTTAAGGGTAATGTTATAGGCATTAGGCTAAGGTTCTGATTTAGGGTCAAGGATGTAGGGCTTAGGACTTCGGCCCCTACAATTTATAGTGTAGGCATAATATTGTTAATATTATTATTAATATTATTAGTATTATTATTCGTACCATTATTACTATTAGTATTACTATTGTTATTATTATTATTATTACTATTATTATTATTATTATTATTATTATTATTATTTTATTACTATCTATGTTGGTTTTGTGACTCCGGATGAGTTTCATTTGTAGCCTACCCCGAATTGTTTGAGACTAAAGGCTTGGCTGTTGTTGTTGTCGTTGTCGTAGAGTACTTAACCATAGCGACCAATTTGCAATTTAACTAATGTTTTGACTGCTATTGGGTTTTTAATTAGATTATGACCGTAGCATTTTATACGACCAGAAAGAGTGTAAGACAAACAAAGCATAATTCAGCACAAAGAACTTACTAAGGGTACATTTGGATCATTCAAGGATTAGTGCAAGAATAGTGATTTTTGGATTAGTGGTTGAGAATGGTGCTAACCTCAAGTGGTTTGAGAATAGTGTTAACTTTGGACTATTCCGGGTTAGTAGAAATGTTGTTTGGATTGTATGCTTACAATAGTGATAGATTGTATGTTTAGAATAGTGCAAACCCACCTTTTTATTGGAATAGCATAACAGCGTTGTTCTCGTACTATTCTTACTTTCTAATTTACGTTTGGATCACATGATATTAAGTATGGGACCATGGTACCAGTACAATTCTGAGTGCTATTTTTTTTTTTTATGATAATTCAAGACCAGAGTTAAGGACATATTCTGATGATAATCCTTACCCATCCAAGACTAGATTCAGATGATGCACCAAAGATGAAACATGACCGCTGACCTGAATATATAAAAAATCAAACATCACATGGTAGCTTGAACTCCAAAATATGTCAACTACAGCTTTTTTTTTTAGTCCGAAATGAGGTTTATGAACAATTCTATGATTTTTGCTTAATCAAGCATCCATAAGCAATTCCACAATTCATTCTTACCAGAACACATAAAGTAAAAAATTTAGCAGAAAGAAAATTGGTTTTGAATTAATTTGAACAGTAGTATATTCGTATCAGCATTACTACCAGTATGGTAAACTATAGAATCTGACTGACTGAGTGCAAAGAATTGGGCTGTTAATTGGTACAAGCTCAAGAGTACTTTATGCTTGTAATTTCTAACCAGTACAATGACACATATGGCTAAGAGAAATGCGGGTGCTTGACTGAGACACTCTTTATGACTAGTTCCTCCACTCTGCCTTAGTCTCTAAAAGAGAGGGAAGAAAATCTGCAGAATCTCTAACCAGTACAATGACAACAAAAAAACAGAGAGAATTGGGAGAGCAGACTAGAAAGAGTGACGGACCTGAACCCTAGGAATGAGCTTCGTTAAGGTATGAATAGCATGCCTTCTGATATCAACAGAAGCTTCCACTCTGAATAATCGGATGAGTGCAGGAAATACCAAATGCATGTGCACATCCAGCGTACCTACAGCGACAATCACAATATAATTCTTGTTGGTTTAAATAAGCTCTTCAAACTAACCAAAGCGAAAACTGCAAACTTGATTCCTGGTGAACAAACAGTCCAGAAAAGCAAACCATTCTAGTTACTATATCATTATGAGAAAGACAATCCATTGCCAATGAGGTAGTATTGTCATATTTGCTACTACATATCTAATATACAGGTCAGGCTTGTGTAGGTAAATTGTCCAGGTGCAAATGGTTCATATGGCAATTAATTAATGGGACACATGACGCACCGCCAAAGACTTCTAGGGTGTGGAGGATATCAGGGACATGGGAGTAGTCATTGCAGCGCTCTGCATCATTTAAGACTTGAATGCACCAGGGCAGTAATTCCAGCATGTACGTTCTGAAGTCATCATTCAATGCCAAGCAAAGTTGTTCCACCAGGTGCAGTACCTATAGAGAGGAAAGGAGAGAAGGAGAGAACTATATATTAGGGTTTGATAGCAAGGATCAAGGAACTAAGTATATTGGTTCAACATAGGCCAGAATGGTTTCTTGCAGTACAAAATCATCAGGTGACCAGAATTGGTCAGTAGGGTCAGTTTATTATGTCAGTAGGTAGAAAGCATTACAGTGTGAAAACCAAGCTAACTCGTACCAACAAAATATAAGGAGCACATGCCCTGCAAAGAAAGAGCTATTGATATACCCTAAACATGGGAAATAAAAACTTTCATTGCTTCCTCCTCTCTATGTTCTTGTGATCTATTGATATACCCTGAACATGGGAAATAAAAACTTTCACTGCTTCCTCCTCTCATATGTTCTTGTGATTCACACAAAATGCCCTTTCTTCCTTTGCATTTTACTCAAGATTGTAGAATGCAAATAGTCATTATGTTATTTCGTAGTTCATGTGATTTTCCTATTTTATGTACGGGACATTTTCAATTTTCAGGTTATATGTGGTACTTGGACGATTTCAAGGGAAAATGTCAAAAGAAAAGCATGCTCATACAGAAGAGCCTTGGAAAGGGCGGCTGACAGCTGGCAAGCTAAAAGAAGCCATCCATAGATCCGAAATAAGTTGAAGCAGCTCAGTCAAGTACTTTCTTATGTGCTGCATGCATAAAAAAATATCACAATCAGAAAAGACCAGTCCTTCCAAGAAAGTATAAAGATGTGATTGCCCAAAAAATCACCGACAACCATACTTTACCAAAGTGTACAGGATTTAGCCAAAAAATAAGTTTTATTCATTAGCAAAAATTAACTCCGTCTGTGTAGCTTTTGCACGGCCTGCCCCAAGACAGGAAAAGGAGGAAGGTTGTGATAAGGTGTGGCGAGCCAACGTAAAAAAAAAAAAAAGCCTCTTTATGGAAACAAAACCCACCCGAAGTGCTCTGGTTGGGTTTCATTTCTGGCCTACCCCAACTTGTTTGAGACTTAAGGCTTGGTTGTTGTATTCGTTAGCAAAAATTAGCGCACAAAGGCACAACAAATTTTAATTCACCAACCAAAGTATACCTTACAACAGAGGTTAAAAGTTGCAAAAAAGTTTGCAGTTGGACAACAGACTAAAGAGTCTAGCAGGCAGATACAAAATTTGAAAGGATAAAAACATGTGAACCAAAGCAGACGACAGGAACTCCTACCTGACGCACAATAGAAACCAAGGTACCGAGCTTCCAAGTTATGAACTCCTTCAAGCCCCCATCTTCACAGATTCTTACAGCCCTAAAAAGCTCTGGAAGAACCTACATAATTAAAAAAAAAACAAATGTCAAATCTGACATCATTTTAAGCACTAAGAACACAGAGAGAGTGTGAGAGAGAATGAGAGAGAGACCTACACCCTTGGCAGTCATTGCCAAGTTCTCGAAGAGAGAGAGAGAGAGAGAGAGAGATTTACCTTAGGTAAGTAGGGAACACAGCCAAGGCCCATCGACTTTCGAGGCAGAAACAGTGAACCAAAAAGTATCAGAAACCAAAACACATATGAAGAAAGCTAAAATTAAAATGCAAATACAGAAAAATAAATAAATAGTACCTTGAAAATGAATATAAGAGACCCAACCACCATCTGATGGTAGCTTGAGAGAGAAGGGTCTCGGAGAATTCTCATCAGCGAGGATATCGCAACCTAAGTATGCAAATCCACGATTACCACCAGGAAAACAGTTGATGTACAACATAAGATTAAATGTTTAAGTTGCACAGAACATCAACATACCACAGAAACCCTGATTAACCACAAAAAATCTCATATAAACAAACTCAATATAAAAAATATCACTATTAACCCCTCTCTTGATTCCCTTTCTTGTAGAAGTACAAAATATGCAAACAGTGTCGGATTTAAAGTGCCATCAGCGCCAGATATTGAGGCTGTCGGCTAAAAAACTGACACTGAAAGCAACTATCAGTGTCCATATTTGCTTTCAGTGCCAGTTTAAATGTAAAATCCGACACTAATGTTGTTGTTTTTTTTTTAAAAAAATTAATGTGGCTAGCCTCCAATTTTGCTAGTCATAAATATTAGCAACCAGAAAATCACAAATAAAATATCAAAATATCACATTATTCAACATATATGAACCATACACAACTATATATTTTGCTAACTAAAAAAGAAAAAAGTACTACAATAAAAACTAAAAACTAGTTAAATCAACAGGATCTTACCGTTAGACACGATTATCTTAACAATTCCTAAGAATCAAATACGGTAAGAAAAAAAAATGAAAACTAAGAGCAAAAAAATGAACCAGAACTTCAACTCAAGTTTTGAGGGCAAAAAAAGTGCGGAGATTTTTGATGTTCAGTACAAATAGATATAGAAGCGGATCTTCCATATGTATACTTAGCTATCCAATTAAGTTCCCTTCAATTATAAAAAGTGCTACTCGTATACATATAACTAACATCCTTAATAGATGCACTTGAGATCCCAAGACTTGACAGCCCAAAAGATGTCTTTTCAGGTACACAGCCCACAACCCAACCGAAGTCTACTGAATTAAAAAGTAACATATGAAACTATTAGTCTACTGAATTTATGATTTATATATAAGATTTAACACTGCCTTATTGAACATCTAAGCTCAAATTTGGCATTATGTATGATATTTTGCAAGGAATGCATGAACTGAGCCTGATCTATAAAAAGACAATGAACAACTCACGAAAAGGAACTTTCATCAAAATGAGCAAAACAAAGGCAAAATTTACAGTGGAATAGTAATCTTCTGAAGCAGCCGCAAATGAAGGCCAGAGCTCCATCGGCATCTCTTCCATGGACACGATATGCTGCCCGCCTGCCTCAGTCGATGGACGGTTGACTGCCTCATGTGGCCCTGGCAATAAGCTTTGGTTCCTTTTGTTTGTGTGTGGATCCAAAGCGCCCATTATCCCTAAAACCTAGAACAACAGAAATGAATTTGAATAATTGGAAGGCTTAACAAAAGTTCCCAAGAATCAAAAGAAAACACAGAACTGATAGAACTACAAAAATGGTTTTTGCTGCTTAGCAAGAGATAAAGGTAGCAACTTCATACTTACCTCAAGCAAGGAAGACGTCAGACAATTGTGTATTTTACTTTTAAAGACTACAAATTTACCTTGAGCACCTCTCGCCTAGTTGTCCATGCCAATTCACCATTCAATAGCTTTAGCAGTAAGCCAAGAAGCATAGGGTACTCATTGTATGGGGTTATAACATAACTGCATGTATTTGATCAATCTCAAAATGATAACAGCTGATAGAAATGATAATGATCTAAATTCAGACATTAATAGCTTGACATGGAAAAACACACACATACCCAGTGCTTTGTACGACTTGACCAAGGGTAGAAACAGCAACTTCCCGTTTATGAACGGCAGCACCATCTAAGAGAGCCTCAACAATCAAAGGCATCAGCTCAGGTAGATATTTCCCCATTACAAATCCACCCTAGTTTAATTTAATCAGAAAAAAAAAAATTAATGTATATATATAATAAACAGATGTTTAAGAAGACGAAGGCAGCATACAAATAAGCATTTCATTGTCAAAGATACGTTCCAGAAAGTCCCAAGATTACAACAGCAAGCACATTATCTCACTGACAGGAGGTTTCCACAGCTATCTAGAAGGGCCCATTCTCTATGGTACAGACTTTGCTTGAATTTTAATTTTCTCTTGCTAAACATGTTCAGCCCACAAACATAAGATTGATAAAAGAAACAGAATTTTCCATGAAAGCATACTTATTAACTTAGGAAAACATACCACTTTTGCAAGCTCCCCTACTGTAGCAAGTGCACCAGTGACAACAGCATTATTATCACGCAATCTAGAAACAATAGAAACAAGTGCCTGGCATATGGAACAATTTGGTCAAGAAACGTGAATTACTAATATACACAAATAGAGGTGAATAACAAATTAATACAACATCTGTAGAGTTACTTTGTGAACAGGAGCTATATAAGGGAGTATCAATCGGCCACAATTTCGTATCAGACAACCCAGCAACTTAGCGCTTTCCTCTCTGCACTTGCTATCCGTGCTACAGTTCAGAGGAAATAAGAAACAAAGTAAATATTACAAGAAGAAACGGGGTAGGAAGTTCACATATAGCTGTCAACTCAGAGAGCACCTCTTAGTGTAAACCAAGGGCTGCCACAATCAACTAATTGTAAAAGGAATGGAATTGCTATACTCCGAGAGCACCTCTTTAAGTGTAAACCAAGGGCTGCTACAATCAACTAATTATAAAAGGAATGGAACTGCTACATGCTTATCCATGCCAGGCCATGTGCTTTCTAGTACTGGTTAGGCACCCTTTTGTTCTATGGATGGGACAGTAAACCATCCACTGCCATTATAAAAATACAATAGAAAATGACAGTGAGGGCACTGCTGATAAGAGCCGCTAGGTACTGTACAACAGCATGTACAGACAAACACAAAATGATAGATTCTAATGGCACAGTAATATTCATTAACTAATTAAATCGGAACCTCTTGTAAAAATTCTGAAGAAGTCTTACAGAAAACAAACCTTTGGTCAAGATACGTCAACAACTGTATGAGATGACGGCGGAGAGCGGGAAGGACATATGCGGGATTCTTTTCTGACAATCTGCCAGCAACTGATATAGCTAAAACACGCACATCATATTCCTAAAAGAAGCGAAGCACATATGATTTAGCTTATAGTGAGAGCCTTACTAAGTAGCTGTTCAGACATTATATTATCCAGAAATAGGTTTGAGGTAGTGTATGAACTAGCATACATACTTTTGGCCTTTTACGTATGAAATCTAGCAGTTATAACAGAAAAAAAAAAACTTGAGCAAGGAAAAGGCTAGATTGCCCCAATTAATTTTTCAAACAACGCTCTCTCCCCCCCCCCACCCCCCCCCACTCCCCCCCATTGAAAGAAGAAATAAGATTACCTCATCATTTAAGGCAACAAAAATTGAAGTCAAGATATCAGCCTGGGCCAAGAAGTCATCGAAAGTGGGATTGTTCTCGAGCGATTCAAACACCGATTTTCTAACTCCTACATCTAAATCGGCCACTGCTGCTATTAGCAGTTTCTGTACTATCTGCATGGAGATTAACAAAAACTTGCATTAAAAGTACTAGGAAATGATAGCTTCTTTCAAATTCCCTTTTAATGAAATTACATGTACAGTCACAGGCTTTAATGGTACTCAAAAAGGTGCAAAAAGGAAAACACTATCATATACACTCTGTACAGAATACACCTTGGTAGTTTATAATTGGCTTTGGCACTATACTACCTTATTTAAGTTTTATAGAGCTCAAGTGCACTATTAGTCACCACGATTTAGCCTGTCAGTTAAGAGGAGTTCTATAAAACAACAATCATGATATCTTCTTTTCCGAAATACACCTATTTTTCACTCTACAGGCAAATGACATCCTATGCTTTCTTGTACTGGCAATTACCAAAGAGTATTTTGGCCAATCCACATATAAAACAAACCACTGAAATAAAGGACATGGCAAGTTGAAAAGATGACTATAGTACCCTGGAAATTTCGATACTAAATTTGATCGTTTCCTATGGCTTGAATAAAGTATCTTTTTTTTTTCTTTTTGAAAGTCTTGGTAGTGGCTACTAAGATTGGCCTGTATAAAGTATCAAAGCCAACATTTAAAACAAGCTCAGAATGATTTTAGTTAAACTGCACTAGAGAAAGGGAAGGTTTGTAGGTATCGGGGCAGGAAGTTGAAATTGTCAACATTTGATCGACAGATACTTCCATAGCAAATCTAATGACTCAGTATTGTTTTCAAAAAGAAGAGAAGGAAATATTAATTGTTTTTACAAAAACAAGGGAACCTTGTTGTTTGCATGCAGAATAATTTTATCAAATGATGATTTTCAATAAAAAGCAATCACCAGATAATAGAAAACTGACACTAACCTCTTCAACAAGGCGCCGCCTCTTCCTACTGCCAATCCGACTAGATCTAGTAGTGTATTGTGAAGACAGAGAGTTCGCAACCAGCCGGCAACAGCAGATTGCTGCATCCTTCCGTGTGGTACTGTCTTCATCCTCCAAATATACAACCACACACTCTCTACAGAATTCGAGAAGTTCATAACCCTAAAAGCATGACAAACATCAACAAGTTACTTCAACAAAGTGCAGTAAACTGGTCATTTTTTTGTCATCTTAGGCTCTTAGCTTAGTTGTTAATTCAATGCACAAAGTGACCCTCAACTAAACAGTAATCGACCATCCTCCTTTTGAATAAGCACCTAGGAAGAGTGACTTACAAACCAAACTCATTCACATAAGGTCAGATAACAGTAAGGCTACAGTACTATGCATAGCGCACTTTGGTCAGTACTACGGATCCCTATCTTTATTTTCAAAGTCTAAATAGTCAATCCGAACCGTTCATCATGGTCACCATATAAAAATGTACTTGGAGACCAAATTATACATTTTTTATATTTTTTACTATCTTTATAGAGAATCACTACTTTCCAAGTGATCTATAATTTTTAGATCAAGTGATTTTGTACCTATTTTAAAAAAAAAAGTAAAAAAAAAATCTCAACAAAAATGTAAAATTGGCATCCAAGCACATTTTCATATGAAGATCACGTTGAGCGGAATGGATCAACTATTTGAACTTTGAAAATAGAGATATGCATCCATAGTACGGACCAAAGTGCGCTATGCATAGTGTACCATAGCCTCACTATTTAGATACTCCTTATACTGAACTGCAATAAATATATATATCAAAACTCAATAAAATTGTTTTCAAGTTTCTCAATGAAGTCTTGCAATAGAAAGAGGCTTTTGCACAAATTTCTGGCAATTTATGCTGTTTTTTATCTTTTAATTTTGGTTCCCATTTCAAAGTTGAGAAAGGAGTAGGTCCGATGCCCCATGGGACCTACTTTTAGGTCCAATGGGCTCCACAACCGTCCGATTCGCTTTAAGATCTGAGCGCACGACAATTGATACGAGTGCGCATGAATATTAAAGCTAGGGCACAGATCTTAAAGTGGATCGAACGGTCCTGGGACCCATTGAACCAAAGTAGGTCCAATGGGGCATCGGACCTACTCCGAAGTCTTCAAAGTTTAGTTATCAGTAGATGCTATCTGTAAATATGAAGGGGCTTTAGATATAACCAGGACCAAACTAAAGTACACCCATACAATAAAATAATTGCTAATTTCTTTAAGATAGATATATGACATTGGTTCAGACAGCTATCTATTGTTGAAATAGATAGGAAAAAGAAAGATAACCTTAAAGTTGAAATGAGCTAAGGTGTGCAGAGCAAGTTGCACCAGCTCCGCACTATTTACATCTGATGAAGACTGAGAGGCATTGACTACTGTACCAGCTCTGATACTACCAGTTGAACTTAGTCTTGAAGGTGGATAAGGGACCTTCGAGAGTACAAAGGAGATGGAATCCAGTAGCCGTTCTTGTATGGTCGGAAGTAAAGAAGGGATACTGCAGCACATGCATAAAACAGAATCAGGACTAACCAGGGCTGGAAACTTTTGACCTTACCCGATGGTCAACCTTACCCGTAAACCAAATTTCTATGACCTGCTGCAGTTAACAGGTCATAACCTAACCTAACAATTTCTATTTTGTTAGAACAAAATAATAGCTGATAGTAGGACAGAAGGGCACACTTTCAGAAATAAAAGAGTTGTCAATTGAATCTGTATCCCAAGCACTCCTACAATAAAATAAAAACTTTAACCATCTAGATCAGTTCACCCTCATAATAATATAACTCTAAAAAAATTATAAGCCAAAACAAATTGGACCAGATTGACTCATGACCTGGCATGATGTATACAGTTCAGAAAAACATGGCCAGCTGTCAACATAATTTTTCTGTTAGTGCATATCTTTGACCCACCAGAATTTTAGTAACCCTTAGGACTACATAAGGTAACACTCTGAACATTCATCTATAGAAAACCCTTTTTCTTTTGTTTTAGTGTGTTTTGTGTGCTTGTTTGGCATCTTGACGTTATGCTCATGCTTAGCACATCAAATTTGGTGATATCATACGAGAAGAATTAAGCTGCGTAAATCCAGAGCAGTACAATACAAAACTCGCACCTTTGCATTCACTTCAGTACCAGTATGGACTGATGATAGAGTCAGACATAAAGGAGGTTTTGACAGCAGATGCAATAAAATGGTACCTGAGTGAAATCTGCTCAAGAGCTACAACAAGAAATTTGGAAAGGCCGGCAGCAAACATGCAATCTAGTAGACCACGGACATGGGGCTCCATTGCAGGGCCCATGGCTTTTGCAAAGTTCCCAACACAAGTGATAGCTTCATGGGATGGCCTTCCTCTTCGTGGGGCAATCTGTAAATTGGATGATGAAATTATAGCTATGAAAAGGGTTATTTCACCTAAGTCAAGTATTCACAGACCCATAAAATCAACATGATAATTAACCGAGTGTAGAAAAAGTCTATGTTGAACATGCTAAATTTTATACACACCTCAAGACTACATTCTTTCATACCAAGTAAAATGGAAAAAACTGAACTTGTAACAGACAAAACAGACAGAGAGAAAGAAAGAGTGAAAGTACAGCTTCACGAAGATATAAGGTAATTGTTGGCAGGTAAGGTACGAGCTCGCCACCAAGAGCACCGGCCATCTCCCCAAGAGCAGTGAAGCCACTTCCTCGCTCATCTCGTGTTCGCAAAACCGCAAGTATGTGGTCCATGCAAATCTGTTATTTGTACAATTAGTCCAGTCTATTGCAGTCCAGACAAAAACACGAAATCTAATCCAAATTCCTTCACGAGCAATCGAGAATCATGGTTGCAGCATTAGCAATGGAGGTACATAACTACATATGTTGTATCAGTAGTCACAAAAAATTATGCTTATACAGTGAGCTAGCTAATTTTACGTACTTTTTGTTAGTAAGTAATCTGGCTACATCTAAGGGGCTGTTTGGAACTGTGAGATAGAAACTCCATGAGACAAGTACAAAGTTTGTGTTGTGAATACTGCAGTTGGATTTACAAATCTTTTGTTCAGGTGTCCTTGAGGAGCAATAAGCTTATCAAGTGGGGTCAACATTTCTAATAATAAATAAAGCCTAATGATGTCCTATTTCAGCTACTTTTTGGATTTCAGTGGTAATAACAACAAAGAAAGAATAAATTAAGGGGGCAACTGCTTTTCAGATTATAGGGGCTCTCCAAGTCGAGCGCAGAAAATTTTTGCTGTAGGCCACGTTACAATATTTGAGTGCACTGGGAATCATAAACTAGAGTAAAAATTCTACTTAAAATGAACCAAACAGCCAAAAAAAATTAAAATAACCGTAAGGACCTTCTAACTACCCCAGGTACTGTGAACCAAACAGGTCCTAAATGTTTAAAGTTAACTGAGTGCTCAAGCATCCTCATATAAGCAATTATGCAATAAGTACAAAATGAATACAATATACATTAGGATCAGACCATTGTGAAATGAAACTTTGAGCGAGCAGGGGATACTTAAAACTGCTACACACAATGATACCTAATACAGTCTATAATCATAGTCTACTTAAATGGAATACAAATAAAACACAGAACAAAAGACAAGGATGGACAACTTGATGCTGCTATCTGCACCTTGATCTGAACACTCTTTTGGCCACTAATTATAAAACTTACCTTCAAATAGTTGGTCACAAAGCGGTCCCGTAAGAAATGTGCAATCCGAGGAAGCAAAGCAGTAATGCTGAGGCGAACAAGGCGGTCTTTGTGATCCAGGTACTTCAGCACAATGTCAGCCACTTCTCTATACCTTGACATCATAAACTCTCCAGTATTCCTATTGTTAAAGTTTTGTTCTTTACAAATGAGTTCTACCCAGAAAACACAGATGGCAAATTGAGCAGAAAATACTTTTCTGTCTGGCCCATATGCTGTGCAACCTTACATAAGCCGGAACATTTTGTACAGGGATGCACAATGGAAATTATTTGTTTTTATAATAATGCCTGGACAAAGGAAAACAAGTCAAACTTTGTTCTGCGTTACACTGGCAAATTCTATTTTATTTGCAATACTCAGGCTTTATTGTGTCATTTCATAAAAAGAAGAATCTTATATCTTATACACTCAATAAATTGGCCTAAAATTTGGTTTCAGAAATCATCACCTCAACAGCTCTCCCACAGCGAGTAGCGAGCCATGAATGCTAGGTACTGAAGCATTCTTACCCAGACCTAGTTGTGCTGCCTCGCACATGCGATAGTACCTAAGGAGAGCATGAGTAATAGATTTTGTAAAATATATGTTCTAGCCTAAAAGAATATTACTAATTAACAAAAGATATTCCAACCCATACTCCTACCTTTTCACATATCTATCTTGGGGGGGGGGGGGGTGGGTAGTGCGGTTATTTTCCACACTGTTCCCAATTTTGCATTTCAATGCAAGATCACATGAGTGTAGTGGTGGGGAAAAGATCAAACAACTAAGTTGAAATGACAATATAACACAAGGCTATGGTGAAAAGATCAAACAGAACTATAGAAAAGCAAGATATTTTCTCACTTTAGCACCAGTTCTCCCATGAAAAATACAAACTGCCAATAGTATGGTACACCCCAGAAGAACATACCACTGAACTCGCCAGCGAGTCTCACGCTTCTCGATGACACGCAGACAGGCACGGAGAGCCTCCACCGCACGTTCACGCACATTGAGCTCCGGGTCACGCAAAGCCACCCATATCACATCCACAAATTCAGGAACATGGACATTAAATACTGTAGATGCATTCTCGGCCATTTCCTTTGTTTCATCGATCACAATAATAAACATTGGGGAAAGCATAAGCAATTCTGTCTAAAATCAGAACTTAATTCCCATAAAATTTATGTGAAATTTAACATTTATTTTCTGCTGCAGTCATTCTGAGACCCTGTTGGCCATTCAATTTAAGCTAAAGGGTAGACTGGTCAGTGTGCACATTTAATTTGAGTTGGTCGAGTGAATGGCTGCTCGAGTTCATTGCATACCCCAAACAAATCAAAGAGACTGTTATAAAACCTGAAACTATGATCAACTGCAGTAAAAGATCCCAGACAGTTACTTACTTTTAATATGAGAACAGAAGCAAACCGGCGGTACTCAACTCTTTCACCAGCTTTTAGCCACTCCAAAGCATTCTTAATCTAATGGATAAAAGAAATGATCGTACCTTATAATTTGTACCCAAGAAGAATATTTTGTCTGAACGATATCCTTGAATTTTATTTTAATTCCAGACTTTTTAATTCTACCAAACAAACACTGTTTTAATGTGGGCGGTTAGAAAAAAGGAGCTAACAATAAAAAATAAAAACCTGTGGCAATCACCAAAAGAAATAACAACAGGGGTTATGGACTTAAAGACATGCATAGCGTTATGATGGAATCTACCAAACATATCAAAATCATAAATGATTACACATATAACACTTCCAAACCCTAATAATATGAGAGAAGAATAAAACCTGTCGCTCAACTTCATCAGCAGTCATGGCCCCACCAGCTCTGGCCAGATGACCCAACACTGAGCTTGCAAGCACCAACATCTTCGGCTCCCGCTTTGCCTCAAAAACCATGCGGAGATAACTCGAAAATTTTGACACTTTGGAGGCATTCTCGCCATATGGAACGTCTATTAAAGCATCAATTGCACGAAGAGCAAGCAAATTCTCAGCTGTGTCAGAACTTTCAAGAAGGTTATAGATTTGCTCATAAAGCTGATCCATAAACCGCGAGAAGGCTTCCCCACTGAGCTCCCGCGCCTCTTCCTCCACATGCTTTCTCAAAGCAGATGTTATGGCATCCTATTAATACAGAAATAATTATTTGGCAGAAGCTCTGAGGTATACTCACATTTTTTATTTAATTATTTGTTAAATGAGATGCATAGATATATGTATCCTGACAAGTGTGTATGGAAATCAATTAGTATCATGTGGTGACTTAATATTATCAAGGTAAAGAAAGTGTTTCTGTAAGATGGTACTGATTTAGTACTGGTACAGCATATGTACTCCTGAATTTATCATCAACTATCCCTGAGTTGAGGCCAAATTTGGATTCAATAATGGAACTACAGCTATAACCACATAAACTAAGTGAAAAAAAATCAAAGACAGAGAAACTTTTACCTGACCAGAGGAGATATAAGTTGAGATGTTGAATTTCTGATCAAAGTTGTAGTCCTTTGATAAAAGGTCTGCATTAAATCCACAAAGATTAAATCAGACTCAAGATCAGAACTTGATAAGCCAGAACAAATAGCAGATAAAATCACTCTAGTTGAGCCCGCACCCCCAATTAACAGAGAGTGATGTTAAGGTGTCTATACCTTTAGGTTTCTTTCCGACATCTGGATAGTGGCCCGAAGCCTTCATTGCTAGCTACTTCCAGCTAGAGAGAGAGAGAGAGTGCAAGAAAACAAAAGATCGGGGCAGGCCTGCTAACTCAATAATAAGGCAGAGAAAGCCCAGATCTGATTTGGCCCCGACTTGAGAAGAAAAGTCAAAACCCAGCTCGAATTATTTAAAGCCCAAGCCCTTCCTGTCCAAATGATGCACAATATTAGACCAGGCTAAAAAAAAAACAATGTTTACAGAAACAAAAAACAAGAGATGAGACACCAAATCCAATTGTGCCGACACTACCTTCTGAAATATCACTCGGTCTTGTAAAGAAGATGTAAAATATCACTCGAGCCTAGGCTTCAGGAGTTGATACGAATCCCACCTAGGCTTTTCAGATGTGCGTATCTTTGTTGCATCTTCTGCGTGCTTCTTCTAGCAGCACTAAATCCAAATTTTCTTGGTTGATTCAACTATTTTTTTCCTAGAATTATTACTGAAACAGGGTTAGAATTCATTTCAGGTCATTTCGTCATTATTAGATGTTTAAGCCTCAAGTAATCCTTGCATGAAAACCAACTAAATACTGATCAGATAGGCAAAGTAGAAAAAAAAAATAAGAATATTCGAATTGAAAACAATTTCATTTCAGCACGAGGAGTCAAGAACAGTATGAAAATCAGTATAACCAGGTTAAAAACTTTTATCATATAATTAATTCTCAATTTCTCATTATTCAGTTACATGTCATGTATTGATGTAATAAATAGCTGCATACATATACTATTCTTATTTTCTAATATACCCATATATTATGCCGTTTCAATTGTAATGACCATACAGTATGTGCACAACATTCCCTGAGTTTAGGGTTGAGTCAACGATACTTTTGCGACAGCTGCTATTAGGTCATGTTAGGTTATGATTTTTTTATGATTTCTTTTTCAGGTTAGTCAGCACAAAACCATCCAACTATTTCATTAAAAATGAAAGTTGCACAGTTACAAATTAAATGAAAGCAAAAAATAATAGCACTGTAAATTTTTTGTTTTCGACAGTACAAACTTATCAACAAACATATACATGCTTACAAGAAAAACATAAACTAAGAATTTACATTTTCATGACAAGTGAAAGACTTCAAGTGTTTTGCTTACAGCTGCCAATTTAATTATCAACAAACTAATTGAGATTTGGGGGCTGTCTCATAAGTAGTGCAAAACTTTGTTAATTAAAATTAACTAACTAATGCTCCAATTCGCACAACAGTATCCTCTGAATTTCTGTATACAACAGAAATCTACACAGACAGACAAAGAGAGAGAGACTCACACATCAAGAGGCAAATTCTTTTTTTCCAGATCCTTCTTTTTAAGGGTTTAAGACCTCCTCCTTGTACTTCTTTATGGTTTTTGAGCTCACAATCGTCTTCACTGTGGCATATAGCTCTTGAGTTTTTAGTGAGACTCCTATATTTATAAATCAAACCAAAAAATATAGAGAGATTAAACAAAAAAAATTCATTATTATTGCAAAATCTGCAAACATTGAAAAGCTAGCATGGTCTGTGAATTTAATTTACGGCTTAAATTGGAAGGATGAGGAGAAACTACTAAATCAAAGAACCTGGCGGAAGTAACCACGGGAAGGCGCGAAGCACTGGCACGGTTAGGTCCTTGATTCGAGCGGGTCCAGTGTGAGGCGAGAGACTACGGTGCGGGGTCCCACGAGCTAGGGTGGCAGCGAGACACCCGAGTCCCGCGTGGGATCAGATCGACGATATCGCTTAGAGGAACGACGCTTAGTAGGGAGCGGCGATCTGGCTTCTTTAGAGGGAGCGGCGATCTGGCGGAAGCGTAGGGTGTGCTCCAGTAATAAGAAAGGGAGGGGAGGGGAAGGGGATAAGCGGGACGGGGAAATCGCATCCTCTGCGGAGTTTTACCTGCGGAGCTGTGAGGTTCTTTTAATCCGTTCCGTTCGTTTTTGATCGGACGGACCAAATAAGATTTTGGCACGAATTTTAAAGCAAAATTAATACTGTCTCCTCCATCATCCGAGCCCTCACCGGCTAAGATTAAATCTGAACCGTCCAATCAGCTCCGCACAGGATACTGGTCAGGGGGACGGGAGGGGGGTTTGGGAAGAAAGTGAAATTTTTTGATGTAGTTGCTCCAGGAAAGCACATCAAGAAAAGAAATAGTGTGGTGTAATATTTTAATTTAATTTAATTTAATTTTTTGATGTAGTTACTTGCATATGTATAACTGTAGCATCTCCTATCAGATGCTATAATTACTTTGATCCAACAAACAATATAAAATCCTGTCAAAATAGAACCATGTCCAAACTTATGGAACTCTATCTTCGGGTTGCCTATTAAGCGATGGAGAATTTTCATTTGTGAAAGAGGTGTAGCTTTCCAAAATTGCTTCTTCGTTAGAGACCAATTGATCAACTTCTTCAATGGTGCAGTGCTGATTTATTTGTCTGAGATTTCTTTTTCTTTCCCTAATTTCAGCAGGTGTTTCTGCCTCTTCTCCAGTTGCACGATCAGTACCATACAAACATAGCAATTTTTATAATTTGCTATACGCTTATTCCTCCATAAAGCTGCATTAGGATGAGCCTAACAAAATAATTCAGTTAATTGCAAACCAAGAGATTAATAATTTGCTATCAATTGCAATCAGAAACTATTTTAATTAACAACAAAATACTTACCTCAACTAACTTATCCCACACCTCTGGCTCTGCACACCACATATTACTCACTGGATCCCAACTAAAACCACTTAATCCATTTTTAAATATGTCATAGCAAGGTCCAAATCCTCGCTTTGTGTATTTAATGCGATTCTTAATGCGCTCTTTGTCAAACCTTTTTTTAGTAAATCGACAACTCTTTTACAATGTTCTCATAAGCCTTGCTTGTAAAGGTGTCACCTACTCGATTTCCAATCTCATTTTGGTAAACAAAAGCATCAATAAGAAAGCTGTCCATGGTGCGATTCCAAATAAGAGATTCTTCTTTGCCAATTCCTCCAGAATTTGGATCCTTCCTTTTTGCCATTGCAAACCTGCGAAAACATACTTAAGTCAAAGATTTATTCAATTGAAAATGTTAACATAAAGAAAAACTTAAATGAGATATATATTAGTTGAGTACAGAAGTTCAAACTTAATTCATATTCGGGAGTTTCATAAAATTTGCACATTAATTCCTATGACAGGATCAATTTGCTAGCAACCCAAAATTTTACATGCTACGCCTTTTAAAGCTTGAAAATTTGTGATTAAATTCTTAGAAATCATAGAAGAATGTATCAGTAAAGAAAAGAAAGAGACTTAATTAAATTAAATAGTTTTTACATACAATTCACCAGAGCCACAACTAAGTTTGCACCTATTAAACTCATCCATGTACTAGCGCCCTACAGTGCACCAGTGCTATTGTAGAATACCAGTACCCAACAAACCACTGTGGCTTACAAAGAAACCTTAGCGTTCTAAAATACTAGTACCCAATCAATACAAATGCGGGACACATACATCTTGATTATGTGTTTATGCCACAAAATTAAGCAACATTTTTTTGCTTGTTAATAAACTAGATTCAGAGAATAGTGAAATTATCAACACCGCTTGTAAATTGCTTCAGCTTTGATGGTATTAAATTGATCTTCACAGTACACAAACAAATACATAAATTATAGAAATAATTAATTCTGAAATAGAGAGAAATTTATTAGGTTTTGAGATGGCAGCTGTGAGAGCACTTCCTTTAAATTAAGCAACATAAAGGAGTTAAAATACAGAGAAAGAAGAGAAACTTACTTGATGAAGAGAGAAAACGCTCAATGGGATGGACGCCAAGAGAGACAACACAACAATGAATTCATTTATGGGAGGGAAAAGTAGAGAAGAAGGCGGGAAAAGGATAAAATTGGTCAATTTCGCTGGTGGGCCCCTTTTCCCCTTGGCTACACCCCGAATCCATGGTGACAAATTTGGCTTCCGTAGGGTGAACCATTCACCTGCTCTACCTTCCCTTCCCTTCTGAAATTTATCTATGGAGCAAGTAAATTTTAAAAATCTACTCACCCTCCCTTTGGCTCCCCTCCGCTAACCCTACGTGGAGGCACAGTCTAGAGAGAGAGAGAGAGACAGAGAGAAGTAAAAGAGAGAAAGAACTCACAGAAGCGGCGCTGGAGAGAAAGAACGTTAATATAAAACCCTAACAGGTTGCGACCTGAATAAAATATAATTCAGTGCCTTTCTCGAAAAGAAAGGCCCAACAGGCTGCCTGTGGGCTTTAGTACAAGTCCAAGCCTGACCTGGTCTGTCTAAAAGCCCGGCCTTACCTGGCCTGTTACAGTGCTGGGCCGAACGAGTATAAGGCCGGGGCGGGTGGGTATGAGCAGGCTGATGGGCTGATGGGCTTTTCTGCCATCCCTACATAATATATGGCATGTAGCCGCATATTCGGATTTATATATATGGATTTTAAGATGAGAATTCATATTAATTTGTATGCAAATTAAGAAAGTATCTAATACTTTACATTAAAGGTCGAATATGCGATCAAATATGCATATATGCGGTCGAATACCGAATATAAGGCCGAATATGCAGATATACGTCCGAATATGCGGCTGAATATTCAAAACTAATTATTGGACCGAATACTTATTTTCTATGTGGATTCCAACCGAATACGAATATTCGGTCGAATTTTAAAACACTGCCTAGATTTGAGTCTAGAGGTTGAACAAGATGAATTTGGAACGATATGATTTGCTTAACTCTAATATTAAAAAAGTCTCATGCATTCTGTCTCGGACTGTATTAAGCCGGATTTTGATTAGATGGTTGAGATCCAAACTCAAAATTTGAATTGCTTTAAAGATCGGTATTCGGAAGGAGATAATCAGATAGGGGTTGTTTGGCAACACATGAAAGATTAAATATTAATCCGCACTAAGAAGAGGCTGTTCGGTGAGCTAAAGGAAGGAGCAGGGGATTAAGATAGCTAAAGGAAGCTAAAGGAATGGGGGAGGTGCCTTAAGGAAGGGGCAAGGGATTAAAATCTGGATAAAAGGAGGCTAAAGAAGGTTGTCTTAATCAGCACTAAGAAATTGGTGTCTGGCAGGATTAAGCAGCTAAGGAAGTTCAAGGAGACTCCTTTAACCTTAAAGAGGCCATTGCCAAACAGCACCTAAGATTTACATTAAAATTTAAAAGAGAGAAGCAACGGATTGATGGTTGGCATTCACATACTATGAGATATTTCAAACTTTGAGTTGATATTTGAAAAACATTGACTGTTCAAATTCTTTACACACAAACCTCAAAGCACAATAATTTTGCTCAAATTCATATCCTCTGCATTAGCTCCAAATGAATCTTTTTAGTTAATGCATCTGGACCATCCGATCCATTTTAAAATTCGTGTGGATTAGACCGTATTAATATTAAAGAGCCATGTGTTAAAATCAGATAACCAAATTAGCTCCGTTTAAAATCAGACGGCCGAGATACATTAACTCAAAAGATTTTCTTTTGAGTTATTGCAAAGGATACGTATTCATTATTGGTCCCAAAGGCACTTAGAGGGGGATGAATAGTGTCTTTTAAACTTTAATTTAATTTATAATTCCCTAGTGTGTCTTGAAGTTATTCTTGGCGGAAACTCGAATAACTTGGTCATAAACTAAAAATGTAATAAAATAAAGAGTAGAGTTTAGAGACACTTGACACGAGAGTAGTTTACAAAGTTCGGCACTAATGCTTGTGTCTCCGGAGCTCGCGACCTTCGAGATGGCGCATCTTTCTTTACAAAATGAGAAAGAAGTACAAGGTGGAATCGGTGAGCCATTACAATCTTCTGGGAAGTTATACAGCCCGAGTACGAAATGACTCACGAGCACTAAAGGCTCAAAGATAACAAGGTGAGCAACGAAAGCTCAAAGGGTGAGCAACAAAGGCTCGAATGAATAAAGAGAAGGTTGATCACGCATGATCACTCTAAGAGTTTGTGTATTGGGTTTTTCTAGATCTGAAAATTCGAATTTTGAAGTTAAAAGATGGATAGAGTGATAACCCAAAACCTTATATTGCTTATATTTATAGAGTGATGAATAAAAAAAGTAATTTGGTCCTACCGTTACAACAGGTCCTGAACCGTTGTAATGGTTGGCCAACTTACTACGGATTTGGATGTCATTAACTCCAATAGTAGGTTAACCGTGGTAACTGTTATATTCTGTAAATTTTAAGTTAATTAATTACACTAACAATTAATAATTACGAGTAATTAAAATTTTTAGTTAATTAACGAACGAATTAGATTATAAATAAGTACTCATTAAAAGCATCATAATAAAACTTCGATTTCACTGAACCAATTAAATTCCTAAAATTCATTTAAGAAAATTGATTCGAATTAAATAAATTAGATTAGAAAATTACAACAATAATTTAGAAAATAAAATGACTCGACACACGAATGACCATACGAATCCCACCTCAAACTCTCATTTCTCCAAATTTCTTTTGCTAGTGGACCCCACCTCATTAAAATCCCTCCTCTCTCTTTTTCCTTCCTGGAGAAGGAAATGAATTCCAAATTCCATCCAAATTGAGTTGAGATCCGCACTCTCTTTCTCTTTTAATTTTGAGACAAACCTGAACCGTTCATCTCTATCTTGCACGAATCTCAAAGCAGCCCCTTTTTATAAACCCCTCCCCTCTCTCTCTTTTTCTTTCTCCCCCGCTGCCTCTCTTTTCCTCTCTGCACGCAGGCCCTACTGGGGCGATTTCTCTCTCTATTCTGGAGACGGGGAGCGGAGAGGGATCCCGCGTTTTCTCTCGCTTTTGGGTTACGAACCCCGCCGTGCTACCTGCTCCCATCGCATCGCCCTCGTGCGTGCGACGAATTTCGCAGTACGGATGTCAGGCGTCGTTGACGCCTTGGCCCGGTTGCGTGTGCGTTGCCTTCGAACGGTTATAAATCTCTCTTCTCTCTCTCGTTTTGGTTTTCTGGTTTTCTCCCTTGCCTTCGCTCATGTGCTGAGAAAATAAATCTCTTTCTCTCTTCTCTCTTGTTCCTCTGTGCTTGCTGATTTCCCAAAACCCTAGGGTTTTGGTTTTGGGTTAGTCTGTTTGGTTTTGCGATTTCTGTCTCTTGTTGCCTTGCGCTGTTTGTGGTGCTTGGCGGTGCCATTTATTGGGGGTGCTCGGACTTTCGTTTTCCTTGACGGCCGTGGCGAGCCCTTGCTTGGAACTGGTCGTATTTCGAGTATCCCGCTTGGGACCCTCTTCCTATCGGGTAAGGGTTCAAACCCCGTTTTCCTTTCTGTTTCTGGCCTTTGTGAGGTCTGTTACGTGGTTTAGAGAGGTACCAGTGGTACCTCGATACCGATCTGTGCTGTGGTTTTGTGCTTGTTTGTGTTGTTGCTGGTGCTCGTTTTACCCCTGTTTGGCTATGTGCTTGTGAGTGTGCGGTGCCAGTACCAGTGGTACTGGCCCAGTGATACCGTTGGTACTGTACTGTGATTATCCTAACCGGACTTTGACTTGACAGGGACCTATATGTAAATAAAATTAAATTAAATTCAAGGGTTTTGTGTGAAATTTTAACCTTAGACTGATAAAATAAATTGTTGGAACCTAAATGCAAAAGTTGGGATTTTGTTTAAAATTTGGACTCGGATTGTACTTGGCTGAAGTGAAAATTAAAAGGGATAAAATTGGATAAAATTATGGTATCTGGATTGTTCCAAAAGGCGTGATTATCGGATAAAAACGCGGCTTTTAAAATTTAGGTTTTATAAGGAATCGAATGAGAATCGGATGCTTACGTAAACCTAAATTAGCTCGGGAAATGATTAGAAAAGTCCAGGGCATTGTTGCCTCTATAGATAGCTCATAACATGAATTGAGCATATGTTCGCCCGATATTGGACATTATATGATCCCGAAACAAATAGTAAATAAAACACCCAACGCATTAAATTTTTTTTAATGTGTAACAACGAGCTTTTAAATTTAAAATGTTTTAAACGTTTTTGAAACGTAAACAAAAATGGTTGCTAATTAATTAGGACAACTAATTAGCAACGAAAAATATTATTTTATACATAGATTCGAAACGACGAATTAACGGTATAGTTAGAATAGCAATAAAATAACGAATTTCGTGACTTAGTTATTAATAATTAAAAACACATAAATTAGTTAAAGGTTTCGTTTTAAAATTTGATAACCAAATTTTGCATCTAAAATATAAAATAACTAAACTATAATAAAAACTAAATACACATTTAGTCATATTTATACAAATTACACATTTTGTAATGTAATAGCATTAGGGGTTATAATTTATAAATTTACTTTTAAAATTGAATTTCGAGCGACTAAAATGCTTATGGTCAAAATAAGTAAAACCAAAGTAGCCAAGTAATCGAAATAGATTAAATTAAGTGGAACACGAATAGTTTATCGTAACTCGCGATTAATTATCTTACGAACATTCTGGCGAAATAAATTATGTAAATCGACCCAACTCGTAAATTTAATTAGAATAATTAATTAACAACGTATTTTTAGTCTATATACATAGTTAGAATAATTTCAAGTTATTTTTAATAAAAGTAATTACAATTTCTAATCGTTCCTCTATTTTATACATATGAAATACGCCTCATTAACGTACCAATAAAGATCATAGATAACCAACGCACATTGGTATTATACGTATTAGAAATATATTCTTATTTGATAATAAATTAAATAACATGTTTTAATCATGTAACTTATATATAGTAAACGTAATTGTCATATGAATTAGCACAAGTAATTAATACAAAATATATTTCTGATTCTTATACGTATTAGTATAGATAGGTAATTAAGTAACACATATTTTATCGAATAATTACTTAATAGACTTAATTATTGTTGAAATAAATTTCAAGACTCGAATCAGATCAGTCAGATCTTTTTATTATGACTTATTTTAATTAATTAAACATAATATATAGTTAAAGCAGTTGAAGTAACTTAAAAGTTCATATTAAATTACCGTAGTGAGCGATGTGGTTATTTTACGAATATAATTCAATGAACTAAATTACGTAAAACAATTTATCTTCAAATTAAAATATTAAAAATACTATTTATTTATTTTTGAAATCAAGTTAGATTAAAATAGATCAAAGTAAGTAGATCCCCGCGTAGAATATCGTAACTTGCGATTAACTAGTTTGCTAATATTTCGACACTAGAGTTTTTGCTAACAACTCACCTTCAAATTGAAATATTGGAAATAACGTTAGTCTTTATCTTAACTTAGATTAAATTAAATGAAAGTGAATGATCAGTATCTGACTAAATCATTAGCAAATATTAAGTTAATAATCAGTGTTCGACTGACCGAATCGGAAATTTTTACAAATTGAAATAATCCAGGATTTAACAAAAACACATTTATTGGGGACGAGGGTTAGTATAATCTGACGTAGATTCTTACTTAGTTTAAATTACGTAATTTCAGATCCACATATTCCGTACGAGTCTGACCTGTGGTCCAATCCGACTGACGTGCTGATCGGAGCTTGCGAGGATTCCACTATCTTTCCCGAGGGTTA